>VZQC01014736.1:4110489-4146250 GCA_009823505.1 Rhizomys pruinosus | reverse complement strand
TAGGGGCTGGAGAGATGGCCTAGCGGTTGAGAGCGCTGACCGCTCTTACAGAGGACCCGGGTTCGATCCCCAGCACCCACATGGCGGCTGAGAACCGTCTGAAACTCCAACTCCAGGAGAACTCCAGTTCCAGGGGAATCCGACACCCTCTTCTGACCTCCGCGGCATTGCACGACACGGGTGCACAAACCTACATGCAGACAGTACACTCATACACATACAAAAATAAAAAAAAAAAATTAAAGATGATAACTTATGTAATTTTCAAAAAGTCCATAAACATAGAAGTACACCATGAATAACGTAAATAGTTGTGGTGATTAGTGATAAATGTCAGTTTGACAGGATCTGGACTCACCTGGAGGTGGGGGTCAGGGCAAACCTTTATGCACACCTGTGAGAAATTATGTAGTCTCTGCGTGTAGTCAATCCCCCAGGCCTGCTGGGGAATTTCGGGGTCTGACTGAAAGAATGGGGGTGAGAGGCACAGAGTTAAGACACAGACCCTGGGAGTTGGGTGAATGCAGACAGAAGGAAGGGCTGTGGTGGACTCGTTTATTGGGGGGCAGCGTTAGGAGTTAAGTACTGTTTGCATTCCCGCTTGTGACTGGCTCAAGTCTACAACACTGATTGTATGGTCTCACCTGCCTAGGGCAGGTTAGGTTGATGAGGGACAAGCTCTGCGCATGTGTAATTCTCAGCATACTGGCTATACTACATCTGAGCATGCCTGTGAGCAATCATTTGATTAGGTTCGTTGAGGTGGGAAGATCACCCTAAAATGGTGCCGGCATTCCCTGGGTTTGGGCCCTGGATTGGACAGAGGGAAATGCCAGCTGAGCACAAGCACTCGTTCCTCTGTGCCTCCTGTCCTAGGACGTGATGAGACCAGCTGCCCTGGGCTGGGCCTACCGACAGGACTTACCTGACAGGATGAACTGTACACTTGAACTGTGAGTTGAAATAAATTCTTTCTCCCCTGAGTTACTTTTTTCATGGCATTTAATCACAAAAACATGAAATAAACTAAGAAAAATAATAAACTAGAAAAAATATACAAATCATGTCAACAACATTTCACATGGCCAAATAAGATATAGAAAAATAAAAACAATAAAAGATAAGATTGCATCACATTACCAGGAAGGGGGAAACAGTCCTACAAGATGGAGGGGAATCTAGCTATAGTTACCTCTGTAGCACAATAATGACCATGCACATAGATATTTATTGTGACAGAGCTTGGACAAGATCCAAGTAAACCATGGTATATTTACACAGTGAGTACTATGCAGCTGTAAAAATAATAATGAAGTTGTTTCCTGCACTGATATAGAGATTAATCTGTTAAGTAAAAAAAAAAAAAACATGTAAAACTATATGTAGTATGCTTCTGTTCTTATCTGTTTGCATCTACACAAAGAGATATGGGAGAGATAAGTAAATAAGTCCACAAACATAATCCAATTAAAACAGTGAGGTCTCATCAATGAAGCTCCCTCATGCAATAGAGGGCCAGGAACATAAAAGGTCACAAATGGCCAAAATGTAGAGAATATGAGTCTGCAGAGTACAGGTCTTTGGACATGACTCCTACATTAAACTCCACCCACCTAGGGCTCAGGAACCAAGAAGAGGAGGGCAGAAGATTATAAGAGCCAAAGAGGAGGCGCATGACCATATGGAAATAGAGTCCTACAAGCTCCTGGGACCTTGCTCATAAGAACCTACAGCCATGGGGTCAGCATGCACAAGACCCATGCAAACTCAACCAGACGAAAACCTAGCATAGAACTGGGGAAATGGATAGCCGGCCCCAATCTCAGTCAAAGAATTATTGGCAGCTGATTATTGCTGCGTGAGGAAAAGTTTATCTTGTTAAAGGGAGGGACTCTAGATAGGATGACTAGATCTCAGTAGATGAACATGCACTGAGGAGCATCTGGGGACACTAACTTGACACGATAGACCTTAACACAAATGACAGTGTGTGAATTCCAGTGGCGGGCTATGGGAGGGGCCAATGGGACAAGAGGTATAAAGTTGATTAAAGTGTTCTGTATGAAATACACAAAAATTTAATTAAAAATTCATAAAAACTATACTATTAAAAGCACACACACACACACACACACACACACACACACACACACACAAAGCAAGATATGAGAGGGAATAGACCACAGGGGACTTTAAACCAGGATGGATCCAAAGTCTTAGGAGTCATTACTTTCAGACTTGTCCAGCATATGATAAGGAACCTAATCACCAGGCATGGTAGAGCATGCCTTTAATCCTAGCACTTGGGAGGCAGAGGCAGGCCAGGCAGATCTATGTGAGTTCAAGGCCAGCCTGATCTACAAAGCGAGTTCCAGGCCAGCTGGGGCTACAGGGAGACCATGCCTCAAAACAAAAAAACAAAAAAACAAAAACAAAAACAAAAAAACCCAAACAACAAATACAAAGAAGGAACCTAAAATAAAACTTCAACATAATCAAAATCCTTTAGCATTGCTGACTTTGAGCAAAATCGTGAAGCTGGTGTTACTCAAGTTCTCAAGAGGAGCAGAATCAATAGAATGAATATATACTACAAAGACATCTATTATGTTTGGCTATATGATTCAAGCCGGGTAGTCCAACAATAAATGTCTGCATATGGGAAAGACTGAGAATCTAGTAGATGCTCAGTCCAAGAGACCAAATGCCTCGGCAGTCCTAATCTAGTGCTGAAAACATAGAGGATAACTGGGGAGTTTTCAGTCCATGTAATAAGGCCAAAGAAACTGAGTTCTGATGTCAGTGGAGGATGGCAGCAGCAACAGAAGCAACGGTATAAATGTATTCACCAGCAGGGTGAGAAGTCAGACAGGGAAAAAACAATAGCTTTTCCTTTTGTACCTCCTATAGCCCAGGTCCTGGAAGGCACTGCCCACTCTGGAGGAGGCTCCTCCTTTACAATGAATTCTTCCAGGAAATACCCTTACAGACTCTCCCAGAGATGTGTTTCTAACTTGAGTCCAGATCCAATCCATTTAACAACCAAGATTAAGCAGCATCACAGTCAGTCAGATTGTCATTTAACAACCAAGATTAAGCAGCATCACAGTCAGTCAGATTGTCATTTAACAACCAAGATTAAGCAGCATCACAGTCAGTCAGATTGTCATTTAACAACCAAGATTAAGCAGCATCACAGTCAGTCAGATTGTCATCCTTCCTCCTCAGCTCCTGCCTGGTACCCAAAGCCTTTTTTTTTTTTTAATTTGAGACAGGGTCTCCCTGTAGCCCCAGCTGTCTTGGAACTCACTCTGTAGACCAGGCTGGCCTTGAACTCATAAAGATCCTCCTCCTTCTGCCTCCCAAGTGCTAGGATTAAAGGCATGCACCACCATGCCTGGCTTCAAAGCCTTCTTATAATTTACCATTTTATAAAAGAGAGCTACAAATAGTATGCCCCACATTAGGCAGCTGTTATTTCTCTGTAAGTGGGGATCATTTATGGCCATACTAGACTTGATCTTCACCATCAAAGCAACAGAGATAGAGAGATCACTGGTGAAAGGCAGAGATACACAAGCATCAGTTTGTTTGGTTCCATAGTCCCAGCTATAGGGGTGAGGTAGGTAGTTTCCTATATTGCTAAAGGCAATTATCTGAAGCAATAAGTATTCTCATGAGGTGATTTTGGCTGTGTGCTATTTTTCCCCATCTTAGTTCTTTAGAAGAGTCTACTCCATTTTCTATAAATAGAGTTGGATGGGAACACAGCCACACCCATCTGTTTACATATCACCTGTGGCTGCCTTCACGCTACAGCAAGAGAGTTGAGTAATGGGGACCAATACCATAGTGCTCACCAAACCAAAATGTTTCTACCTGGCCCTTTGCCAAAAGAAGTTTGTCAGCCCCTGCTTAGAACTTTCACTGAAGCAGGATGTGACCCCATGTTTTATGCTGGAATCAGAACAAGAACTCCAACTAGAATCCAGTGCCATAGTTTGGTCAACTATCATCTTAGCCAAAGTTTTCAAGCTTTTCCAAACATCTGGTTTTCATCTGTAAAACAATTATCTGTAATAATAGCATGAAACTTTGGAATTGTAAGGATGCAGAAATGACAAAACCTAAGAAGCACAAATTGGATAGTACCTGGAAAGGCACAAATCCCTAGTGGGCATTCACTAGTATGGCCTGCATTACTGATAAAAATATTCTGTAGCCTAGCGGTTAAGAGCATCGACTGCTCTTGCAGAGGACCCGGGTTCGATCCCCAGCACCCACATGGCGGCTAAGAACCGTCTGTAACTCCAATTCCAGGAGAACTCCAGTTCCAGGGGAATCTGACACCTTCTTCTGACCTCTGTGGTATTGCACGATACGGGTGCACAAACCTAGATGCAGACAGTACATTCATACACATACAAAAAAATAAAAAATATTCTGTAGGGGTTATGCATACTTCTGTGTACACCTGTGGAAGGCAGAGGAGGATATCCTGTGTCCTGCTCTGTCACTCTCTGCTTTATTCCCTTGAGACAGGGTTTCTTTTTTTTTTAATTTTTTTTAATTTTATTTATTTCTGTATGTGTATGAATGTACTGTTCGCATGCAAAGTCTGTGCACCCGTGTCGTGCAATGCCGCGGAGGTCAGAAGAGGGTGTCGGATTCCCCTGGAACTGGAGTTCTCCTGGAATTGGAGTTTCAGACGGCTCTCGGCCGCCATGTGGGTGCTGGGGATCGAACCCGGGTCCTCTGCGAGAGCGTCGGTGCTCCCAACCGCTAGGCCATCTCTCCAGCCCCGAGACAGGGTTTCTGACTGAACTCGGTTGGCTACCAGAAAGCCCTAGAGAACCTCCTGTCCTGTCTCCTAAAGTGCTGGAGTACAGGCATGCATTGTCACCCCTGGATTTTTATGTGGATGCTGGGGATTCAAACTCAGGTCTTCACGCTTGCGCACCAAGCACTCTTACCCACTGAGCCATTTCTCAAGCCACTGATATGAGTGTTTTATTAAAATTTACAAAGCTATATTAGCAGTTAGGATTCTAGGAAGAATTTTAGGAATAGAAAAGTTTACTTTGTTTACTTCATGTCTCCCCAAATTTCTATGGCCAGAAAATAACTTTTCAGTATTCCTAGGGGAACCTCCGCAACACCCTCCCACCTTAAATCATAGGTGGAGTCTGACTTCCTTCATAGTCCTGCCTTTCCTTTCTCTTCACTTTTTCCTTCTCCTTTTAAGGTCTAGCTCTTCTTGTGTTTTGCAGTGCATGTTTCACCCACTGTTTCCAACTCATTGGCCTTATCTTAAGGTTCCCTCCCAGTGGATGCAACTCACAGCTAATGGAAAGCTGGCCATTGTGACAGATGGGCAAGTTTTTCAAATAGTTTAGTTTTCATACCATCCCCTAGCATTCTAGTGAGGCCTTCAAGACACAAACTTTCTGAAAACAACTCTTCTAACCAGTCTGGTAACCTGAGGCACTAGCACAAGCAGTCAAGAGTTTATGGCTGAGTCCACATGGTGGTACATGCTTTTAGTCCCAGGGGGCAGAGGCAGGCAGATTCCTGTGAGACTGAGGTCAGCCTGGTCTGCATAGTAAGTTCTAAGTCATCTGAGGTTATAGGAAGACCCTGTCTCAAAAGAAAAGAAAAGAAAAGAGAAGAGAAGAGAAGAGAAGAGAGAGAAGAGAAGAGAAGAAAAGAGAAGAAAAGAGAAGAAAAAAGAGAAGAGGAAAGGAAAGAAAAGAAAAGAAAAGAAAAAAGAAAAGAATAGAAAAGAATAGAAAAGAATAAAAGAAAAAAGAAAAGAAAACAAAAGAAAGAAAAGAAAGAAAAGAAAAGAAAAAGAGGGTATGCCAAGACGCCATTCTGTCACTCGCCAGCTACAGAGTACACCTGTCCATATATAATCCTAGGGTGATTGCTAAAGGGTGACTTACTTTCTTCGGCATTTGTTCTGGTTAAGGCAGACAAAGAAGAGACCTGGAAACAACTGTCCATCCCTGTGTAGACAGTGATGACTTTACCAAGCTTTCCAGAATCCAGGCACTAGTTTTACCTAAACTCTCCCCAGCATCACAGTCTTTCCCCCACTGTGGCTTTGCCGTGATTTGTATGGATTATTTTTCATGTCTCTGTACCTCTACTAGACAGCTCCTTTAGAGAAAGAATCTTCTGTGTACACCTCAGTATCTCACGGTACCACATGGTATCACACGGTACCACATCACCTGTGGTGGTGGGAAGGAAGGACAGGTGGCAGGCAGGAAGGAGGATAGGCTTTCTGTGCCTTAGGAAACCATGCTTGGTGAGTTTCTGCTCTTCTTGATGCTTCTGATGACTTGGTTTTAGTTCATGGCGAGGTGGGAGGGATCTGGCACAGATGACACATGACACAGCTGCTATAAATAAGTGCTAATTTTGCTCATGCTTCACCAGAAGCTAATAAGAAATCAAGCCCTGGGAGAGTCCCCAGATCTGGGACGTGAATCTGCTGTTGCTTCCCTCTGTGATGGGCCCTTGGCCTTCCAGCCACAAGAACAAAGGATACACACCAGGTTTTCTTCTGGGAGTTTGAAGCTTTGCTGGCAATCCAAGTATGAACAAATTTGGAGTTTAAGCCCCATGACAGAGCCTGGGGGCCGGCTCCTGTGGTTGCAAGTACTGGAGCTGCACTGTTTCCATGCTTCCTAGGGTTGGTTCATGAGCTCTCCTGTAAGATCTTGATGTCCTGCCCCTAAATCCTTTACAGCTAAGTTAAAGAGGATCAGTTTATAAGCATTGCCAAAGAATATTACACAGCAAGGATATCATCTATGGAGGCTTGGGGATGGAAATGAGTGTCCCCTCAGTATCTCCAGCAGATATTTCACAGAGGTTTTGTCCATTGAATTAAATTTAACATTGCTGAACAGCTTCCACAAGAGAGGTATTAGATGCATGTCTAAGAAACACAAAATTAACCACAAACTCAGAATGTTCTAGCAAAGGAAAGAGAGACATATATATGGGGCTAGAGAGATGGCTCAGCAGTTAAACAGCAGTGTCTGCTTTTGCAGGGGACCTGCGTTCATTTCTCAGCACTGAGAGGTCATAAGGCTCTTTTTCCACCACCTAAAGAAACTGAATTTAGGGCTGGAGAGATGGCTTAGCGGTTAAGAGCACCGACTGCTCTTGCAGAGGACCCGGGTTTGATTCCCAGCACCCACATGGCAACTAAGAACCATCTTTAACTCCAGTTCCAGGGGAATCCGACACCCTCTTCTGACCTCCACAACATTGCATGACACAGGTACACTGACTTACATGCAGACGGTACACTCATACACTTAAAAATTTTTTTAAAAAGAAACTGAATTTAATAGTGTATGAATTTCTTAAAATGTCTATAGTAGGGGTGTTATGTCCATGATAGGATGGCATCTAACAAGTAGGACTTTTTATTCTGACTTTACCCAACTTTGTAGTGTGGCTTACTCTAGAATAAGAATGGCAATGGCCCCTCCTGCCCTAGCCGCTTCACAATACTTTATTGCTTTGCTTGTCTTCCCATGTCTATACCCATGTGCCAGATGGCTAACATCTTAGATCAAAGATCACAGCCCATGCAACTGGAGCTTCCAGGTTCCAAAGGCATAGCCTGGGCCACAATTTCTTTCCTTCTCCTCTGCAGATGAGGAAGTGAATTGTATATACTCACCTGCTGGAAATTCCCCTTACATTTCCCTGTTGGAGGGAGCTGGCCTACAGTGTTCAGAGCGAAGCAATCCAAAAGAGGAACTTACAGCATGAACTAAAAGTACAGACCATGTCTACTCATTGTGTCAGCAAACATTTTCAAAATGCCTGCTTTGCACAGGAGATATAGGATGGGGCAACACTTTATTCTCAGGCATGATTGTTCAGGGGGATATGAAGACAGGTAAAATAATAATTATTGTGGGCTAATGACAACAAATGTTGAAAAACACAAAGAATAGTCAGGGGTGGGGCTCTCTACATTATGCACAAGGCTTAGAGATGCAGCAAGCCTCTCTAATGGCCTGTGGGTATGAGTAGTAAGGAAGAAGTATCCAGATTTCTAAACCTCCATTTCCTCTTTCCCTCTTTCCTACAATGTGTCTGCTTGAGAATTTGGACTTGGTAGAAACACAATGTTAACTTTATTTTCCAAAATAAAAATAAATGTTGATAAAAAATTGCAGAAGTCAGAAATGCAAACACACAATAAAGAAATAGAATAAAAGTCTTAAATGTGAAAGAAGAGTGTGCCCATGTGCTTTTTCACAAAGGATGATGGTGGATGATGCCATATTTAGTTCCCGCTGGATACAGTCCAGAAAGCGATAATGGTATTTTATTTAAAAGTCTGCTATTTATAATGCACCAGAAACTACGTGCTTGCTACTATGTAAGCTTATGATGAAAAAAATCTCAGAACATCTGACTATAACTGGAAATGTAAAAGTATAATTCAAAAATGGTTTAGGAGCGTGGATGACTCTGGTTGTCAGTTTGCCACACCTGGGCACAGGGAAGCCAAATGAGGAATTTCCTCCATTGGTTTGGCCTGTGGTCATGTCTGGGGCATTTTCTTGATTACTGAGTGATGTGGTAGGGCTCACCCCACTGTGGGCAGTGCCACCCCTGGGCAGGTGGTCTTTCCTTGTATAAGAAAACAGGCTGGGCCCAGCATGGTAGCACACACCTTTAATCCCAGCACACAGGAGGCAGAGGCTGGTGGATCTCTGTGAGTTCAAGACCAAACTGGTCCTCATAGTCAGTTCCAGGCCAAGTAGAGCTACAGGGAGACCATGTCTCAAAAAGACCAAAAAAAAAAAAAAAAGAAATATAAAAGAAGAAAATGAAAGAAGAAAGAAAGAAAAAGAAAGGAAGGAAGAAGGAAGGAAGGAAGGAAGAAAGAAGAAAGAAAGAAAGAAAGAAAGAAAGAAAGAAAGAAAGAAAGAAAGAAAGAAAGAAAGAAAGAGCAGACTGAACACAGGCCAGAGGAGCAGGCCTGTAAGCAATGTTTCTCCATGGTCTGAGCTCCAGGTTCCTTACCTGAGTTCCTGCCTTGACTTCCCTTGATGATGGACTGTGCTGTAAGCCAAATAAACCCTTTCCTCTGCAAACTGGTTTTGGCCAGTGATAGAAAGCAATAGAAAGCTCAATAGAACAAGGACATTGAGAGTAAGGCTGTTGCAAGATCAGTACTAGATAAAAGATAAATACCATATTAATCTTCGGATTGGGATGAAGAACAGAAAGGTGTAGACAGAGGAGGGACTAGCAGGGGATGGCAGAGCAGTCTTGAGGGAATAGAGACACCCACTCAAGGAGGAGAAGAAATTTCCTAAAGGGAAATTCCAGCACCAGGGAAGACCCAGAGGGAAAAGAGGGCTTGACATGTGTGGGTGTGGCTGTCATGCAGGATTGATACTGGAAAATGGAATAAGGAAGCATGGAAGAGATTCCCACAAAGAAAAGAGTCTATCCTTGTACTGTCATCTCCCTGACTTCCTTTGTCAAGATTCTAGTCTCTGAGTGATAACTGAAAATCACCTTGAGTTTAATCAACCTAGGAATGGATTCTGATTCCATTCCTATGACCTATGAGAAGTTGGACCAATTATCTCCTTAAGACATTGCTTCTTCATCTATAAAGGGAAAATGAAGAGTGCTTATTTCATATAGCTATATTAAAAATGAAATAAGAGTATCAGAAGTAGAGATGCTGCTACTTGGTGCAGGGGCCCTTGGTTGGGTACACTCACCAGAGTTGGGGCCACCAGCAGCTGCTTGGAGCTAGCAGCGACCCTCTGTGTATAGAATGAACCAAGGAGACTCTAACCCAGCAGCTATTCCACACACACAGCCAAAGATATTCAAGGAGATGACACATGGATGTCTCAGCACAATATATTTGTCTTGGACCATAAAGACAAAGAGCCTGATGTACTGTTTGTGGGTGATCCCATAGCACAGTTAATGCAACAATACAAGGTATGGAGAGAACTATGTTCCCCACTTCATGCACTTAATTTTGGAATTGGGGGAGTATAACAAGGCATGTTTTATGGAGACTAAAGAATGGAGAACTGGAGAACATTAAACCTAAGGTCACTGTTGTTTGGGTAGAAACAAACAACCGTGAAAATACAGCAGAAGTAGCAGGTGGAAGTGAGGCTATTATACACCTTATAAACACAATGCAGCCACAGGCCAAAATCATCATATTGGGTCTACTACCTTGAGGGAAAAGCCCAATCCTTTAAGACAAAAGAATGCCAAGGTGAACCAACTTCTCAGAGTTTCCCTGCTGAAGCTTGCCAATGTTCAGATCCTGGATGCAGATGGGGGCTTCGTGCACTTGGACAGTGCCATCTCCTGCCATGACATGTTTGGTTTTCTTCATCTCACAGGAGGGGCCTACGCAAAGATCTGCAAATGATCATCCAGTTGCTGGAGGAAACACGGGGGAGAAGCAAACCTCCATTGCCTGACTGGCTGCTGTCAGAGTTCACAGCATCCCAGCTTCCTTTGATGGGTTACACCATTGGCGTTACAGAATCCTTTCTTAAAGGTACTTTGTGTTGTAGAATATTCCTGGATATTAGTATCTAGTGTTTGAAGGGGAGGAGGGATTTAAACTGGTAAAGGTTTGTTTGACACAGGAGAAACATTAGCCAAGGAAGATTGTTGTTGAATTCATTTGAAACTAGAAGACTTTTTAGTTGTATATGACACATGTTTTCATTACTGTTTTGCTAGAATGGCATCAAGCGCAAGTATAATATGAAGATTTATTTTCTTGGCCCTTTTTTCATGGATTATGTCATATCTGATAATTATTCACAGCTACTTGGCTTTAAAACTTACTTTTGGTTCAGTTTTTAAGGTCCATGATATAGTGTGTTGTTTTTCTTTGCTTGACTTATGTATCCTTGGTATTTTATTAACATATAGCATTAGATTAAACATACTTATAACTCAAAAAAACATGAAATTAAATAACCCATATGAAACATCTCCCACAATGCCTAGCACATAATGTGTTATAGATATTGGTTATTATTAACATTACTTCAAATATTTGATGTCTATTAATCCTATAATTCCCCTCAAAAAATCCTTGGGTTGACTATATGTGGTAGCACATTCCTGCAGTCTTAGCAGTAAGAATGTGGAGGCAGGATTTCAAGATCTCGGTCAGCCTGAGCTACATAGTGTGTTCAAGGCTGGACTGAGCTACATAGCAAGACATTGCCAAAAAAAAAAAATTTAAACAAAACACATAAGAACATTTGCCTCGAGTGTACAACTTCCTGAGTTGGATCCTCAACAGTGTAACAATAAATAAAAGAATGAATAAATAATCCTTAAATTATTATTTTTTAATTAAAATTCTGAACTTGCTAATGTTAACATGAAGCCTTCACCATGCCTGGGTTTTAGTGGCAACATCTAATATCATATGGTCATAAAGTGTGACCACAAGCAACTTTCACTGTCATAGATAATGACTAAATGACTAATGGCCTCCTCAGAAGTCCAGGATAAACCTGAGGCTTTATCTGTTTCTCTGTTCCCTCACTCTGCTGACCTACCCCATGTTCCTGATGATTGTGAAATGTGTGGCTAGAATTGCCTCAATGAACAAATCTCCTGTTTCCTTTATATTGATTTCTTTTCCTGGCGTTATTTTATAATGATAGTTAAAGAAGAAATCTTTTTAGTGTCTGGAGAGATAAGAATAAGCATTGCTCTTATTCTAGTTCACCAGTCTCTTCTTTCCTGTCCAGGGAGGGAGGTGACCACTGTGTTTCACAGAAGGACAGCAATCTGGTATTTGTAATATCCTGATTCTGAGTTAAGTTCTCTAAGTGTGTGCTTGTGTGTGTGTGTGTGTGTGCTCGTGTGTGTATGTGTGTGTGTGCGTGTGTGTGTGTGTCTCCCTGCCTCTCTGTGTTTGTGTAGGGAAGGGTTAAAGGAGGAAGAGGAAGAGAACTTCTTGTCCTTGCTCTACCCTCCAGTTCCCACTTATTATCTTACCTATGAGCCCCATATGATGACAACAAATATGGGGAAGTAGAAGAAACATTCCACACACATCATAGGAGTTTGATCCAAGCAAAGTAATGATGGGTCAAATGGGATAGATGAAGAGAAACGAGATCTGTAGGGAAATTACTATATCTCTCACTTTGACAACTAAGTTGGCAGTTATCCTGGCCTCTGAGATAAGAGTCATGCATCCAGTTCTCTAACTATTGTACTTGAAATCTCCAAGTGATAATTAAATGGAGATATTTTGAAGGCAAGTGGATCTGGGTCTAAAGGGCAGGAGATCAAGATCAGGGCTCCTGGAGGAAAGGTAAAGTCGTAATGAAAGCTACATTAAAAGCATACCTGAGCTGGGCCAGGTAGACTAGAGTCCTGCAAAAGAACAAAGACAAACCCTGAGGAAGTTGCATCACTTAAGAAACCACAAAAGAACTGACTGAGAGCATGAAAACCAGAGGAACTGGCATCTAGTAGCTAATTCAAGATGAAAACCAGAGGAACTGGCATCTAGTAGCTAATCAGAGATGAAAACCAGAGGGACCGGCATCTAGTAGCTAATCAGAGATGAAAACCAGAGGGACCGGCGTCTAGTGGCTAATCCAAGATGGCTTTTTAAGAGGTGCACATGGCTAACTGAGGTCAAAACAGGATTCATCAGTCAATGGGCTGCTTCTTTCAATAGACATTGAATGTCTAATACTTGCCAGAGACTATTCTAGATGTTGGGAAAGAGGTAAATAGGAAACTACCTTTCAGGGAACATAGTTTATCGAGTAAGACAAAAAATAAAATAGTCAGTTATGATATAAAATACAAAAGGTACAGCTGTTTTGAGCTCATAGAATTATGTCTAAGTCTTACATACAGATGTTTCAGTGAAGAAGAGATGTAAGAGTCCAAAAATGCACATGGCTCTGAATCCTGGAGGGATAACTGCATGTGGATGCAGAGGTGGAGTGAGGTGTTATTTTAAAGACTATAAGATAGAGATCAGTTGGGTTTATTCAGGAAAAAGGGTAGTCAACAATGAAAGGGAATTCAGGTTTTACAAGTTCTCTGGGATGAATGAGGAAAGAGGGAGGGAATAGTAGACTTGGGGTGGGAAGTAGAATCCGAGGTCCATGTAGAAGAACTAGCATCACAGAGATGGAAAGGCCGTCTGTCATAGAGAACTGCAGGGTGGATAATGGATGGGTGGGTGAATGGGTGGATGGTGGCTAGCACCATGGTAGATGGATGGAGGTGCAGATGATCTTTGGAACCAGAATGATAGATTTTTAAGTCTTAGAAACTACCAATTAGCAAATGGAATTGTTAGTTTTATGTTTCTCTCCATTCATACAAACAAATATGAGTAAAAGGATTCCCTTGAATGAGCAACCTCAGAGGCCTTTCAAAGAACCTGGTAGGCTTTGCAGGAAATACCTTAATCAGCAGGCTGATACATGGGAACTGGGTTTGCAGGGCTCTGCTGGGAAGTGATTGATTGCCTGGGCCACATCTTCCCAGGGAGAGGGGCTTTCTCACCTCAGCAAGCATGAGGCATAAGTGATCTGTGAAAGGTCACCTAGGCCTGAGGAAGCAAGACATCCTTTTCCTCCCCACACACTTCCTCTGTTAACACCAGCACTAAGCCTCTACAGAGACTGCTTCATTGAAACCTGTTCCTTGAAGGTCACCAATGACATCTTTATTGTTAATTAAAATGTCTTTATTTTTCTACCACACTCTTGCCTCCTCCGTAGCCTGTTGTTTATCAAAGTTATTTCAGGGACAGCTGACATAATTGACCTCATCTCAAAACTCTTCTCCCTCTGGCTTCCATGACACAGCTTGACTAGGATTTCCCTCCTGCTGTGAGTAGAGGGTAATTCCTAGAGGGTGGAAAAATCAAATTGATCATATAACCAGTAAAGGGTGAGTTACTGTTGGTGTGACACAGTTCCTACAATGGCCATCAGGCCTGGCAAGCCTGAGCACCTGTCCTACTAAATTCCACCGATCTTCCCCATTCCAGCCTTAGCCTCTCAAAGTCCTGGGAGTATGCCTGACACACTATTGATTTGTTATTTACTACCCCCATGCTCTTCTCTCTGATCTCCATGGGGCTCACCCTTTTACCTCTATATTGTGTATTTATTACAGTATTAAAATTATTCAAATCTACTATAAAAGACAAGAAAGTAATTGGATGGATGAGTCTCTTCTTTTTTTTCCACTCAGACCCAAAGTGTCAACACTTACTAAGTGAACTCTGTTGATGAAAAATATTACCATCATTGTAGAAGTATCTTAATACATGGTAAATGGAGTAAGTACCCTCTAAGAAATTAAAGAATAGATGGGTAAGATGTACAAGTTAAGAAGGACAGACTTTACTATGGGAGTAAGGAGAAGAAAAAGCTCCAGAGAGGTGAGACCATAGAAGATAGGTATGATCAAAGAAGAAGTGGAGAAAGTAGGGATACTTTAACTGGGGAGGGTGAGGAGGGGAGGATTAGACAGGGAGAGAGAGAAGAGAGATAAATAATACCTAGCTAGTAAGAAAAACTAGAGGGAATTATATTAGTCTAAAAGCCTATTGAAAAATTACACATACAATATACCTACATGAGTCCATGTGTATAGCTACAGGCTACATAACAAGAAACAGTGCCAGACAGGAGAAACCTTCCTGTGAGCTGTTGGCCAGGGTAGTCCAAGAGACTCCCAAAGAGTTACACAGGCTATTGCCACAGCCCTTGATTGCCCCCCAGAACTTGAAGGTAAGAACCTATTGTAGAAGACAGGACATACTTCAGGCACAATATTTGGAGCAATAGAACTGGAACTGACCTGGAAGCCACCTCCCCTGAAGGCTAGCTTTCATAGTTTGGGAGAGGACTATGCAAACTGCTAATGGATAAAATCAATAGATGATCCAAGCCCAGCTTTAAGGCCTAATAACTAACAATGACCGGTACAGCAAACTATTATGGGGCACTTTTATCTTGGGGGTAATCAACAGCTACCTAATTGGACTTAAAGCCCACTCAATGGGAGGAAACTCATGTGTAATATAAATATAACCAAATACACATGGCTGGAGAGGTCATAGATCCTACAGAAAACCCCAAAGTTGTTACATCCCTAGACAAATGTAATTCCTTACTATGTGTAGAATATGAATCACTACATATAAAGACAAGGATCCCAGTCACCACTCATCGAAGGAGCTTCTTTGGCAACACACAGAGATTATTTCAGAGTTCCACAACTGGTCAGACACAGAGATTGACTATGAATTGCCCAAGCCTTGAGTGGCACATCTACAATGCAACCTCCAAGGGGTGGAGAGAACACTACCATCTCTCATTTCTCATCAATGAAGCTCCCTCATGCAACAGAGGGTCATGAACACAAAAGGACACAAAGCACCAAGTTCGGGTTCTTGGATGGGACTTCTCTATTAAGCTCCACCCACCCAGGGCTCAGGGACCATCAAGGAAAAGGGGACAGAAAGATTGTAAAAGCCAGGGTGGAGGTGCATAACCGTATGGAAATAGAGTTCTACAGGTTCCAGAGATCTTGCACATCTGAACCTTGAGCAATGGTGTCAGCATGTATAAGACCCGTGCAAACTCAAGCAGACAAAAACCCAGCACAGAACTGGGAATGGGCAGCAGGGGTCTTTTTGAGACAGGGTCTCCCTGTAGCCCTAGCTGGCCTGGAACTTGCTATGTAGACAGGTTGGCCTTGAACTCACAGAGATACACCTGCCTCTGCCTCCGAGTACTGGGATTAAAGGCATTTGCCACCATGCCCAGCAAGTTGATCTTCTTAAAGGGAGGTACTCTAGATAGGCTGACTAGACCTCAGGAGATGAACTTTCAGTGAGGGACGTCTAGAGACCCTAACTTGACTCAATAGGCTTTAACACAAATGACAGAATGCATGAATTCCATTGGGAAAGGGTATGGAAGGGTGTCAATGGGAAGGGGATATAAAGATGATAAAGATGTTCTATGTGGATGCACAAAATTTCAATGAAAATCTATGGAGAAAAAAGAAACATAGACTAAGGGCTGGGGAGAGAGCTCAATGGATAAAGTGCTTATTGCACAAGCATGAGTTCAGAGCCCCAGCACCCAGGTAAAAAGCCAAGTGCTAGCCAGGCATGGTGGTGCATGCCTTTAATCCTAGCACTTGGGAGGCAGAAGCAGGCAGATCTTTGTAAGTTCAAAGCCAGCCTGGTCTACAGAGCGAGTTCCAGGCCAGCTGGGGCTACATGGAGACCCTGTCTCAAAAAGAAAAAAAAAAAAAAAAAAGCCAAGTGCAGTGACATATGTAACCTCAGCTCTGTTGGGGGCTGAGATAACTGGATCCTGGGGGCTCTCTGGCCAACCAATCTAGCCAAATCAGTGAGCTCCAGGTTCAGTGATAAATCCTGTCTCAAAAAGTCAGAGAGATAGCTCAGCAGTTAGGAGCACTGGCTGCTTGTGCAGAGGACTGGAGTTCAGGTCCCAGCAACTGCATGGCAACTGACAACTGTCCTTAACTCCAGTTTCAGGGGATCTGATGCCCTCTTCTGGCCTCTATGGGCATTGCATGACATGGGTGCACTTAGATAATGGCAAAGCAATCACACAAATAAGTAAGTAAGTAAGTAAGTAAGAAAGATGGGCATTGATAAAGGAAGATGCCTGACATTGATCTCTGGCCTCGACAGCCACATGCACAGTTGAACATATCTGCTGCATACAGACATGTAAGCATACATTACACACACACACACACACACACACACACACACACACATGACACCTCCGAGTTGGCAGCCATGTCATCTAACTGGCCACCTACTGGTGATGTGTATGGGGGTCTCGTCTCCACTCATCCCATGTGTGTTCTGCCCATAGCTGTTCAGCAATATGAACACTGAGCCACTTGCTATTGGCTCTCTGAGAACCTTTGGTCTGAAGACTTGAATGAAGATCAAATCTAGTCCCCTATCACTGTCAGTGGCAAAAACCAGGGTGGGGGTATGTGGGGAGGGTGCATTAGCAGTGCAGAACTCGAGACTCATTTAGTATGGGCCTTCCCCCAGCATAGCCTTAAGTGTATTCACCTGCTGTTCTCTGTTTTTTGCTTCCTGTTATGTTTTAGGTTGATTTGATCATTTGTGTGATTTGAGCATTCTAATTCGGTCTGTGACTCTGTCTGTCTCTGTTCTACATTTGAGCCTGCCTGGTCCTTGGCGGTCTCCACTGCATAGAGATGGTCCCCCTGCCCCCATCCAACAACGTTCTTTAAGTCTTGGCTTAAATGTCACTTTCTCACTATAACCTATGCTGAATACCTATTTTTAAATTACAACTCCCACTGCCAGCCCCCTCATCCTCATCTGTTTGTGTATGTGTGCATACATAGGTGTGTGTATGTATGTGTGTATGTGTGTGTGTGTGTGTGTGTGTGTGTGTATGAAAGCCACAGTGCACCATTAGTTGTCTTTCTCAATCATTTCCACCTTGGTTTTTGAGACAGGGTCTCTCACTGAACTTGGAATTACTGATTCAGCTAGATTGGCTAGCCGGCATGCCCTAAGGATTCTACTGTCTCTGTACTAGAATTATAGACGCATGCTGCGCACTTCACTTTTATATGGTTGCTAGGGATCTAATTCAAGTCCTCTTGAGGACTTTACTTCATCAGCCACCCTCAGCCCCTTTACCTGTTTTTTTTTTTTTTTTCTCCTTGGTAGATATAACTTATCAGCATATGCTATTACATTGTGTTTACTGCTTTTCATTTGTTCTACCTATGAAATATGGACCCCCAGGGTTGCTCTGTTGTGGTAAGAAATAGCTCACATTGCTAGATGAGTGCCTGAAACACTGGAGGTACTAAAAGTGTTTGTTGGGGGCGATGGGGAGATGGTTCAGTCCCATAAAGTGCTTGCCATGTAACCATGAGAACTCAAATTCAGACCCTAGGCACCCTGGGCAGAGTAGCATAAACCTGTTTCCCAACACTGGGAAGGCAGAGACAGAATTCCCTGGAACTTGCTGGCCAGCTAATCTTACCGAATGGATGGACCCCAGATTCAGTGAGAAAGCCTGTCTCAAAAAGTAAGGTAGAAAGTGAAAGACATCCAACATCAACCTCTGACCTTCACGTACATGTGTGCATGTGTGGTCACACTTACATGCCTACACATACATATACACATGTATACAGCACACATGCACATTCACACGGTTGTTGCTGTGTCACATCCCAGGCTGGAGTAAGGAAAATCTTCTAAGTCCTGGGAAACTTTCACAAATGTAAAAAGTCAACATCAACCCCAAAGTTGATGGCGAGTTTAAAGCACAGAGGTGTAGGAAGAGCCTTAGCAAAGCAGCAGTGGCCTCAGTGGGGAAGGTGACAATGAAAAGAAACTCAGAAAGAAGCTCAGGGCCGGGCAGACAGCTCAGCAGGTAAAGACCTGATTTTAGATCCCCAGTACACATTGAAAATCCAGCCACAGTGGCATGTGTCTGTAGTCTCAGCACGCATATGGTGAGCTGGAAAGTAGAGACAGGAGAGTCCCCCGGAAGCTCCCAAATCAGCTAGCTTGGAGTATGTGGTACAGTGACAGATGGGAGAGAGTCTGCCTTGAAATAAAAGTAGAAGGTGAAGAATGACATCGGAGCCTGTCCTTTGACTGCCACAGGGTGCCATGGCATACAGGTGTCCCTGGCCTACTCACGTATATCATACATACACAAAATATATCATAAATACATCATAAAAATAAGTATCTGGAAAAGAAAAGTTCTAATAATAATGTGTTGATAACTTGGGAAATAGTAAATAGCAGACTAGCTCTTGTCATGCATTGGGGGGTACTTTTATTGCTTACTTTGTTTGTTTGTTTGTCTGTTTGTGACAGGGTCTTAGTATGTAGACCTGGAAGGCCCGGATCTTGCTGTGTAGCCTACGGTGGCCTCTAACTCGTGGCAATCCTCCTACCTCATCTTCTGAAGTGCTGGGATTACAGGTGTGCACCCCCATGACCAGGTGGTCTCATTTTAGAGGGCTATTAGAAGACTCAAGATATTTTAAATTATATTATCAGATACATTTTTATTGTTATTGTTTTTGGTTTTTATTGAATTTTTGTGTATTTCATACAGAACATCTCAATCAATATTAATCACCTTTATACACCCTTCCCAGTTAGTACCCTTTCATAGCCCCCCTCACCTGCACTATAATTCATACTCTCTGTCCTTTGAACCAAGACCCATTGTGCCAAGTTAGCATCCCCAGAAGTTCCTCTGTGCAAGTTCATCCTCTGAGGTCTAGTCAGCCCATCCAGAATCCCTGGCTTTAAGAAGATGGAGAGATCGGGCTGGAGAGATGGCCTAGCGGTTAAGAGCGCTGACCGCTCTTACAGAGGACCTGGGTTCAATCCCCAGCCCCCACATGGCGGCTGAGAACAGTCTGAAACTCCAATTCCAGGAGAACTCCAGTTCCAGGGGAATCCAAGACCCTCTTCTGACCTCCGCGGCATTGCACGACACGGGTGCACAAACCTGCATGCAGACAGTACATTCATACACATACAAAAATAAATAAAAATTAATTAAAAAAAATTAAAAAAAAGAAGATGGAGAGATCATAGAGAATCTTGGAGAAAATCCCAAGGCTGTTGCACCCTTAGACTAATATGATTTCTTACTATGCCCAAAATATGTATCTTTATATTTACAGTCAAGTATCCCAGTCACCACTCATCAACAAAACTTATTTTGCACCAGCTGGAGACTATTACAGTGTACCAGAACTGGTCACCCACACATTGTCTGCAAATTGTCCAAGCCTAAGTGGCATCTACAATGCAGCTTCTACACCTAAGGCTCAGATGTTTAAAATACTTTTTTTTTTCTTTTTGGTTTTTTTGAGACAGGGTCTCCCTGTAGCCCCAGCTGTCCTGGAACTCACTCTGTAGACCAGGCTGGCCTTGAACTCACAAAGATCCACCTGCCTCTGCCTCCCAAGTGCTAGGATTAAAGGCGAGTGCCACCACACCTGGCTTAAAATACTTTTTCTAACAGGTGTGGTGGCACATGCCTTTAACCTTGAGTACTCAGGAGGCAGAGGCAGGAGGATCTCTATGAGTCCAAGGCCAGGCTGGTCTACATAGTGAGTTCTAGGCTCATGGGGACTACAGGGAAACCCAGTCTCAAATAGAAAAAAAATATATATTTAGGATTACAAATTCTCCTGCTTAAAGAGACAAAGCAGAAAATTCAATTGAGCAAGAAGAGGGTAGAGAAACAGGACGTGACTTGGAGAGCCCAGATCTTCCCAGTGACATGTCCTTGATCTCAGCAGAGATGGAAACTGAGTGTTGTCACGTCCTCTAGTTCAAGAATGCTAGAAATCCAAATCCTCTTTCCTTAGATTTCTCAATTTTAAAAACTCACAGTTGAAAAAAGTCCATTATCTTGGCCTGTGACATTGTGACACCCACTCTTGAGCGCTAGCTGCCCTTCCCACCCTGATGGGTCTCATTTCTCAGTGTGGGTCTCCCATGCTTTGGGTCTCCCCTGCCTGCAGTTGCTGCCATAATAAATTACAGCATATCAGATAAGTTAAAGCCATCTGTTACTCTTAATAGTTCTGGAGGCTAGGGAGTCCAAGATCAATGAACCGGCAGACCCAGGGTCCAGTGAGGCTCTGTTTCTTGGTTTGTAGATATGTGTTCTCACTGTGTCTTCCCACAGTACAGAGCTTATACTAGCTCTTTGCTAATGACAGTAGCCCCATCATGAAGGCTCCACTCTCATTAAATAATTACATTACAAGGGCATCACCTCCTACCCCCCATCAGTCACCACACTAGGACTACGGTTCTACCCTGGTGTACTCTGATGTCGTCCTGCCGCTTCTCAGGAGATAGCCCTCTGAACCTCTCTCTCTCCTATCTAACTCTCCATAAGTGGATGCTCACATCATCTAATGAATTCTCAGACTGCTCTAGTCTAAGGCTTCTTATAATTTGCATGACTGTTAGATTACATCATCTATTGTCCTGACTCCAGTGTGGGGGTATTGTTCCTCTAACATGCCCTCAAGATCCTCAAGAGTTCATGTCCAAATCTATAGCATAATCAAATCTTGTTAGAAAGGAAGAGCTTTAATCTACCCTTTGACTCCTATTCTGAATGTAATTTTGAGCCAGTGTCTAGACTTTCCTCAGCCTCGGTGTCTTCATCTATGGAATACAAATTATATTTCTTCATAGAGATGTTAGAAGTTCAAATAAGATGATTAGAAATGGACAGAAAATATATCCGTTACATAATAAGGTTCCAGCCGGCAGAAACTAGTTTTTTTCCATAAACCCTCTCATTGTTTTGTGTCTCTTGAAGCTTTCTCCTCAATACAACATTCACAATGAATTATTTATTTATTTATATTTCATCTAGAGAACATCATCCTAACTATAATAAAGACAGAAAGGCTTGGCTTTAATGTTTATAAATCTCTAAAAGAGATTTGAACTCATTTCTCTGGTGATTCAGAAAGAATTTTGCCTTTTAGCAGAACTGCAAGAAAACAAAATTTCAGGATATCCATCATTCCCATAATTAGAGTGTCTCTAAAGCAGAGGTTCCCAAACAAAGTAAGGAGTGATTGATTGTGTTACCCAGGAGACATTTGATAATCTGGAGACATTTGGGGATGTCACAAATGGGAGGTTATTGATATCCAGTCGGTGCCTGCCAGTGGTACCCTAACAAGTATGCTCTAATAGAAAGGGCATGTGGTGCTCCACCACAAGAATGATCTAGTCCAAAATGTTAGCAGTTCAAAACTTGAAAACCCCTACTCAAAGGAGCCTCAATGCCTGAGGTGCTCACTGTTCCTAATATTGCTCCTGTCTTAGACTCTGTTAAGCCACACTCATTAGGACAAGGAAAAGAGTGTGTAATGAAGAAGAATGGTCCTAGTAAGTGGTAAGTAGTCACTGGAGACTCAAAGAGCCAGATCTGGAAGAATTCCTCTCAGTTCATGGAGCCTTGACCTGGAGCCATTCTTTACTTTCCATAACATGGAAATGTCCATAACATCCATGTCCATGTATGTCTGATTATTTTCTTGGACGATTTCTCTTAGTTTCTTGTTTATATCTGGAACCTAGTGTGGATGATAGCTTTGCAGAATAGTGACTAAGTTTTAAGGAGGCTGGAGAGATGGCACAGTGGTTAAGAACTCTATCTGCTCTTGGAGAGGACTTGGGTTTGATTCCCAGCACCCACAGGGCATCTGACAACAGTCCATAACTCCAGTCCCACGCCCTCTTGTGACCTATGGGGGCATTGCATGCCATGGGTGCACTTACACACATGCAGGCATTACACTCATAGACATAAAATAAAAATAATGAATAAAACATTAAAATATAAGTTTTAAATACAAGCTGATAGTTATAACAACTTAAGATTTAAAGAAAGGAGAAAACTTTGAAAATGTAGATTCATTCTTGTAGTTTCCCAAGGACACAACTGCTTTTATAAGAAGGTCAAAAGTCTACCTTGTACTCGTACATGAAGACTGTGAACACATGTGGTTATAGCACTGTTTCCTCCTTCGGAAAATTTCTACATCAGCAGCTTGGCTGTTGTCTTCTATGGTGAACTGTGATCTAGCTGGTATGATTTTCTTTTTCTTCTTTTACTTCTTTTTAATATTTACTTCCCTCCCACATTTCCTCCATATCATTTTATTTTCTTTCTTCCCTTGTTATTTC
Source organism: Rhizomys pruinosus (assembly GCA_009823505.1). Classification (NCBI taxonomy): domain Eukaryota; kingdom Metazoa; phylum Chordata; class Mammalia; order Rodentia; family Spalacidae; genus Rhizomys; species Rhizomys pruinosus. Next base: position 4,123,398 of record VZQC01014736.1, on the reverse strand, counting down.
TCTAAATACTTTATTCCTTCATTTCTTTCCAATTATAGGAACTAGAAGAAAAATGTTCACTGTTGGTACCTTTCGTGCCTCCTTTTCTGCTTGGAGTCCCTGTAGAGGATGTTTCTTTTATAACATGCTGCCATCTAGTGGTACATTGATATACTCAAATAAATCGAATAAATGTCAGCATCCTGAATTTTTTAAATGCCTGACAATGTAGAGTCTAGTGGATCCTAGGTGACTAAGAACTGATATTATTCCACTTCATGGTTAATGCCCCAGTACTAAAAGCTATTCTTTCTCCTAAAGTCTTTGATTTCTCTCAGGCAGCAGGAATATTTTGTTCTCAAACTCAGTGGAGAAAAGTCTAAGTATAAGGCAAATCTTTGGTAAAGGTCCATAGCATGGAAGTCCCTTCACAGCCTCTTCATATTCAGAATTACTCTTTCCTGAGACATCCTTGTAGATTAAAATTCTACTATATTAACAGAACAGGGGTGGGGATGAATGCAATGTAGCCCACAATGCGTTCATTAAGACACAGCGTCTACTTCCTCCCTTTGCTTCATTGTTCATGAGAATTCTATGGATTGCTTTATTTGGGAACTAAACAGCTAATTGTCTGTTTGTGGGTTTAGGACAGCTATGACTGAGTGGTTTTGACAATAGGCGCTCAAGAAAGGGAAGAGGAAACAAAGCAATATGTATGTTTCCAGAATTTCTAGCCATTCTGAAAGCATGTTACTCTTCTTCCCCATTCTGAAAAAGAGGATGCTTTGGTCCAGAGAGGAATCTTGAATGAGGTCCCTATGAACATAGTGTTTCAGAGGCTGAGGTCCTCATTGATACCCATCTCAATCTCCAGAGGGGCATGTGCTGGAATTCAGGGCTCATAGGAGGCTTTAGGGGTGATGGAGATCATCCTGTCACTATGGGAAAGTCGGCCTTGGGAATTAGCTAGGAGCAGAAGTTTCATTCCCTTTCTCAGGCTGGAGCTGCAAACATAAATCAGACCATAGCTATACAGATATTGATAGGATTCTAGAAACTTTGCACTATGCTGATATTTTCATATTGTTCACAATTCTCGTGAACAATGAAGCAAAGGGAGGAAGTAGACGCTGTGTCTTAATGAACGCATTGTGGGCTACATTGCATTCATCCCCACCCCTGTTCTGTTAATATATTAGCTTACATGTTATAGTTTGAGTGTGAGATGTCTCCCATAGGCTCGTGTGCTAAAACACTTGGTCTCCAGCTAGTAGTGCTGTTTTAGAAGGCTACCTTTAGGAAGAGGAGGCTTATTAGCAGAAATCTGTCATGTGGGAGCAGGCATTGCGGCTTGATGGCCTGGGCTCCACTTCCTTATATGCTCTCTGCTTCCTGACTGCAGACACGATGAAGCTGGCTACCGCATACCCTGCTGTCATGCCTTCTCCACCATGGTAGACTGTATCCTTTCCTTTTTGTCATCTCCTCCTCCTCCTCCTCCTCCTCCTCCTCCTCCTCCTCCTCCTCCTTCTGCATGGATATGTGTACATGTGGATGCCAGACTTTCCTCCATCACTATCCATTGTGTGTCTTAAGACAGAATCCAGAGCTTGCTGATTCAGTTAATTTAGATACCCAGCTTGCGCCGGGATTTCCTGTCTCTACCGCCTAAGACTAGTATTACAGGCAGGCCTTCATGTCTGCATGACTAGTATGTAGATGCTGAGGATCCAAACTCCAGCCCTCACACTAGGGCAGGAAGCATTTTATCATGGTGTTATCCACCAAGACCTGTACTTCTTAAACTGTAAATAAACCTTTTCTCCCTAATGTTGCTTCTTGTTAGGTACAGGTCACAACAATGAGAAAAGAAATTCATGTATTTATGATGAGTAATAAATCCTTTAAAATCATAAGGGCTTGAAGATTTATCCTTAGAGATGACTATGAGGGGAGAGGCTGGGGGAAAAGACCTAGATGACCTCAGCATCGGGAGTTGGGAAAGGTAAGGAAAACGGCCTGAGTCACTAGAGGACCTCGGCATCGGGAGTTAGGAAAGGTAAGGAAAACGGCCTGAGTCACTAGAGGACCTCGGCATTGGGAGTGAAACGGAAGGAAAATGGCCTGAGTCACTAGAGGTACATGCTTAAAAAGAGGGGCTGGTCTAAATAAAAATCAACAACCAAAAAAGTCAGAGTCATTCTCTGTGCTTGAAACCTGTCCCATCTCTGTGCACATCAGCACCCACTCTCCCTCCATCCCTGTGCTGTAGCCTCGCTGGTCCTCACAGGCCCCGGGCCTTCTGCTGAAGCACTCCTAGCTGCTCACTCTGTCCAGTCTCCCTCCACATGCACTTCTGGCTCCATCCCTTCCTGAGGTTGGTTTGTACTCAGGCCTGGTCCCTATGACTCTCCTATTAGAGTTTTTGAGTCATGGGTGGGGGGCTTTGCCTCCTTGGTTCATGGTTTAATCTGCAGTACATAGAGCATTTCTGAGTCCGTGATCAATGCCCCAGAAGTTTCTATTATGTGAAGGAACAAATGAATAGGAGCTCAAAAGTTAACAAATCTACAATTTAATTCCTGCTTCAAAGTGACCTCTTTGTCACAAATTTATTCCAAGAAATTTTAGTACCTAAAGCAAAGGAAGAAGTAAGTCAAGTGAAAAAAATTAAATGTAAAAATAGTTAATCTAGAATTCAATAATTAGTAAAAAAAAAAAAGACTTTCAAAATGAAGGAAAAATTTTAAAAGATTTCGATAAACAAAATATAAGAAATTTTAATATCCACAGATTTGCTCAAGAAACAGAAAAGAGTGAAAGGGAAACAGGAGTTTGAAACTCATTGTATGACGTAAGTGTTGCTAAAAATGATAGGTGTGTGTAAACATGATGCTTCACAGTTCTTAACTTATTTAAAAGACAGTTTAAAGCAAAATTATGTGTTTTATGAGAATGATACAAACAGCAATATATCAACGGAATTATGCAGCTGAAATGTGCTGTTTTTATGTCATGCATAAAATGATTTAATGTTAACCAAAAGTAGACTGGTAACTAGAAGACAGTGTGTTAGTCAGACTTTCTGTAGCTGTGCTCAGAATACCCAGAACAACAAAAAAGGGAGGGGTCACCTATTCTGGTCCTAAGTTCATCACCACAGAGAAGACATGATCGAGGGACCAGGCCACAACATCGTACCCAGGAAGCAAAGATGACAGTGACAGGAAGAGGCCAGGGGAAGAAATCACCCACAAGGACACACCCCCAGTGGTCTAGTTGCTCCAAAGAGAACCCATCTTCCACAGTTACAGCACCTTCTAATAGTCTGTTCAAGCTTGGAACCCATCAGAGCATCAATCCAGACATGAAGACATAGCCCACACCATCCAGTCACTCTCCCCAAAGCCAGCAGCTGGTCACCAAGCTCCAGGTGTCCCTGTAATCAAATCATGACAGATGCATACTGTAATTGTTTTTTGTATATGTGAACATGCTCATGTGTCTGTCTCTGTATGTGCAGGCGCATGTCCATGTGTGTACACATCCATGTGAAATCAAGAGGTAGATACTGAATGCCTTCCTCTATTGCTCTCCACCTTATTTTTTCCAACAGGCTCTCTCTCCCTGAGCTAGATTAGCTAGTCAGCAAGCTCAGGGATCCTCCTGTCTACCTTTCCAGTACTGAGATTGTATGTGCACGCTGCTATGCGCAACTCTTTTGTATATGAGGATTGACCTGGGGTCATCACACTCTCCTAGCAAGTGCTTTACCAACTAACCCACTATATTGTAATTCTTAAAGCAACCTATTTAAAAAGAAAAGAAAGATACATGCTTAAAAAGCTAATAGCTTGGGGCTGGAGAGATGGCTCAGTGGTTAAGAGCACCTACTGCTCTTCCAGAGGACCCGGGTTCAATTCCCAGCACCCACATAGCGGCTAAGAACCATCTTTGACTCCAATTCCAGGGGAATCCAACACACTCCTCTGATCTTCGCAGCATTGCATGACACGGGTGCACCTACTTACATGCAGACAGGAAGTCAAGTACTAAAAATTATTAATTGATCAAATAGAAGATGGGAGAAATGTACATGGAACTGATGAAGCCTGGAAAACAAATAGCTTTTCTGAAGCAGAGCAATCACTACCTCTAGTGTAATTAAAAAGGCAGACATTGTCATAGTGAATTAAGACAACAAGCCCTAAGAGCTCTATAAAGCATTATCTATAAGGGGTTTCCTGGTTTGCTTTCTCTTTTCTTTTATTCACTAACTTTTGTGAACATCACATGTGACCATAGTCTTTGCACCATTTCCATCCCTCCCAGTCTCCCCCAATCCCTCTCAATTTCCCACACCCTTCCTTGAATATTATTGATACATTTCTATATACACACAATACACTGAGCCCATTCATTGATGCTCCTGTGTACCTGTGTTTAGGGCTGCACACTTAGAGTTAGATAACTTCTCAGGGAGCTACTCCCTGGAGAGACCTGATTTTCCCTTCCTTGACATCCATTGATTGACTTCAGCTCCTGATCTTGGGGTGAACTCCCTCGAGATTTCCAACATCTACTTTGGTATGTCAACCGGTTTTGTTATTTTACATAGATCTTGCGAGGTTATCATACCGTGGAGATTTCACTGGTGCAGCTTCCTTATGTCTAGAATGCATTAACTAGCAGCAGGTGTCTTGTCCCTCTGGCTTTACATTCTTCTTCCATGTTCCTGGAGCCTTAGATGTACAGATTGGATTGCAAATGTCTCACTTAGGCCTGGACATTTCACAGACACTCATTTTCTGTGTTTGACTGGTTATGAAACTTTGTAATAGTCTTCATCTGTTGCCAAAAGAAACTTCTTTGATAAGTGGTGAGAGTTTCACTCATCTGTGAATATAAGGACATGTATTTAAAACAGTAAGAAATTCTGTTGGTCTAGGGATGTGAAAAAACAGGATTTTCTCTAGGATCTATGCCATCTCCAGCCATTTGTACTTGGCTATGTTTATAGTACCACGCATTAGTTCCTTCCCATTCAGTCAGCCTTAGGTCCAATTAGACAGTTGTTGATCACCTCCCAAACAAAAGTGCCACTGCACCAATAGAGGTCATTTGCGGAGCTAGTCATTATTGTGGTTTGTAGGCTTCACAGCAGGGTAGAAACATTGACCAGTTTTTCTCTTTTGGTAGTTTTGCATAGTATCTTCTGATAATGAGAATTAGTCTTCAGGGAGAACACTTCAGGTCAGTTTCAGCTTGATTGCTCTGAGTTCTGTGTCTGAAATAGGTTGTGTCTTCAGCAACAGAATATTACCTCAAGTTCTGGGAGGCAATCAAGGGTTGTGCCAATAGCCTGTATTTAGGGAGTTTCTTGGACTACCCCAACCAACAAGTTTACCCTTGCCTGGTGCTGTGTGATTTTTGTTATAGAGCCTTCAGTGATATATATATATATATATATATATATATATATATATATGTGTGTGTGTGTGTGTGTGTGTGTGTGTGTGTGTGTGTGTGTGTGTGTGTGTGTTTGCAGTAGATTATTTTTGGACCACTACATTCACCTCTGGTCTTTCACACACTACGCACTATTTATTTTTCTTTCCACTCTCATCCCCTGTATAGCCTTTCCTATTCCTTTGCCAGTTAAGTTATACCCCATTTTCCCCGGTTCTTACTGGATAATCCCTGTCTCCTACCATCCCCCTCTCTCTGGCTCCTTCTTTCTCTTTATTCCCATAGTTCCTTCCCATTTTCCTGGATCCTGGAGTTGCATTAGGACATATATTCACACAGCCACAAACAAATAAAATTTGAAAAGTAAAATGTGCTGAGGAATACTGATTACAAGAAAGCTAGAATGAGTAAGTAATAAAGATCTAGACAGGGGCTGGAGAGATGGCTCGGCGGTTAAGAGCACTGACTGCTCTTGCAGAGGACCTGGGTTCGATTCCCAGCACCCACATGGTGGCTAAGAACTGTCTTTAACGCCAGTTCCAGGGGAATCCGATGCCCTCTTCTGACCTTCACAGCACTGCATGACACTGATGCACCGACCTACATGCAGACAGTACACTCATACACATAAAAAATAATTAATTAAAAAATAAAATAAAAAATAAAGATCTAGACAAAGAGTAAGATTAGAGGTAAAGGATATTTAATAATAAAGGACAATTTGTTAGAGCCAGGCATGGTTTCACATGCCTGTAATCGCACCACTCATGAGGCAGAGGCAGGCAGATCTCTGTGAGTTCAAGGCCAACCTGATCTACACAGTGAGTTTCTGGACAGGTGGGGCTACAGGGAAACCCTGTCTCAAAAAGATAGAAAAAAAGGTTAATTTGTTAGAAATTAAAAAGTTTTAAATATATGTATACCTGATAAGTGAACTTAAACAAAGCAAAAACTGACAGGACTAAAGAAAAAAATATACAAATCTGGGATTGATTTTTAAGTATTGAATCAACCTTGTGTTCTTGAAAAAAACTCCACTGGGTTATATTAGTTTTGTTATATATTTGTAAATTTAATGCACTAATACTTTGTTAAGAATTTTTGCATTATATTAAGATATTGGAATGAAGTTTGCTTCACTCATAATGTCTAATTTTTTATAATGGTGAACATGGATAATCTGGTCTCATTAAACAAGTTGGGAGCTGCTGTCTACATTTGGAAGAGTGCTTGTACATGTTTGACAACACTTCCTCCTTAGATGTGTGACAAAATTCACCAGTGAAACTATCTGGGGTTGAAGTTTTCTTTCTGTTTGAATTTTGACTCTGAATTTATTTCGTTAGCAGACAGAGTTTTCTGACTACTTCTCGTTACTGGTTTGTGAACTTGTGTCTGTCAGGAACTTCTTTCTTTTCTTCCAAATTGTTGAATCTACAAGACTGCACTTCTTTCTGTTATTTCTTTATTGTCCTAATCTCTATAACATCCATAATTGTGTCTATTCTTCCATTCCCGATATTGGTAGCTTTGCTTTTTTTTTTTTTTTAATTGATCTTGCAGGGAAATATCTATTTTATTCATATTTCCAAAGGACCACCTTCTGGCTTTGTTAGGTTTCCTTTTTTGATTGTGTATTTTCTGTTTCATTGATTTCCAGGATTTACTGTCTTCTTGCTTCTGCTTACTTTTGGCCTAATTTGCTTTTCCTCTCTTTTTAAAAAGATTATTATTTATATTTTATGTGTACGAGTGTATTGCCTATATTATGTAAGTCTATCTGTGTTGTCCAGTGCTCTCGGAGGTCAGAAGAGGGTGGTGGATCCCTTGGAACTGGAGTTACAGATGGTTGTTAGCTGCCATGTGGGAATCCCCAGTGCTGGGAATCAAACCCGGGTCCTCTACAAGACCAAACAGTGCTCTTAACTACTGAACCATCTCTCCAGCCCGTTTTCCTCTCTTAAACTAGTTTAGCTCACTGATCTTTTGACTTTTATTCTTGTTAATCAATTACTAACAGATTCAAATATTTTTCTCTAAGCTTTAGCTGAGCCCCACAGTTTTTTCTTATTTCATTATCACTTAATTCAAAATATTTTCTGCTTTTCTTTATGATTTCTTCCTTGACCCATGGAATATTATATAACTATATTGCTTACTTCCCAAATATTTATGTTTAAAGAAATCTGACATTGGAGCTGGAGAGATGGCCTAGCGGTTAAGAGCACTGACCGCTCTTGCAGAGGACCCGGGTTCGATCCCCAGCACCCACATGGCGGCTGAGAACCATCTATAACTCCAATTCCGGGAGAACTCCAGTTCCAGGGGAATCCGAGACCCTCTTCTGACCTCCGCGGCATTGCATGACACAGATGCACAAACCTACATGCAGACAGTACATGCATACACATACAAAAATAAATAAAAATTAAAAAAAGAAAAGAAATCTGACATTAATATACCCATTTTATTCTAGATTAATTTTAGTTTTAACCCTTCCCCTTAAAGCTGAAACTACATAACTGGTAGGTTAATTCTAGATTAAGGTATTCACATTATAATGGTACAGTTGCTTTCAGGTAAAAGAAAATATTGCCTAGTTTGCCTTACTACTAGGTCTTTGGTGTTAGCATTCACAGATGAGGAATACCATTCATCGTTTGTTTTTCTGGGACTGTGTTACTTCACTTAGCATGATATCTTCTAGTTCTATCCATTTACCTGCAAAGTTCGTGATGTCATCTTTCTTTACTGCTGCATAGAACTCCATTGTGTAGATGTACCACATTTTCTCTATCCACTCATTGGTTGACGGGCAGTTGAGGGGCATTTGGGTTGGTTCCAGCTCTCCCCTATTGTGAAAAGAGCTGCAATAAACATAGATGTGCATGTATCTTTGTGGTAAGATGAATCTTGTGGGTATATACCCAGGAGTCGTATGACTGGATCAGATAGTATACTCATTTTGAGTCTTTTAAGGGTTCTCCACACTGCTTTCCATAGTGGTTGTACGAGTTTATCTTCCTATCAGCAGTGGATGAGTGTTCCCCTTTCCCCATAACCTCTCCAGCATCTGGCGTCTTTTGTTTTCTTGATCTTATCAGAGTAAGATGATATCTTAAAGTGGTTTTAATTTGCATTTCCTTAATTATTAATGATGTTGAACACTTTTTAAGATGTTTCTCAGCCATCTTTATTTCCTCACTTGTGAAGTCTCTGTTCAGCTCTTTACTCCATCTTTTGAGTAGGTCATTTGTTTTCTTACATCTTTGTTTTTTGACTAGTTCAGCCCATATTCTGGATGTTAATGTTCTGTCAGATGTGTCACTGGTGAAGGCTTCTTCCCTGTGGGTTTTCTCTTCACTTCCTTGATTGTTTCTTTTGCTGTACAGAAGCTTTTGAGTTTAATGAGATCCCACTTGTCAATTGTTGACCTTATTTCCTGCACAGATGTTGTTTGATTTAGAAAGTTTTTTCCTATGCCTATATCTTGTAGGTTACTGCCAATGTTTTCCTGTATCCCCTTCAAAGTTTCAGGTTTCACCTTGAGGTCTTTGATCCATTTGGAGTTGATTTTGTACAGGGTGAGAGGTAGGATTTAATTTTATTCTTCTACAAATGGTGATACAGTTTTGCCAGCACCATTTGTTGAAGATGTTGTCTTTCCTCCATTGAGCCTTTTTGGCCCCTTTGTTAAATATGAGGTGGCTGAAATTGTATGTGCTCAAGTTTGGATTTTCAGTTTTGTTCCATTGGTCTATAGGTCTGTTTTTGTGCCAGAACCAGGGTGTTTTTTTTTTTTAATTTTATTTATTTATCTTCTATGTGTATGAATGTACTGTCTGCATGTAGGTTTGTGCACCCGTGTCGTGCAATGCTGTGGAGGTCAGAAGAGAGCATTGGATTCCCCTGGAACTGGAGTTACAGATGGTTTTCAGCCGCCATGTGGGTGCTGGGGATTGAACTCGGGTCCTCTGCAAGAGCAGTCGGTGCTCTTACCAGTAGGCCATCTCTCCAGCCCCAGAACCAGGGTGTTTTTATGACTATAGCCCTGTAATATAGGTTGAAGTCTAGTATAGTGATGCCCCCTGTATTGTACTTTTCACTCAGGGTCACTTTGGCTATTCAAGGTCTTTTGTTTTTCCATATGAATTTAAGGATTATTTTCCAAGTCTGTGAAGAAACCCTTGGGGATTTTAATTGGTATTGAATTGAATCTGTATATCAATTTGGGTAGAATTAACATTGTTATTATATTAATCTTTCCAATCCATGAGCATGGGAGGTCTTTCCATTTTCTCATGTCTTCTTCAATCTCCTTCTTCAGGGGTTTAAATTTTTTGTTGTAGAGATCTTTGGTGTCTTTGGTTAAATTTGTTCCTAGGTATTTCATTGTTTTGTGGCTATTGTGAGTGGGAAGGTTTTTTTGTATTCCTTCTCCAGTTGCTTGTTGCTGGTGTAAAGAAAGGCTACTGATTTTTCTAGGTTAATTTTGTAACCTGCCACTTTACTGAAACTCTTAATCATTTATAGGAGTTTTCTGGTAGAGTTTTTAATATCCCTTAGGTAAACTATCATATCATCTGCAAAGAGGGGTACTTTGACTTCCTCTTTTCCAATTAGTACTCCTTTAAGTTCCCTTTCTTGCCTTATGGCTCTGGCAAGTGTTTCAAGCACTATACTGAAGAGGAGTGGTGATAGGGAACAGCCTTGCTGTGTTTCTGCCTTTAAGGGGAATGCTTCTAACTTTTCTCCATTTAGAATGATGTTGGCTGTGAGTTTGTTGTATATGGCTTTGATTACATTGAGGAATGTTCCCTCCAGTCTAATTCCCTCTAGGATTTTAAGCATGAAGGGATGCTGGATTTTGTTGAAGGCTGTTTTGCATCAATTGAGATGACTGTGTGGTTTTTGTCTTTCAGTCCATTTATATGTTTTATGATATTTATTGATTTATGTATGATGAACCATCACTGCATCTCTGGTATGAATCCAACTTGATCATGATGGATGATCTTTTTGATGTGAGTCTGTATGTGGTTTGCAAGTATTTTGTTGAGAATTTTTGCATCTAGGTTCATCAAAGAGATGGCTGGTTTTGGTATTAGGTGATACCGGGTTCATAGTAGGAATTTGAGAGGTTTCCCTCTGCTTGTATCCTTCTGAACTGTTTGAGTAATATGGTTGTAAGTCCTCATTAAATGTTTTATAGAATTCTGCCTTGAAACCATCTGGGCCTGGCTTTTTTTTGTTGGGAGGTTTACTATTACATTTTCAACTTCCTCATATTTTATGGGTCTGTTTAAGTCAATCTCTTCTTGGTTAAGCTTTGGTGAATTCCAGGGTTTCAAATAATCATCCATTTCTCTTAGGTTTTCAAATTTAATAGAGTATAGGTTTTTGAAGTATTCGCCTATGATTCTCTGGATCTTTTCTCTGTCTGTTGTGATGTTTCCCTTTCATCATGAATACTATTGATTTGGAGTTGCTTTTTCTTTCTTTTGGTTAACCGGGATAGGGGTCTATCTATCTTGTTTATCCTTTCAAAGAACCAGCTTTTGTATTCATTGATTCTTTGTGTTGTTTTCTTTGTTTCTATTTCATTGATTTATGCTCTGATTTTTGTGATTTCTTCCTGTCTGTTGGGTTTAGGGTTCATTTGTTATTGTCTCTCAAGTGTTTTTACCTGTAGCATTAGTCAGTTTATTTGTCCTCTTTCTGCTTTTTTTAATTTTTTTAAATTAATTTTGTTTCTGTATGTGTATGAATGTTCTGTCTGCATGCAAGTTTGTGCACCTGTGTCATGCAATGTCGCAAAGGTCAGAAGAGGGTGTTGGATTCCCCTGGAACTGGAGTTCTCCTGGAATTGGAGTTTCAGATGGTTCTCGGCCACCATGTGGGTGCTGGGGATCGAACTTGGGTCCTCTGTAAGAGCAGTCAGTGCTCTTAACCGCTAGGCCATCTCTCCATCGCTCTTTCTGCTTTTTTAATGTAGGCACTGAGGGTTATAAACTTCCCTCTTTGGACTGCTTTTAAAGTATCCCATAGGTTTTGCTGTCTTGTATCCTCTTTTTTGTTTAGTTCCAGGAATGTTTTATTTCTTTCTTTATTTCTTCCTTGACCCATTCATTATTCAGAAGTGTGTTGTTTAGTTTCCATGTCTTCTTGTAGACAGTAGGGCTTATTCTGGCATTGATATTGAGCTTTATTTCACTGTGGTCTGATAGAATGCATGAAATTCTTTCAATCTTTTTGTATTTGTAAAGGTTTTTTTCGGTGTCCCAATATGTGGTCAATTTTGGAGAATGTTCCATGGGGTGCTGAATAGAAAGTATGTTCTCTGGTGTTTGGTTGGAATATTCAGTAGATAACTTTGAGGTCCATTGGTGTATTATATTGTTCAGTTCAGATGTCTCTGTTTATTCTTTGTCCAGTTGACCTATCTAATGGGCTCAGTGAGGTATTGAAAACCCCCACTATTAGTGTGCTGGGATTATTCTATGCCTTGAGGTCCTGTAGAAATGTGTTTGTAGACCTTGGTGACAGGAGTTTGGTGTGTATATATTCATGACCATGAAATATTCATGGTTAATTGATCCTTTGATAAGGATGTAGTGGCCCTCTCTGTCTCTTCTAATTAGTTTTACTTTGAAGTCTATTTTGTCTGATATTAGAATAGCAACTCCTGTTTGCTTTTTGGTAACATTTGCTTGGAATATTTTTTTTCATCCTTTCACTTTAAGTTGGTGCCTATCCTTGAGGGTAAGATGGGTTTCTTGGAGACAGAACATAGATGGGTTCTGTTTCCTAATCCATTCTTCCAGTCTGTGTCTTTTGATTGGGGATTTCAGCCCATTCATATTTAAAGTTATTATTTACAGATGTGCGCTGCTTCCTTTTACCTTATTTTCAGTTTGCATTCTTGGTCTAGGTTTGTATTTCTGCAATTATACTTTTATTCATTTCTCTCTCTAGGTGTTTGGGTATAGTTGCTCCTTTCTTCTGACCTTTGAATTGCTTCGAGTATTTCTGAAGGGTTGGTTTCCTGGACATGAATTCTTTCATCTTGTTTATGTCATGAAAGATTTTTCTTTCTCCATCAACTATAATTGACATTTTTGCTGGGTATAGTAATCTGGGTTGGCATCTATAGACATTTAATACTGGGAATACTTTGGTCCATGTTCTTCTGGCTTTCATTGTTTGCACTGAAAAGTCAGCTGTAATTCTGATGGGTTTTCCTTTATATGTAACATTGTTTTTTCTCTTGAGGCCTTCAGTAATTTGTCTTTGTTTGGGGCATCTAGTGTTTTTTGTAATTTATTTATTTATTTATTTATTTATTTATTTATTTTTTTAATTTTTATTGATGGTTTGTGCATTTTATACATCATTTTCCAATTCAGATCAGGCATATTTCCCTTTCCCTTCCCCCCCACCCCCACTCCATCCCAGATC
>VZQC01014736.1:3996773-4101915 GCA_009823505.1 Rhizomys pruinosus | reverse complement strand
CCCAAGCTACTCGCCCAGGTGGCTTCTGGGTATCCTGCCCAAAGGCGCAGCCGCCCTGGCCGCCGGACTCTCCGGACCCTCTGGCCCAGCGCCCGGGTCCCGCCCTCAAGGCCCCAGCTCCCAAGCTACTCGCCCAGGTGGCTTCTGGGTATCCTGCCCAAAGGCGCAGCCGCCCTGGCCGCCGGACTCTCCGGACCCTCTGGCCCAGCGCCCGGGTCCCGCCCTCAAGGCCCCATCTCCCAAGCTCTATTTATTTATTTTTTATGTGTACGAATGTACTGTCTGCATGTAGATTTGTGCATCCATGTCATGCAATACCACAGAGGTCAGAAAGGGGTGTCAGATTCCCCTGGAACTGGAGTTAAAGATGGCTCTCAGCTGCCATACGGGTGCGGGGGATCGAATCTGGGTCCTCTGCAAGAGCAGTCGGCACTCTTAACTGCTAGGCCATCTCTCCAGCCCCACATCTAGTGTTTTAACTATGATATGGCATGGGGTATTCCTTTTCTGATCTTGTCTATTTGGTGTTCTATGTGCTTCTTGTATTTGTATGTGTTTGTCATTTTTCAGTTTGGGGAAATTTTCTTCTATTATTTTGTTGAAGATCTGATCAATACCTTTGTCCTGGGATTCTTCTCCTTTCTCTATTCCTATAATGTGGAGGTTTAATTTTTTCATAGTCTCCCATATTTCCTGATTGTTCCACTCGTGATTTTTTTCAAAATTTTCATACTCTTTGTTTGAGCATTGCAGTTCTTCCACCTTGTCTTCCAGTGTTTATATTCTACATTCTACTTCATCCAATCTGTTACGGAGGCTTTCTCCTATCTTTTCCTGCTGATTGGATGAGTGTGTAATTTTTTTTCCATTTCATCCTGTGATTTCTTTAATATATCCAGTTCTGTTTAGAGTTTTTCATTCTCTCCTTCTAGATCCTTGATTCACTGGTTGGTTTTCTGTTTCATTTCAGCCTGGGACTTTTTTAGTGTTTTCACTTCATTCATGAATTTGTCATTCTCTCTCTTCATTTCTTTGAGTATGTCTATTATTGTTCTTTCAAGATCTGTGTCCTGGGTTATCTCCAGGGAGAACTCATTGTTGGGGTCTTCTATAGGACTGCTAGATTTTGTTGGAGATTTATTATTTGCTTTTCCCATATTGTTGATTTTCCTTTGTGATCTTGGCATGTGGATTTGATTTGTTGTTTATAGTCTGACGCAAAATTCAAGTGTTTCTTCATTTGGTTGAAGACCCGTTCCTCTAGGTTGGAAGGTTGGCTGTCTCTTCTGTTACTTTGTGCTCTGAGTCACTTTCTCTGTTCCCACCAGGATGGCCGAAGGGAGGGTTGGCACTGGTTTTTGCCCACCCAATCTTGTCACTGCCAAGATGACCATAGGGCCTTAGGCAATCTGATCTGGAAGTTGGAGCAGCTCCAGAGACTCTGCACCTGAAGTGATGGGGCTTGGATGGTCCTGGAACCCACTCTGCACTGGAAGTGACTGGGCTGGGATGGTCCTGGTACTGTGGGCTAGAAGTAACAGGGTTCTGATGGTCTTGGAACCCTGTACTGGAGGCACTGGGGCTGAGAAGGTCCTGGAACCCACCTGCGGAGAGACCCACCCTGTCACTCTCCGTGTGCTGGAAGCGAAGGTGCTAGGATGGTCCTGGAACCCTGCACCATTAGTGACTAGGCTCTGATGGTCTTGGAACCCTGCACTGGAGGTGCCGGGGCTGGGAAGTTCCTTGCACTGGAATCTTTAAATCCCTGAGCCAAACAAATCCTTCCTTTCTTGCATAATGAATATATGCTAATAAAACATTATAAATTTGCAGTTATTGCATACACTTGTGTATAGGAAAATTATCCCACAGTCCTGTTTCCTCTATATCCATCTGTGAGCATTAACCAAGTTCAGGAATGATACTAAAAAAAAAGAATGACAGCCCTTTTTGTTCCCCCAGAGCCAATATTATTTAAGCCTTGTGCATTTCATACAAAATTTCCCAGTCAAGTCTAGACCCATGCCCCTTCTTTGCCCCCCCCACCCCAACAGAGCTCATGCATTTTGCCAAACATGTTTTTCATCTTTCTCTCAGACTCTTTTAAAATTTTCCATGCAGAAGTTTACTGTTTTGGGCAGAAGTTCACTATTTCATTCAGTTCTTTGACCCAGTCTTTGTTGTTGTTGTTGTTCCTTCCAATTTGCATCATTCCAAAATATGCATCTATGCATGTCACATATATCAAGATTATGACATCATAAGTTTTAGCATCTTAAGCTTATGATTTTTTTCACGCTTGAGTGACAACTCTTTGTGAAAAGAAGGGCTCAGAAATGTGTGAGAAAAATAAAGAACACATTTAATGAGATACATTATTAATTATGAAAATGCAACCTTAAAAAATCAATGGCCTTTCTTTACACCAACAACAAGCAACTGGAGAAAGAATTCAAAGAGAGCTTCCCACTCACAATAGCCTCAAAAACAATAAAATACCAAGGAACAAGCCTAACCAAAGACACCAAAGACCTCTACAACAAAAATTTTAAACCTTTAAAGAAAGAAATTGAAGAAGACATCAGAAGATGGAAAAACCTCCCATGCTCATGGATTGGGAAAATTAACATTTTAAAAAGTCCATTTTACTGAAAGTCTTGTATAGATTTAACGCAATTCCAATCAAAATCCCCAAGAGTTTCTTCACAGGCTTGGAAACAAACGTTCTTCAATTCATTTGGAAAAACAAAAGACCCCGAATAGCCAAAACAACCCTGAGTGAAAAGAGCTACACAGGGGGGATCTCTATACCAGACTTCAAACTATACTACAAGGCTATAGTCATAAAAACAGCCTGGTACTGGCACAAAAACAGACCTGTTGACCAATGGAACAAAACCGAAGATCCAAATCTGAGCACATACAATTTCAGCCATCTTATATTTGACAAGGCGGCCAAGAAGCCACAATGGAGAAAAGACAGCATCTTCAGCAAGTGGTGTTGGCAAAACTGGATCACCACTTGTAGAAGAATGAATTAAACCCCTACCACTCAAACTGTACAAAAGTGAATCCAGATGGATTAAGACATCAACGTGAACCCCAAACTCTGAAGGTGATAGGCAGAAAATTTTGGCAGCAGACTACAAGACATAGGCTAGGAAAAGATTCCTAAATCAGACAGCAAGCTGCACAAGAATTAGGTCGACCAAATTGACAAATGGACCTCATCAAACTCAAAGCTTCTGTACATCAAAGAAACAATCAGGAAAGTGAAGAAGAAATCCCACAGAGTGGGAGGAACACTTCACTGCAATACATCTGACAAAGCATTGGATTTCCAGAATAATATAAACTACTCAAAAAAAACAAGAAAAAAGAAACAATGAGCCCTTAATAGATGGGGCAAAGAGCTAAACAGAGACTTACAAGTGAAGGAATTAGAGATGTCTGAGAAACAACTCAAGAAGTGTTCAACACACTAATCATTTAGGAAATGCAATTCAAAACCACTTTAAGATATCTCTTACTCAGATAAGACTGGCCAAGATCAGAAAAAATGAATACCAGTGCTGGTGCAGTTGTGGGGAAGGGAACCTCATTCACGCTGGTGAGAATGTAAACTCGTACAGCCACTATGGAAATCAGTGTGGAGAAACCCTGGAAGACTTGGAATAAACTTGCCACTTGACCCAGCCATACACTCCTTGGCATGTACCCTCAAGACTTATGGCACCACAGAGATACATGCACAACCGCCATGTTTATTGCGCTCTCTTCACAATAGCAAGGAGCTGAAGAACCAACCTAAATGCCCCCCAACTGACGAGTGAATAGAGAAAATGGGTCTCTACAATGGAGTTCTATGGCAGCAGTAAGAAAAAATGACATCACGAGCTTTTGCAGAAATGGCTGGAGTGAGGACATCATGCTGAGTGAAGTAACACAGTCCCAGAAAAACAACGACGAATGGTAAATCCTCATCTGTGGATTCTAGTGCAATTACCCAGTTGTAAGTATTTCTTGTTGTTAATAGGGCCCCCGAGCTTTTGTCCAAGCAGTGTGGCATAATGCTATTGGAAACAACAACACCAAAAACAACAACAACAACAACAACAGAATGAATGCAAGCAAAGAACTGACTGAAACATGAAACTTCTGCTCAAACGTCAACTTCCATCATGGAGAATATTGAGAAAGAATAAGAGATTAAAAGCATTTTGGCAGAATGCATGAGCTCGTGGCAGGGTGGGGGAAATGGGTGGGAACACGGGTCTAGATTTGTTAAAAAAAATTAAAATAATTTTTATGTGAAAAAAAGAAACTCACACACATTATTGTATTTATCTAATATTTAGCAAACAATTTTACTGTATTCTGAGACCTGTCACAAATATTTCAGTTACCATATGTGTGCATATGTGTATTATGTGTGCACACACATTCCTAATCCTAAACATTCTTAATATGTATATGCACTTCATTTTATGTAAAAAAAAATTGCCGGCTTTTTGATATAGAGCCCTCCCTGAACCCCAGCTGGCCGGAAACTCACTATGTAAACCAGGCTGGCCTTGAACTAACAGCGATCCACCTGCCTCTGACCCTCCAGTGGGCTGGAATTAAAGGCCTGTACCATCCTGCCCAGTTCAAAGTATCATAAGTGGGGTTTGAAATCCAGGGGAGACTGAGACCTGAACGAAGCGCCTTCGATTGCTAGGCCATCCTGACAGTTCGTAAAACTTAAATATATAGAATCCGTCTAAGTGAATACCTGGCATATTCCTAAGGTTGCAGTAATATTCTCATTTTTATCGTGTATTGATTTGATGAACAAAAACAAGTCTTTCCGTTGTTTTCGTTGTTCCGTCCCCATGCTTATGACAAATCCCCTCCAGGTGGCGCCAGAGTACTGCAGATTTATACCATGGTGCAGAGCATGTGAATCAAAGTAATTTTTTTTTTTTTTTTTTTGTTTGGTCTTTTTTTTTTTTTTTTTTTTTTTTCCAGTTGTCCTGGAACTCCTCTGTACTTCTTACCTAACAGCTGTGAGTAAAGTGAGTTGCTGAGAGAAATGAATTTTAATTTTGTCATCATTGCTTTACTTCCACCATCTTTTAACGATACTTCTCATACAGTCAACATGTCTTTTGACAAAAAGGATCATGAATGGTATCTTGTACCACAGCGTCCTGTATCAGCTATTGGTGCTTGTCTTTTGATCCAAGCTAAAAATACAGGCTACTAGCTGGCAGATTCCAGTCCTCTTCCTACATTTCCCCAGCTCCTAGCTAAATACCACAGGAGCCCAAAATGCCGTTGATTAAACTGTAAAGTTCAGAAAAAGCAGCATAATTGAAAGCTGAAAGGAATGAATGAAGACTCCAGACTAATCAAAGTTATTTAGTTTGAAAATTTCAATGATTAAATCGCACTTAAAGTTGCCTTTGTTGTGGCATGTAGTCTGTTGTTTTTGTTTGCCATGCCTGAGACAGGCCTGACTGTGAAATGGCCTAGGCGGGCCTCAACTCACCAATTCCTTCCACTGAACCACCAAGTGCTAGTGTCCCTTGTCACCATACTCCAGCTCTCCGTCAGAAAACTATTTTAATAGGAAAGAGTGTTTTTTCTTTTTTTTTTTTTTTGTTTCCAAAAAATTTTATTTGTATTTTTTTTAAGGGATGACTACAATCTAATAACAGTTGTTTTAAGATAACATTGATGTTTACTCAGTTTGTCATACATTTAGATAATTGGTGCATTTTTCAAGTATCCATGTCCAAATTTTGAACCCAAGGTTCCCAGAGTCCAAGTTGGAGAAGCTTGTATGCACAGCATGCCGATCAATTAGGATCCAGACTATATTTCCTATAGTCTCATGATTCACCCTATCTCTCCACAGCCCTTAACATTCTACCATGCCCTCCCTCTTCCACAGTTTTTCCCGGCTTTGGGAAAGGGGCACAGTGTGTGAGAAGAAAACAGTCTACGTTCTTTGGAGTTGTCATTTTGGACTCGAGTCTGTTCAGGTTGTTTCCCTTCAATGGTTGCACAGCTTTTCCAGTGAGACCCTTTTTAGTCATACTAACAAGCACAAGCAATTGGATGTATAGGAATTTAAACAGGCATTTAAGCAGTACTAATTATTGTCAAGCTAAGCTGTGAGCATAAGACACAGATGTTTGGACGGGTATGCTAATCCTCAAACGGTGGTTTCTCTATAAAGGGTGACCAAGTTCTTAATTGTGGCTTATAACAGCTCCTAACCACTAGAGGATAAAGCTTGTGGCAGCCAAAGGTGGGTTTTCCCTCCAAGGAGAGAGCTATTAGCCAATAAGATTTGGGATATATATAAGACACTTGGCTGCCACGGTGCACAGTAATCTCCAGGCTGTTGAGGTGGAACTGATAACTGAAGGAGGAGTTTTGCTTGTCTCAGGGAGACAATTTATTGCTGTATTGCCTTTTAGGGGGCCTTTTGGTAACACTCCTAGCATTTCAAGCCAGTTGTACGCTAGCCAGTGATGTCTCATAACATGTTTTCATGCTCCACCAGGTCTTCGACAACAGGGACTTACGCCTTTCTCCTTGCATATAAGCCCCCTATAGACAAAAGGCCTTTATAGTTTGGGGAGGCGGGTTTGAATCCCCTAGCCAAACTCTCCTAGGCAGAATAATTTCATTGCTGATTCAGAGCTTTCCTGTAGTAATATATTTGTCTTAATTACACAGCTTATAAACAAGAGTGTTTTCGCCAGTTCTTTCAGGAACCCGCGTTCCTACCAAGAGCACAAACTTGAGGTATGAACCTCAGTATTCTGGTGGATGAGTGCATGGGTGAATGACAAACAATTAGAAAAACCCCCAAACGTTAATCTGCATTAGGACATTGTAAGACCTTAAACAAGTTATTTTATTTTATTTTATTACTTTACTTTATGACTGCTTTGCCTGCCTGTTTTTGTGAGTACATTACAAATGGAGGCCAGAAGAGGCATTGGAATCCCCTGAAATGAAGTAGGAAACAGTCAATTATCGGCACATGGTGGTTCCGGGAATCAAATTTTGGTCCTTTGCAAGAACAGCCGTGCTCTTAACCACTGAGGCGCCATGTCTCTAGTTCTAAGACCTTAAACAATTTGACAAGCATTTTTCCTTCTGGATTTTTATATGTACTATTGAATTTATTTATATTTCTCATTTATCTTTCCCTACATTATGCCAATGTGTTTCTCTATACCCTCCTCTCGGCGCTGGGAGTCAATCGGCTTCCTGTTACCTGCTCCTGATCGGTTCATATCTTTGCAAAGACCTTGGAGGTATTCCGGATATCTGTTTAGTGGTCCTTGTGTCTACCATGTAGTGTATCCACATCAGGTTGGCGGGGTGCCTGTCGGCCCAGAAGAGGAATCCAATCTTCTGGAGCTGGAGTTTACAGGGGTTTGTGTGGTAAGGACCCCCACTTAAGTCTACTGGCAAAACCAGCAAGTACTCTTAACTGCTGAGGCATCTCTCTATCTACCAGATCACTTTTTTGAATAATTTTTAGTGTACATTAGAAATAATAACATAAAACTGCATAAAATTGTGCAATATACAAATCACATTCACATGAAAACATAGTCATATGGTTAATCACATTGTATATGACTATATGCATTTAGAAGAATCCACAGCATATTCCTTAACCTTGCACATGTTCTTGTAGCTCATTAAATCTAATTCTGGGAGGGTTTAGGGCTGGCCAGCTGGGAGAGGGAGGGTGTGGGGCAGAGCATTTTAATAACCATGAATCAGACAAAGCTACCATTAGCTGAGCTGTCCTTTCAATAGAAACTTCAGGTTTAGACTGCTTTCTGAAACTGTGGACTCAGCCACCTTTACATATTATGCATATTACTCTCTGGGATGGGACTTTAAGAAGAACTGGTGATGAATTGTGCTTCATGGTCACACTGGTTCAAAAAAGAATGAGTAAATTACCTCTGAAATTTGGGGTAGGCACTGAGGAATGGAATCCTTTATACCTGAAATTCCATTGCATGGAGCCATTGGGAAGACAGACTGTTCCTGGGGAGTCAGACCTGGTTAATGAGAAAAATGAAAGACTTTTACCTCTAAACACAGAACCATAGTCTTATTTTGACCATTTTTAATATATTACTAAAAAATGGAATCAAACAAGTGGAATCATACAAAAGGTTCTATAAGATACATTCTTCAACAGTTTTTCCTTTTAACTTGATATCTTAATATTGATAACATAGACTTTACTATTGCTATATACAATAGTCTTTACATTATCAAAATATGTATCTAATATATGTCATTGCACTGAAGAAAAATTATTGGTACTAAGTCCTGCTCAAGAAGAAGAAAGTGTCAGAAGACTTTTCAAAGGTACATCTCCTGTGTTATCTTGCACTTCCCTAGTCAATTGTGTGACAAATGGCAACATGAGAATAGTCTGGAAAATACTACTAAAGACAACCACGGTGAGGCTGGGCTGGTGGCACATGCATTTAATCCCAGCACTTTCTGGAGGCAGGGGCAGGTGGATCTCTGTTGTGTTCAAGGCCAGCCTGCTCTTGGGAGGTAGAGGTAAGCTGATTTCTGTGAGTTCTAGGCTAGTGGGAAATTCTGTCTGAAAAAGACCTCCCAAAAAAATCACACCACTGTAGATGTGATTTATTGAATTTTAGTAAAGCTCCTGAAATAGGACAGAGAGTGGGCTGATGGAGGACACTGTGGGTGCTTCTATAGAATTCTCTTTCCTCTCTAAAATTTCTAGCTGATCATTTGAATTCTTTGACCTCTTTTCATCTTTACACTGTCGAGAAAGCCATACATATTCACCAGGAGGCATACTTCACATTTTGGTAAGCTCTCTGTTGATGCTAGGCAATGGCAGTGAACCACATCTCCCAGTCAGCCCCATAAACAGACACAAAGAGAGCAACCCACACTCCACAGTGTGACTAAGCAAGGATGCTTAGGAGGTGGGGTGTGTTAAATGCATCTCAAATTGTTATGTGCTTACTGGGATTTTACCCATTGGATCATCTATGTAAGTGCAAACATTTCCAGAAAACATTGGAGCTAAGAAGTTTCTTGCTCTCCGTAGCCAGATTTTGTCAAAAGTAGAAGAAAGAAGCAAGTTTGCATGGACTGTGTACTTTGAGTTTGACGTCTTCTCTGACTTTGACACATGACAGTACCGGTTAGAGGTACAGGTGAGTGGTCCTACCTGACATCTTCAGAATGAGAGCCCTCGGAGCATGGAATCCTTATTTTACACAGGTTTGCTTCTGATATTCTAGCTACATCAATGACCTATTTCTCTCTGTATTCTCCATTCTTAGGGCAGCTCCCTTTGACATAGGAAGCGGGTTTTTGAGCCACACTTAAGTTTACTGTGAATTAAATAATTGAGAATTTCCTTAAAATGCAGATCCTGATGCAATTAGTCAATCTGGGCTGAGGCCAGAACCTCTGTATTGCTCACAAGCTCCCCAGCGATGCTGCTGCTGCATCTGTGGCTACATCTGGAGCACCAGGAATTGAGCACAGGAAACGTGTGGCCCTTGACACAATGGCACATGAAGAATATTCCTACTTTTCTTTTGAAAACTGTGTTGGCTTGCTGAGTAATAACCTCTGAAAGCTGACCATGTGTGTAGTATGTGGTTCTAATCAAATAAGAAGCACAGATTAGCTGACGTTTAACAATGTCTCATCAATACCTATGTCTGGTAATTAACCATAACTGCTATGCAGTCCACATAATTGTCATCATTAATTCACAAATGACATCTTTAGACTGCCACTTCTTTTTTGATCTTGTTCCTCCCAATACAAAACAATATAGTATCATCATCATTATCCCTCTTAATGGCTTGTAACAAACAAAGCGGAATATAATGATTTTTATCTTGGTATTTTGTGTTTTGATGGGGGGAATGGTTTAGGAAAAATAAAAAAGAAATTTTCATTCTAGTATGTGAACAAAGGGCTAGAAGGAAGATTTGGCAGCAAAGCTCAGAACATAAGGAAATAAAATGATGAACTCTCAAGCTGCTTGTTCCTTTGTTTTTGAAAAAAATCTCACTCTGTGGCCCAGGATGGCTTCAAACATATAATCCTCCTTCCGTGTGGATATATATTTATATTGGGTCTGTGGTCCTTTAATCCATGTGGCTGCAAGTCTACACGATGGTCTTTCCTCCTAAGAACCAGCTGGCAGCGTCCCAGGCTGTAAGCCTCAAGAGTTGTCTCCTGCCAGCAGAGCTTCTGGCAAAGGAGAGGGAACTGTGAGAAGTGAACTGAACAAGAAATGAAGAAATGGAACTCAAAGAGGGGTTTGGGAGATAGACTCTGTTTTATTCATGCTAGCAATGCGTTTATATACTAAAAGCTGCGGTGCTCTGGGCAAGAAAAGTGGGGAGCAGGCAGAAAGGAGGGCAAAGCACACTTTTGAGCTCTTACCAGGGCAAGCAGAGCTCCTGTTTGTGCAACCAGTAAACTAGAGGCGGGACATTTTGCTCAATTACCTCGAAGGAAAGCCATCAGGGTCTGGAAATTTGCAGAGATAGGGTGAAGTTAGAATCATTGTAATATCCCAGTTCTTCCTGCTACAGATAACTCCCAGAGACAACTTGAATGCCCATGGAGATATCAGATAACTCTCTGAAGTTCCGGGACAGACTGAAGGTCATTCCTACAATTCCTCGCCCTGCTGAATACTGGAATTACAGGTTTGAGCCAGGTTGCGTAGCTAGACTCAGGGTCTTTGGATAGCAGGTAGATGGAAAGAAAAGACTCTTCCCTAAGAGCCAGTTTTACAACAGACGGGCATTCCAAGGTTAGGTCTCAGCTATGCCTGTGAGCTGATGAAAGTAGTGCTGCATGCTAGGAGTGCAGGAACGAGGCAGACTCCTAGAGATCACTGGCCAGCAAGTCTAGCCTAACATGATGATTCCAGGCCAGTGGGAGAACGTGAAAAGAAAAAATAAAAAGAGAGGAGAAGGAGAAGAGAGGAGAGGGGAGGGGGAGAAGGGGAGGAGGGGAGGGGGAGGGGAGGGGAGGAGGATAGAAAGGAGAAAGAGAAGAAAAAAAGAAAAGAAAAGAAGAAAAGAGAGAGAAAGAGAAAAAAAGAAAAGAAACTGACGTCTTTAAAACAAACCCAAGGTTTTTGGATCCTTTGGCTCCATACTGTACCACCTGAAAGCACACACACATACACATACAAACATCTAAAATGAAATGGTGTTTAAACCAACAAAGGCTCATGGGAGTCAAGTCACAGATCTTGAAGCATACTGGTCTTAGAAGCCCATGTTCACCGAGGAGCCCCAATTGAATATGATGAACTGAGATTCTGCCCAGCTGGCTAGGCTCATCACAGTCCTTGTGGACTCCTTCTGCTGCTCCCTTGTGGCAGAAGCTGAAGTTGCTCTTATTTTACAGGTTCTTTCCAGGCAGCAGCATCATTTTTTTCCAGCATCATTTTTTTTTTTTTTTTTGGTCGTTTTGAGGCAGTCTCCTGTAGCCCCAACTGTCCTGGAACTCACTCTGTAGAACCAGGCTGAGCCTTGAACTCACAAAGATCGGCCTCCGCTGACTCCCAACTGCTTGGGATTGAAGGCGTGGCACCACCACACCCGGCTTCCAGCATCATTTTTTAAGAGTTCATTTATTAATACTTTGTATGTATGCATGATTTGACTGCAGCATACATAGGTGCACCAAGTGTGTGCACCAGCATGATTTTGGAAGAGAGTAGAATCCTGTTTCTCAAGAGTTCTCTCTGTCACTGGGATTTCTCGTCACCCATGGAGATTGCACAGTTGCTGATTCAAAGTCTTCCAAATAGACTCATGAACATATGGAAGTTTCATTTGGGTTAGTTCTCTGTAGTGTACCCCACTAAGCAAAAGATGACTCAGGAGGTCTGTAAGAGAGGAATGGAGGTGGGCAGCATTTTGCAACCTTCTTCCTTCCTTCCTTCCCTTCCTTCCTTTCTTCTTTCTTTCTTTCTTTCCTGTCCCTTTCTTTCTTTCGTTCTGGGGTTTATTTGTTTGTTTTATTTTCTTTATTTTGTTTTTGTTTTATTCTTTTTTTCGACAGGTCTCCCTGTAGTCCCAGCCATCGTGGTACTCACTATATAAACCAGGCTGGAGTTGAACGCCCAAATATCTACCACCTCTGCCTACCGGAAGTTTTCTGGGATTAAGGCATGTACCACCATGTCTAGCATGTTTTTGTCTTTTTGAGATAAAGTCTTTCTGTAGCCCCCCAACTGGTCTGGAACTTGCATGTAAGAACAGGCTAGCCTGGATCTCACAAGATGCACCTGTCTCTGCTCTGCTGGGATTAAAGATNTCTTCCTCCTTCTCTCTCTTCTTTCTTCTTTTTTTTTTTCTTTTTTTTTTTTCTTTTTCTCTTCTTATGTGTACGAAAATGTTACGTCTGCCATGTAGGATTTGTTGCACCCATGTCAGCAATACCACAGAGGTCAGAAAGGGGTTGTCAGCATTCCCCTGGACACTAGCGATTGTTAAAGATGGCTCTCAGCTGCACGGTGGGGTGCTGGGTGATCGAATCTGGGGTCCTCTGCAAGAGCAGTCGGCACTCTTAACTGCTAGGCCATCTCTCAGCCCCACATCATTTTAAACTATGCTATGGCGTGGGGTTATTCCTTTTCTTTGATCTTTGTACCTTTTTTTGGTGTGTTCTATGTGCTTCTTGTATTTGTATGTGTTTGTCAATTTTCAGTTCTTGGAGGAAATTTTCTTCTATTATTTGCGTTTGAAGATCTGACAACGTCCTGGGAGTTCTTCTCTTCTTCTATCTCTATAATGTGGAGGTTAGATTTTTCATAGTCTCCATATTTCCTGATGTTCCCACTCGTGATTTTTTCAAAATTTTCCACTCTTTGTTGGCATCTGCCAGTTATTCCACCTTTCTTCAGTGTATATTTATAATTTCTACTTCATCCAATCTGTTACGGAGGCTTTACCAATCCTTTTCCTGTGATGGATGAGTGCTGAATTTCCTTTTTCATTTCATCCTGTGATTTCTTAATTATCCCAGTATGCTGTATTAGTTTTCATTCTCTCCTTCTACGATCCTGATTCACTGTTGGTTTTCTCGTTTCATTTCAGCGCGGTATCTTTTTAGTGTTTCCACTACATTCCATGAGTTTGTAATTCTTCTCTCTCATTTCTTGAGTATGTTTTATGTTCTTTCAAGATCTGTGTCCCGGTTACTCCGGGATTCTTTCTTCTTTCCTTTTTTTTTTTAACTATTGTTGGGGTTTCTTATATGTGAGGAATGTAGTTGTTGGGAGATTTACTTATTTGCTTTTCCCATATTGTTGATTTTCCTTTTGTCGATTTGGCATGTGGACTTTGATTGTTGTTTATAGTTCTGCGCAAAACTTCAAGTAGTTTCTTCATTGGTTGAAGACCTTCTCTAGGTTGGAAGGTTGAGCGTTTTCTGTTTACTTGGTGCTCTGAGTCCACTTTTCCTCTGTCCCCACCAGGATGGCCAAAGTGGAGGGGGTTGGCACTGGTTTTTGCCCACCCAATCTTGTCACTGCCAAGATGACCATAGGGCCTTAGGCAATCTGTCTGGAAGTTGGAGCAGTCTCCTGAGACTCTGCACCTGAAGTGATGGGGCTGGATGGTTCTGGAACCCACTCCTTGCTGGAATGGACTGGGCTGGGATGGTCCTCGGTACTGTGGGCTAGAAGTAACAGGGTTCTGATGGTCTTGGAACCATTGCAGATAAGGCTGGAAGTCGACCACCTGGCATGGAAGCGAAAACTAGGCTGAGGATGGCCTCCTACAACCTCACCCTGTGCTGGAATGAAAGGTGCTAGGATGGTCCTGGAACCCTGCACCATTAGTGACTGGCTCTGATGGTCTTGGAACCCTGCACCTGGAGGTGCCTGCGGCGGGAAGTTCCTTGCACTGGAAATCATTTCAATCGTGAGCCAAACAAATTCCTTCCTTCTTGCATTACTGAAATCTATCTAATAAAACATTATAAATTTGCAGTTATTGCATACACTTGTGTATAGGAAAATTATCCCACAGTCCTGTTTCCTCTATATCCATCTGTGAGCATTAACCAAGTTCAGGAATGATACTAAAAAAAAAGAATGACAGCCTTTTTGTTCCCCCAGAGGCCCAATTTTATTTAAGCCTTGTGCATTTCATACATAAATTTCCCAGATCAATTCTCGATGCCCATTCCCCCTTCTTTGCCCCCCCACCCACACGAGCTACCATGTTTTGCCAAACATGTTTTTTCATCTTCTCTCTCGCTCTTTTAAAATTTTCCATGCCGAAGTTTACTGTTTTGGGCAGAAGTTTCACTGTTATTTCTATTTCTTTGACCCATGTCTTTGTTGTTGTTGTTGTCCTTCCAACTTTGCATCCATTCCAAAATATGCATCTATGATATCACAATATCAAGATTATGACCCATAGGTTTGAGCATTTTCAAGCTTATGATTTTTTTCACGCTTGAGTGACAACTCTTTGTGAAAAGAAGGGCTCAGAAATGTGTGAGAAAAAATAGAAGAACACATTTAATGAGATTAATTCTTAATTATGAATAATATGCCAACTTAAACACACAATGGCCTTTCTTTACCACCAACAACAAGCAACTGGCGAAAGAATTAAAGAGAGTTCCCCACTCACACTACTCAAAACAATACAAGAAAATACCAGGAACAAACCTAACCAAAGCACCAAAGACCTCTACAACAAAAATTTTAAACCTTTAAAGAAAGAAATTGAGAAGACATCCAGAAAAGAAAAACCTCCCATGCTCATGGATTGGGAAAATTAACATTTTAAAAGTCCATTTTACTGAAAGTCTTGTATATATTTAAGCCAATTCCAATCAAATCCCCAAGAGTTCTTCACAGGCTGGAAACAAACGTTCTTCAATTCATTTGGAAAACAAAAAGACCCCGAATAGCCAAAAAACCTGAGTGAAAAGAGCTACACAGGGGGATTTCTATACCAGACTTCAAACTATACTACAAGCTATGTCCATAAAAACAGCCTGGTACTGGCACAAAAACAGACCTGTGACCAATGGAACCAAACCGAAGATCCAAATCTGAGCACATACAATTTCAGCCCTCTTCTATTTGACAAGGCGGCCAAGAAGCCACAATGGAGAAAAACAGCATCTTCTCGCAAGTGGTGTTGGCAAAAACTGGATCACCACTTGTAGGAATGAAATTAAACCCCTACTTCGCCCCGTACAAAAGTGAACTCCGGTGGATTAAGACTTCAACGTGAAACCCCAAACTCTGAAGGTGATAGCAGAAAATTGGCAGCAGACTACAAACCATAGGCGTAGGAAAGACTTCCTAAATCAGACAGCAGCTGCACAAGAATTAAGGTCGACCAATGACAAATGGACCTCATCAAACTCAAAAGCTTCTGTACATCAAAAGAAACAATCAAGGAAGTGAAGAGAAATCCCACAGAGTTGGGAGGAACCTTCACTGCAGATACATCTGACAAAGCATTGAGTTCCAGAATATATAAACTACTCAAAAAAAACAAAGAAAAAAGAAAACAAATGAGCCCACTTAATAGATGGAGAAGAAGCTAAACAGAGACTTCACAAGTGAAGGATTAGAGATGTCTGAGAAACACCTCAAGAAGTGTTCAACCCACTATCATTAAGGAAATGCAAATCAAAACCACTTTAAGATATCATCTTACTCCAATAAAATGGACTGGTAGAATCAGCAAAAAATGTACCAAGTGCTGGTCAGAGGTTGTGGGGAAAGGGGAAACTCATTCACCTGCTGGTAGGAATGTAAATTCTGTCAACCCCTAGGAAATCAGTGTGGAGACCCTTGGAAGACTTAGATGAACTTGCCCTGACCCAGCCATACCACTCCTGGGCATGTACCCTCAGACTATGCCCACTCAGAGATACATGCACGGCCCATGTTTATTGCAGCTCTCTTCACAATAGCAAGGAGCTGGAACCAACCTAAATGCCCCCCAACTGACGAGTGGATAGAAAATTGTGGTACTCTACACAATGGAGTTCTATGGCAGCAGTAAAGAAAATGACATCACGAGCTTTGAGGAAATGGCTGCAGCTAGAGGAATCATGCTGAGTGAAGAACACAGTCCCAGAAAAACAAACAACATGAATGGTATCCCTCATTGTGGTGCTTGTGCCAATTAACCCAGTTGTAATGTTTCTTTGTGTAGGGCCCCCTGAGCTTTTGTCAAAGCAGTTGGGCATAATTCATGATTGGAAACCACACAACAACAACAACAAACAACAACACAACAAGACAAAGGACTGCATCAAAGAACTGACTGAAACAGTGAACTTCTGCTCAAAACAGTCAACTTCCTCATGGAGAATATTGAGAAAGACTAAGAGATGAAAAGCATGTTTGGCAGAATGCATGAGCTCTGGCAGGGTGGGGGAATGGGTGGGAACACGGGTCTAGATTTGTTAAAAAAAATTAAAATAATTTTATGTGAAAAAAAGAAAATGCAGTACATTATTGTATTTATCTAATATTTAGCAAACAATTTTACTGTATTCTGAGACCTGTCACAAATATTTCAGTTACCATATGTGTGCATATGTGTATATATGTGTGCACACACATTCCTAATCCTAAACATTCTTAATATGTATATGCACTTCATTTTATGTAAAAAAAAATTTCCGTCTTTTTGAGATAGAGCCTCCCTGAAACCCCAGCTGGCCTGAAACTCACTATGTAGACCAGGCTGGCCTTGAACTAACAGCGATCCGCCTACCTCTGCCTCCCAAGTGCTGGAATTAAAGGCTTGTACCATCATGCCCAGTTCAAAGTATCATAAGTGGGGTTTGAAATCCAGGGGAGACTGAGACCTGAACGAAGCGCCTTCGATTGCTAGGCCATCCTGACAGTTCGTAAAACTTAAATATATATATCCGTCTAAGTGAATCCCTGGCATATTCCTTAAGGTTGAGTATATTCTCATTTTTATCGTGTATTGATTTGATGAACAAAAACAAGTCTTTCCGTTGTTTTCGTTGTTCCGTCCCCATGCTTATGACAAATCCCCTCCAGGTGGCGCCAGAGTACTGCAGATTTATACCATGGTGCAGAGCATGTTGAATCAAAGTAACTTTTTTTTTTTTTTTTTTTTTTTGGTCTTTTTGAGACAGGGTCTCCCTATAGCCCCAGCTGTCCTGGAACTCACTCTGTAACTTCTTACCTAACAGCTGTGAGTAAAGTGAGTTGCTGAGAGAAATGAATTTTAATTTTGTCATCATTGCTTTACTTCCACCATCTTTTAACGATACTTCTCATACAGTCAACATGTCTTTTGACAAAAAGGATCATGAATGGTATCTTGTACCACAGCGTCCTGTATCAGCTATTGGTGCTTGTCTTTTGATCCAAGCTAAAAATACAGGCTACTAGCTGGCAGATTCCAGTCCTCTTCCTACATTTCCCCAGCTCCTAGCTAAATACCACAGGAGCCCAAAATGCCGTTGATTAAACTGTAAAGTTCAGAAAAAGCAGCATAATTGACAGCTGAAATGAAATGAAATGAAGACTCCAGACTATAGCAAGGAAGTTATTTAAGTTTGAAACATTTCAATGGATTATCTCACTTAAAGTGCCTTTGTTGTGGCAGTAGTCTGATTTTTTTTGTTTGCTCATTCCTGAGACAGGGCCTTACTGTGCATGGCCTAGGCTGGCCTCAAACTCACAATCCTTCCACTGAACCACCCAAGTGCTAGTGTCTTGTCACCATACTCAGCTCTCCAGGTTCAGAAAACTATTTAATAGTAAGAGTGTTTTCTTTTTTTTTTTTTGTCAAAAAATTTTTATTTGTTTATTTTTAAGGGATTCTACAATATAATAACAGTTGTTTGCAGATAACATTGATGTTACTCAGTTTGTCATACAATTAGATAATTGGTGCATTTTTCAAGTATCTATGTCCAAATTTTGAACAACCCAAGGTTCCCATAGTCCAGTTGGAGAAGCTTGTATGCACAGGCATGCCGATCAATTAGGGATCCAGACTATATTCCTATAGTCTCATGATTCACCCCTATCTCTCCACAGCCCTTACATTCTACCATGCCTCCTCTTCCACAGTTTTTCCCTGGGCTTTGGGAAAGGGGCACAAGTGGGTGAGAAGAAAACAGTCTATTTTCTTTGGAGTTGTCATTTTGGACTCTAGTCTGTTCAGGTTGTTTCCCTTCATGGGTTGACAGCTTTTCCAGTGATACCTTTTTAGTCATACTAACAAAGCACAAGCAATTGGATGTACAGGCATTTAAGCAGTACTAATTATTATGTCAAGCTAAGCTGTGAGCATAGACACAGATGCTTGGATGGTATGCTAATCCTCAAACTGTGGTTTCTCTATAAAGGGTGACAAGTTCTTATTGTGGCTTATAACATCTCCTAACCACTAGAGGATATAAGTTTGTGGCATCCACTGTGAGTTATTCCTCCAAGGAGAGAGCTATTAGCCAAGTAGATTTGGGATATATATATAGACACTTGGCTGCCACTGTTGCACAGTATCTCCAGGCTGATACTGACGGAGGAGACTTGCTTGTCTCAGGGAGACCAATATTTTGCTGTATTGCTTTAGTGGCCTTTGGTAACACTCTCTAGCATTTCAGAGGCCAGTTGTACGCTAGCAAGTGATGTCTCATAACATTTTTTCATGCTCACACCAGGTCTTCGACAACAGGGACTTACTGCCTTTCTCCTTGCATATATCCCACTTATAGGCAAAAGGCCTTTATAGTTTGGGGAGGCGGGTTTGAATCCCCTAGCCAACATCTCCTAGGCAGAATAATTCATTGCTTATGTCAGAGCTTTCCTGTAGTAATATATTTTGCTTAATTACACAGCTTATAAACAAGAGTGTTTTCGCCAGTTCTTTCAGGAACCCGCGTTCCTACCAAGAGCACAAACTTGAGGTATGAACCTCAGTATTCTGGTGGATGAGTGCATGGGTGAATGACAAACAATTAGAAAAACCCCCAAACGTTAATCTGCATTAGGACATTGTAAGACCTTAAACAAGTTATTTTATTTTATTTTATTTTACTTTACTTTATGACTGCTTTGCCTGCCTGTTTTTGTGAGTACATTACAAATGGAGGCCAGAAGAGGGCATTGGATCCCCTGAAACTGAAGTTAGGAACAGTCATTAGCTGCCATGTGGGTCCTGGGAACCAAATCTGGGACCTCTGCAAGAACAGCCAGTGCTCTTAACCACTGAGCCATGTCTCTAGTTCTAAGACCTTAAACAATTTGACAAGCATTTTTCCTTCTGGATTTTTATATGTACTATTGAATTTATTTATATTTCTCATTTTTTTCCCTACATTATGCAATGTGTTTTTCTCTATACACCTGCTCTCTGGAGCTGGAGTCATCTGCTCTGTTACTCTGCTCTGAGTCGGTTCATATCTTTTCAAAGACCTTGGAGGTATTCGGATATCTGTTATGTGTCCTTGTGTATATCCATGTGAGTGTATGCCACATGTATGTTGGAGGGGTGCCTGTAGAGGCCAGAAGAGGACATCAAATCTTCTGGAGCTGGAGTTACAGGAGGTTGTGTGGTAGGACCCCCAACTTAAGTCCTCTGGAAAAACAGCAAGTACTCTTAACTGCTGAGTCATCTCTCTATCTACCAGATCACTTTTTTGAATAATTTTTATTGTACATTAGAATATAACATAAAACTGCATAAAATTGTGCAATATACAAATCACATTCACATGAAAACATAGTCATATGGTTAATCACATTGTATATGACTATATGCATTTAGAAGAATCCACAGCATATTCCTTAACCTTGCACATGTTCTTGTAGCTCATTAAATCTAATTCTGGGAGGGTTTAGGGCTGGCCAGCTGGGAGAGGGAGGGTGTGGGGCAGAGCATTTTAATAACCATGAATCAGACAAAGCTACCATTAGCTGAGCTGTCCTTTCAATAGAAACTTCAGGTTTAGACTGCTTTCTGAAACTGTGGACTCAGCCACCTTTACATATTATGCATATTACTCTCTGGGATGGGACTTTAAGAAGAACTGGTGATGAATTGTGCTTCATGGTCACACTGGTTCAAAAAAGAATGAGTAAATTACCTCTGAAATTTGGGGTAGGCACTGAGGAATGGAATCCTTTATACCTGAAATTCCATTGCATGGAGCCATTGGGAAGACAGACTGTTCCTGGGGAGTCAGACCTGGTTAATGAGAAAAATGAAGACTTGTACCTCTAAACACAGAAACAATAGTCTTATTTTGACCATTTTTAATATATTACTAAAAAATGGAATCAAACAAGTGGAATCATACAAAAGGTTCTATAAGATACATTCTTCAACAGTTTTTCCTTTTAACTTGATATCTTAATATTGATAACATAGACTTTACTATTGCTATATACAATAGTCTTTACATTATCAAAATATGTATCTAATATATGTCATTGCACTGAAGAAAAATTATTGGTACTAAGTCCTGCTCAAGAAGAAGAAAGTGTCAGAAGACTTTTCAAAGGTACATCTCCTGTGTTATCTTGCACTTCCCTAGTCAATTGTGTGACAAATGGCAACATGAGAATAGTCTGGAAAATACTACTAAAGACAACCACTGTGAGGCTGGGCATGGTGGCACATGCCATTAATCCCAGCACTCTGGAGGCAGAGGCAGGTGGATCTCAGTGAGTTCCAGGCCAGTCTGATCTACATAGTAAGTTCTAGGCCAGCTGGGGCTACAGAGAGTCCCTATCTTAAAAAGACCTCCCTAAAAAAATCACAGCCACTGTAGATGTGATTTATTGAATTTTAGTAAAGCTCCTGAAATAGGACAGAGAGTGGGCTGATGGAGGACACTGTGGGTGCTTCTATAGAATTCTCTTTCCTCTCTAAAATTTCTAGCTGATCATTTGAATTCTTTGACCTCTTTTCATCTTTACACTGTCGAGAAAGCCATACATATTCACCAGGAGGCATACTTCACATTTTGGTAAGCTCTCTGTTGATGCTAGGCAATGGCAGTGAACCACATCTCCCAGTCAGCCCCATAAACAGACACAAAGAGAGCAACCCACACTCCACAGTGTGACTAAGCAAGGATGCTTAGGAGGTGGGGTGTGTTAAATGCATCTCAAATTGTTATGTGCTTACTGGGATTTTACCCATTGGATCATCTATGTAAGTGCAAACATTTCCAGAAAACATTGGAGCTAAGAAGTTTCTTGCTCTCCGTAGCCAGATTTTGTCAAAAGTAGAAGAAAGAAGCAAGTTTGCATGGACTGTGTACTTTGAGTTTGACGTCTTCTCTGACTTTGACACATGACAGTACCGGTTAGAGGTACAGGTGAGTGGTCCTACCTGACATCTTCAGAATGAGAGCCCTCGGAGCATGGAATCCTTATTTTACACAGGTTTGCTTCTGATATTCTAGCTACATCAATGACCTATTTCTCTCTGTATTCTCCATTCTTAGGGCAGCTCCCTTTGACATAGGAAGCGGGTTTTTGAGCCACACTTAAGTTTACTGTGAATTAAATAATTGAGAATTTCCTTAAAATGCAGATCCTGATGCAATTAGTCAATCTGGGCTGAGGCCAGAACCTCTGTATTGCTCACAAGCTCCCCAGCGATGCTGCTGCTGCATCTGTGGCTACATCTGGAGCACCAGGAATTGAGCACAGGAAACGTGTGGCCCTTGACACAATGGCACATGAAGAATATTCCTACTTTTCTTTTGAAAACTGTGTTGGCTTGCTGAGTAATAACCTCTGAAAGCTGACCATGTGTGTAGTATGTGGTTCTAATCAAATAAGAAGCACAGATTAGCTGACGTTTAACAATGTCTCATCAATACCTATGTCTGGTAATTAACCATAACTGCTATGCAGTCCACATAATTGTCATCATTAATTCACAAATGACATCTTTAGACTGCCACTTCTTTTTTGATCTTGTTCCTCCCAATACAAAACAATATAGTATCATCATCATTATCCCTCTTAATGGCTTTAACAGACAAAGCGGAATATAAATGATTTTTATCTTGGTATTTTGTGTTTTGATGGGGGGAATGGTTTAGGAAAATAAAAAAGAATTTTCATTCTAGTATGGTGAACAGAAGGGCTAGAAGGAAAGATTTGGCAGCAAAAGCTCAGACACAATAAGGAAATAAAATGATGAACTCTCAAGCTGCTTGTTCCTTTGTTTTTGAAAAAAATCTCACTCTGTGGCCCAGGATGGCTTCAAACTCACAGAAATCCTCCTTCCTTGTGGATATATATATATATATGGTCTGTTGGTCCTTTAATCACATGTGGCTGCAATCTACACGATGTTCTTTCCTCCTAGAACCAGGCTGGCAGCTTCCCAAGGCTGTAAGCCTCAGAGTTGTCTCCTGCCAGCAGAGCTTCTGGCAAGGAAGGAGGAGGGAACTGTGAGAAGTGACCTGACAAGAAATGAAAGAAATGGACTCAAAGAGGGTTTGGAGAAAGACTCTGTTTTATTCATGCTAGCAATGCGTTTATATACTAAAAGCTGCGGTGCTCTGGGCAAGAAAGTGGGGGCGCAGGAGGAAGGGAAGGGCAAGCCACTTTGGCTCTTACCAGGGGCAGCAGAGCTCCTGTTTGTGCAACCAGTAAACTAGAGGCGGGACATTTTGCTCAATACCTCGAAGGAAAGCCATCAGGGTCTGGAAATTTGCAGAGATAGATGAGGCAGGATATACTGCAATACCCGACCTCATGGAGCTACAGATAACTCCCAGAGACAACTTGAATGCCCATGGAGATATCAGATAACTCTCTGAAGTTCCGGGACAGGACCTGCAGGTCATTCCTACATGTCCTCGCCCTTCTGAATACTGGAATTACAGGTTTGAGCCAGGTTGCGTAGCTAGACTCAGGGTCTTTGGATAGCAGGTAGATGGAAAGAAAAGACTCTTCCCTAAGAGCCAGTTTTACAACAGACGGGCATTCCAAGGTTAGGTCTCAGCTATGCCTGTGAGCTGATGAAAGTAGTGCTGCATGCTAGGAGTGCAGGAACGAGGCAGACTCCTAGAGATCACTGGCCAGCAAGTCTAGTCTACATGATGAGTTCCAGGCCAGTGGGAGAACGTGAAAAGAAAAAAATAAAAGAGAGGAGAGGAGAAGAGAGGAGAGGGGAGGGGAGAGAAGGGGAGGGGAGGGGAGGGGAGGGGAGGGGAGGGGAGGAAAGGAAAGGAGAAGAGAAAGAAAAGAAAAGAAAAGAAAAGAAAGAAAAGAGAAGAGAAGAGAAAAAAGAAAAGAAAAGCTGGACAGTCTTTAAGAACAAAACCCAAGGTTGTCCTTTGGCTCCATACATGTACACACCTGAGCACACACACATAAACACATACAAACATTCTAAAAGGAAATGGTGTTTAAACAACAAAGGCTTCATGGGAGTCAAGTCCAAGATCTTGAAGCATACTGGTCTTAGAAGCCCATGTTCACCGAGGAGCCCCAATTGAATATGATGAACTGAGATTCTGCCCAGCTGGCTAGGCTCATCACAGTCCTTGTGGACTCCTTCTGCTGCTCCCTTGTGGCAGAAGCTGAAGTTGCTCTTATTTTACAGGTTCTTTCCAGGCAGCAGCATCATTTTTTTCCAGCATCATTTTTTTTTTTTTTTGGTCTTTTTGAGGCAGGGTCTCCCTGTAGCCCCAACTGTCCTGGAACTCACTCTGTAGACCAGGCTGGCCTTGAACTCACAAAGATCTGCCTGCCTCTGCCTCCCAACTGCTGGGATTAAAGGCGTGCACCACCACACCCGGCTCCAGCATCATTTTTTAAGAGTTCATTTATTAATACTTTGTATGTATGCATGATTTGACTGCACATACATAGGTGCACCAAGTGTGTGCACCAGCATGATTTTGGAAGAGAGTAGAATCCTGTTTCTCAAGAGTTCTCTCTGTCACTGGGATTTCTCGTCACCCATGGAGATTGCACAGTTGCTGATTCAAAGTCTTCCAAATAGACTCATGAACATATGGAAGTTTCATTTGGGTTAGTTCTCTGTAGTGTACCCCACTAAGCAAAAGATGACTCAGGAGGTCTGTAAGAGAGGAATGGAGGTGGGCAGCATTTTGCACCTTCCTTCCTTCCTTCCTTCCTTCCTTCCTTTCTTTCTTTCTTTCTTTCTTTCTTTCTTTCTTTCTTTCTTTCTGTTGTTTATTTGTTTGTTTTATTTTGCTTTATTTTGTTTTGTTTTATTCTTTTTCAGACAGGTCTCCCTGTAGTCCCAGCCATCGTGGTACTCACTATATAAACCAGGCTGGAGTTGAACTCCCAAATATCTACCCACCTCTGCCTCCTGAGTTCTGGGATTAAGGGCATGTACCACCATGTCTAGCATGTTTTTGTCTTTTTGAGATAAAGTCTTTCTGTAGCCCCAACTGGTCTGGAACTTGCTATGTAGACCAGGCTAGCCTGGATCTCAAAGAGATGCACCTGTCTCTGCTCTGCTGGGATTAAAGATGGCGCCATTACACCCAGCTACAGCTTGTCTTTTTAATGGAAGAATGTCAATATGGAGTGTGAATTGTGATGAGATGGGGTGGGGCCCTCTTGACTTAAATCAAATCTGCCCAGGAAAGTCAGAGCAAGCAAACTACATTACAGACAATTATACCTCTAAATGAGAAATGACAATAACAGGAGGGGGGAATTAAGGTTCTCAATTGCACAACATGATTCAAAGTTCCTGCCAGGTGCTTTCATGAAATTAGCAAGCCTCTTTACCCTCAGCCTACAGAGATTTGGCTGGATTTAAAAGAAATTGGGTTGTACAAAAGAAACCCACTAAGAATGAAGCACAGTTCTGTCTATTGTATACTTCCCAAGAGTGCCACAGAGACCAGCTAAGTTTCTCCATGCAATGACACTCACCCAAAGGCAGGCCCAAGGCAAAAGGAGGAACCCAGAACACACCAAGCCACACCAAGGCTAGCTTGGATCAGGAGCTGTGGCCATTAGAAAGAGCTGAGGAGTTTCTTGAACACTAATTAACAGTATGCCAGGAAGCTGGTCAGCATGGCTGACTTTCCCTTGTGGTTGCTGTGGCAGAGATGCACGTGGTAGAAGCTGCTAGTGGGAGGTCACTGGCCACAGAGTAGGGAAGAGAATTCTGGGTAGCAGGGTGAACCCCACAGAGGAGTCTGGGTCTTTCTGGTGGATTCTTTTCCACCTGAGGGACAAGAGACTCACCGAGCTCCGCAGTGCCCTCCTCCAGTGGTTGCCTTCCTGTTGAGTCTGCCAATAAATACCCTTCACATCTGCCTTAGTGAATGGTCCATCTGGGCTTTTCCTTGCAACCCTGTACTGTAGCTTTGGAAAGAATGTGCCTGGGAAGCTGCTGCTCCAGACTAAGTTGAGCATCAAGCATTGGCAATGCAAGGTAGAAAGACTCTGGATATATTTCATTTATTTTAAAACTTCCCAAAGAGCTGGAGAGATGGCCAATAGGTAAAGGCATTTTGCCACCAAGCCTAATGTTTAAGTTGACAAATCCAAAATTAGGGGAGGGAAAACCACTAAACCCCTTAAAGCCCAGCCCCTCCCTGGAGGACTTTGGGTTTTCTGTCTCTGGGCCCCCTCTCCCCTCGTGGACGGCTTTTCCCCGGGTGAGCACGTGAATGTCCTCGGATCTTCATCTTTTAGTGAAAGTTTTTTGCTTGTTGCTCTCTGCTGGTCTGAGTTTTTCCTGCCTTTTAAGTCTTTAATTGACAGGGAAAAGGAACTTGTCCACACTCCTAGACGGATGATGTGGGCCGACACTACCTTCCTGAGGTGAGGCGGCTGGTCTAGAGGGTGAGGAAGAGCAATCAGGGAGGAGTGGAGGCCAGAGAAGGCTGTGGCCACAGGTCCCGGGTGTCCATCTGCCCAGCACTCTCCAAATACTTTGTTGCCTCCAGAATAGCCTGAAAGAGCAAATACTTTCTTTCTCAGCTTCCTCTAAAGCTGGACATAGCAATGAGGTAGTTCTATCCAAAGAAGAAATAATCCCAGTCAGCTAGGAGTTTCCAGAAGTTTTGCTTTTAGTATTTGAAAAAGGAAGAAAAATCTTATACAGTCTGTGTTTGGAGCTCAGAGCAACTTCCGGAAACTGTTACAGCCATCTTCTCAAAATGGGGTAAAAGCTGAAAATCGCAGATACAATAGCTTTAGCATCATTTAGTTGTTAAAAGTAATATGAGAAACTGCCTCTGTTTGTATGTAGGCATGTAAGTCAGGTTCCCCCCAGGTAGCAGCAGAATGCAGTCCAAACTGGCAAACTGATGCAGGTACTACTCACACTGAGAGGTGGGGCTGGAACACTTTCCAGGAAGAATTAAAAAACCCTATTGCTTTGGCACAGCCTTGGAAGTTGAGACACATCAATCATGCGGAGAAGTAAGGAAGAAAGGTTTCTCAGCAGAAGCATGATGTGAGTCGCCACTATAGGCACAAAGAGGTGCTGCACATCTTGGCAAACAAATGGTACCGGCTAATGAGCTGGGCTTGGCGGGACCTGGAAACCAAATAGAAACCAGATGATGAAACCCCTGCCTTCTTCGTGTCAACAACAGAAATTAGAGTTAAGGTTTTTGGGGTTTTTTTTTTTTTTTGGTCTTTTTGAGAAGGGTCTCCCTTTAGTCCCAGCTGGCCTGGAATTCCCTATGTAGACCAGGCTGGCCTTGAACTTACAGAAACCTGCCTGCCTCTGCCTCTTGATTTTACCAGCTCTTCATTTTACCTTCAAAATGTGTGCTTCACCTGAGAAAGTGCTTATAAACATAAGCCAGGGAAGCTGGACGCTCGCCTGCAGCCGCTGTTTTCCTGTAACCGTAGTCCTGGGAGCCTTTTCAGTCACATTCTATGACTTGTTTTTGGAAAACATCTTTCCAACCATCTTCAAAACAGATGAACTGTGTTGTACCTGGAAGAGTTCAGTGACATGGCTGCTTCCGCCACATTGCCTGTCGGCCTTGCATCCCCGGCAGCCATGTGGAAAGGTTACATACATATTTTTATAAGCAAGAGAAATGTTGCTTAAAATATAAGAACAAGCAGCTTGGGTGGAAAGGGTCCTGATCAGAGGCAGAAAAATGAAAAAATATTGCTTGTCAGTTCTGCTTTGATTCTGGGCCTCTGTGCTGCACAAACTGGACTAAATAATAGTCTTTTAAATATTTTATTTATTAATTTTATTTTATATGTATGAGTGTTTTGCCTACATGTATGTAAGTGTGCCCGAGTTGTACAATGCCCTTAGAAGACAGAGGTGTTAGATGCCCTGGAACTGGAGTCACAGCTAACTGGCTGTTAGCTGCCATGCAGGAGCTGAGATTTGAACAGCAAGAGATCTTGACTACTGAGCCATCTCTCCAGCCCCTAAGATATCTTTAGGGCTGTTTCCGGACCTTACTCTCCTCTAGTGCCTATCCATTCTTGGTTCCCCAAGGGCCCATCCCTTTTAGTTAATGTTTAAAGTAATGGTTTCATCATGTCATCCTCACACTTAGGTGTCATCATGTTTTCCTTCATTCCCGTCAACCACAGTCCTCTCTGTGCCTCTCCTCCCCTCTAGCTGGTTCTCTTCTTCCTCCAGTTAGTCCTCCCTTCTGCTTGTATTTAAGTATTCCAAGCTCTATTTACACCTCCCTTAAAATCTCCCTCCCCTCTTTTGATCCTCTTTATAGTTTTATGATTTACATATGCACACATATGTAATTTAAAAATCTAGGCTCCATAGAAAAGAGAAAACATGCTGTATTTGTGTTTTCGAGCCTAGATTATTTTGTTCAACATGATGGTTTCCAGTTGTGTTCACTTGCCTGCAAATGTCAGGACTTCCTTTTCCTTTATGACTGCACAAAATTTCATGTGGCTTTTGCCTGATTCTCTTGGTCCTTTCGTTTGTTGATGGACAGCTAGGCTGGTTCCATTTCCTGCCTGTTATGAATAGTGTAAAAAAAAAAACACGATATGCGAATACCTTCCAAGGTGCTTTTGTTCTCTGGGATCCCACCTGATCCAGTGTACCTAATGGTCCTAAGTGGACTTGACTTTGCCAGCTTCTCTAACACCATTCCCCACTACCTTGGTGGCTACCATCCCATCTTCCCTTGGGATAAAAATATTTTCTTTCATTTTCCCCAGATGAGTGTTTGTGTCATTTTTCTCAGTATCTGTGTTGATTTTTGATCCTGCCAAATGCAACTCTGACATCCATGGTTTGTGTCTTCATTATTCAGCCACACCGTGGAGGACCAGGTTGGACACTCAACCTTACTCAAGAGCAGTTCATCAGTGTGCTGGCATTTTACATGGAGACAAGCCCATCAATTTCTTGTCCTAATGGACTTGGATTGGGAAGTACAAGGAGAATCAGAGAGAGTTAACAACAGGAGCTGAAGATGCAGTGATAAATAGATGAAGTCAGAAGGTAATGTTGTAGTCGTTAGTAGGTCATGGCCAACTAGTTATGAGAAAGCAGAAACTATGAGCGGGCAGACTCAATGTTGCATGAGGGAGAAGTATGTGGAGGAGAGGGGAAATGAGTTGTCAAGAGAGGTGAACAAAACAACCCAACCCCCTATAACATGGCTGCCTTGCACAAATGGAGGAGAACAAGCACAAAGGTCCAAAA
The DNA here is from genome assembly GCA_009823505.1 of Rhizomys pruinosus. Lineage (NCBI taxonomy): Eukaryota > Metazoa > Chordata > Mammalia > Rodentia > Spalacidae > Rhizomys > Rhizomys pruinosus. Next base: position 4,073,188 of record VZQC01014736.1, on the reverse strand, counting down.
ATTCCAGCCCTGTTGGAGTCTTTAGAAGTGGCTGCCTTGAAAGAATACTGGCTGACCTACTATACTTGGCAGGCCTTGATCTCACAGAGATCCTCCTGCCTCTGCCTCCTGGGATTAAAGGTGTGTGCCAACCAGACCTGGTTTGTTTTGTATTTTGGCTCACCTCCATTTTCTAGATATTTTTTCATATGAACACACTGTTTCCTCACCTACCTGGGTACTGTATTTGCCCTGTTACTAAAAAAAAATCTGGTTTGGGGACTGGAGAGATGGCTCATAGGATAAATCCACTGGCTGCCCTTGGAGAGAACCCAGATTCAATTCCCAGTGCCTATGTGGCAGCTAACAGCTGTCCTTAACTCAAGTTCCAGGGGAATATGACGCCCTCTTCTGACCTCTGCAGGTACTGCACAAATGGGCACACCTACCCACATGTAGGCAATGTATATACATAAAATGAAAATAATACATTTTAATCTGGTTTTTAACAACAGAAAAGTTATGCTTGAGGTGATTGGACCATTTATTTATTTATTGAGCTATACTTATTCTTTAATATATTCTACACCATACATTGAAATTGTATCAATAATCATTACGCTCAGAACAAGGTGACATGTGATACAATGCTTGTCTTAATGACTGTTCAGCATAAGCCCTTATGGCAGTGTGAGAGAAATGTAGAAGAACAAATAGATATGGTGGAGAAAGAGGACGAGTGGGAAAGGACCTAAGAAAAGGGCAGGAAGACAGATTTAAGATGATGTTTCAGGCTTCTGCTTTGTCATGTAGAGAGTGGCCATGTCATTCTGTAATAAGAAATGATGAGTTTAAGGACCTCCGGGTCTAGGTATCAACTATACAGCTAAAGCCCAGACTTAGAAACAGCACATTCCCAGTAATATCCAAACCCATGGCTATAATGAGAAGCCCCAAACCAGAGGACACCAGGAGAATAACAGTCAGAGAAGCCCAAGAGCAGGTCACCTTGGTAGAACATGACCCACAGTACAAATGCCAGACCAACAGTGACAAAGAAGTCATGATCAGAAGGCAAGGCATGTTTATTGTTACCAGAGAGTCATTGGTCCAGGCTGCTCAGCAAACAGAGGTGAGAAATTTGCATAATATGCTCCCTCATATATGCACATCTCTACAGTTGTCTCTGTAGCTACCCATCTCATTTGTATGAAGCTGGACATTAGTTCATTCTGATACCTACCAATCTCATCTTATGCAACATTCTGGCTTTCTCCCTTTCTCGTCTGTCTCTCCGACAGTGAGGAGAAATATGACTAGCACCATCTGCCATCCATTGATTTATCTTTAATCTCTGTATACATGTTGTTGAAGATATTCCTCCCAGGAGGTACCCACACACATGGTGTCCCCCCTCTGCCAACCAGGGTCCCTAAAGCAAATCAAGGCATAGACTCTCCAATCTTTAGGTTCAGGCTGGCTTACAGAGCAAATGGCTGAGGGGAGGACTTACAGGATTTAATTGGCACTCGCCCCTCATGTTCATCCTGGGCTGCAACCCCTGACTCTCCACGACATGGTGCCTGGTGGGTTCTCAGAGAGCACTGAGCATTTCAGTTCTCAGAGAGCACAGTGCAGCAGGGTTCCCAGAGAGCACCTCTGGCCCATGCTTGCACAGCCTTTCAGCTTTTTCAAGCCTTTAGTCCCTTCCCCTATGTAAATGGATGGGAGGGTGTCTCTGAATCCATAGCTCTGTCTCTGTGGTAGAGTGTCTGATGTTCAGGAACAGTTTGTTCGACGCAAGGCTTAAATTATCCCACACATGTGTTATATAATGGTATCTTCCAGGCATGGCACGTCTATTGCTCTCTTGAACTCCCAGCTTCTATGATTATTTCAACACTGAATACCCACACACAAGATTGGGCCCGGGTTTAATGTTCCCTAGTGGAAGAGAGGCTCATGAAGTCCCTCCCCTTTCTGAGGATATTTGAACCTTTGCTAGAGGAAAGAGTTTTCTTCTGTATTAAGTTGCCTTTGCCTGTGCTTCTGTAAACCCCATTGTTTCAACAAACCACATTTGAGTGGGATTGTTTATTGGGTATGTCCTTTGTGCCCTATCTGGGATGAATAGATGCCTGTATGCCTCAACAGGAAATGTTCCCACAACAACATGCACACAAGTTTGAAGAGTTGTTAATGCAGGTCTTCATGCAAACAAGGTCCCCTTACTAGAACACAGTGCCTATGCTCACAGCTCCTTTTATCTTTACTTCTACAAGAGTTTCTTATAAAGAAACCACTTCCCAAAGCACTTTTTATCTCCACACTTATTGGTTTTTGTTTTGTTTACAGTGCCGGGGCTTCATACATGCCAGACAAATGCTCTAACACTGAGCTGCCCCCTAAATTTATTGATTTACTTTTACAATTAATTTCCTATTTACTTTCAGCTGTATTATAAAAATTTTCTACCTACTACTTTCTAGAATTTCAGTAGCTTAGTGTATTAGTCAGGGTTCTCTAAAGAAGAAGCAACAGGATGAATATATAACTATATACAATTTATTGATTTGCTCACGTGACAGAGCTCAACAGTAGCACCGAACTAGAGAGGTCGGGAATCCAGGGAACTGCTCAGTCAGCAAGGCTGGATGTCTCAGTAGTCCCAGTCTAGTGCTGAAGGCCCGAATGGATTCCAGGAGATCTGCCAGTCTCAGTACATGCTGGGATCCAAAAGGTTGATCACAGCAGCAAGACAAACTCACCAGATGAGAGAAGCAAGCCGCAGGAGGAAAAGGGACCAGCTCCCGCTGCCATGGCCTTAAATACTGCCTACCGGCAGAAGGTAACGCCCACATTTGGGGCGGGCCATCCGGGTTGAGGTGGTCCAATCAGAAGACCCTTTTTCTCTTATTTGTTCCTTAGTCCAGTCAAGTTGACACCCAGGATTAACCATCACACTTAGTTTTCCAAAAATCTACAAGCTTTTTCATTTTCCATTCTTTTGTTTAAAGACATGCTGCAATAATGTCAAGCTTTAAATCATCTTGTTCAGCATCAAATATAATAAACATAATTATTATAAATGACTCTATTACAGGTGAATTTAATAAAAATTAGCTGAAGAAAATGGGTTCCCAAGGATCTTTGTACAGGCAGAAAGTGACTCTCTGAGAGTCAGAGGACAGAGCTAAAAGAATAGAAAGATCCCAGCACTTGGTAGGTAGAAGCAGGAAGATCACAAGATCAAGACTAACCTAGGCTACATAGTGAGATGGCTTTGAAGAAGAAGAGGAAGAGGAGGAGGAGAGGGAGGGAGGTAAAAAGGGAGGGAGGGAGGGAAGGAGGGGAGGTGGAGGAGAGAGGGAGAATGAGGAGGGGAGGCTGGAAGAAGAGGGGAAGTGGGGAGGGGAGGAAGAGGAAGAATGGGTAGGGAAGGGAAAGGTGAGAGGAGGAGAGGAAGGAGGGGGCTAGAAAGAGATCATTAGTGTTGTGTGTTTAGAAAGCAAATTAGACAACAGGGAATATAATTTGCCCAAAGCTTTCTAGACGATCAAATGAAACAATGGCCATTTTACTTACACCGTTTTAAGAGATGATGGTAGCAATGCCACCTTTTGATTTTTTATCTAAATAAGAGAGGAATTCTTAGTTATTTTCAAGGCTCAGCTCATGGCATAGACACTGGAATAGGAGGATAAATACGTAAGCATGTGCACACACCATTTGGCAGACTACTTGAGGGGATCACAGGTGCACACAGTCTGCCAGCCTAATGTTCAATGGAAATACTACATGGTATTTTCTGTTAAACTCCTAAATGCCGGCTTCTCTGTGGAAGACTTTTTCAGCATTTAACTATTTCCTAGTATTTCTAGGAAAATGGAAAATTCTATCTAGCAGTAATCCACCAAACACCTATGCAAGCTACATGGAAAGCTATAGATGATCCACTCCACAGTTGAAGTCATTTATGAGTAAGAAGCCTGCTATGCCAGTTATTTACAAGCATCCCATAGAAATTATGGCTTTTGTGATCACAATGAATTGCATGGATGTCCAAGAAACAATCACAAAAATCAACCTTATGATTAAAAAAAAATCACCTTGCAGGCATAGTGGCACATGCCTTTAATCCCAGTACTCAGGAGGCAGAGGCAGGTGGATCTTTGTGAGTTCAAGGCCAGCCTGGTCTACATAGCAAGTTCCAAGACAGCTGGGGCTACAGGAAGACCCTGTCTCAAAAAGACAAAAAAAAAAAATCACCTCGTGATCTAACTTGAGGGATGTTTCTTATTTGACCTCTGTCTCCTGATCTTCAGACCAGCAGGGAAGGATTTGTGAAAAGTCTTCAGGGGGGCTGGAGAGATGGCCTAGCGGTTAAGAGCGCCGACCGCTCTTGCAGAGGACCCGGGTTCGATCCCCAGCACCCACATGGCGGCCGAGAGCCGTCTGAAACTCCAGTTCCAGGAGAACTCCAGTTCCAGGGGAATCCGAGACCCTCTTCTGACCTCCGCGGCATTGCACGACACGGGTGCACAAACCTGCATGCAGACAGTACATTGATATACATAACGAAATAATTAAAAAAAAAAAAAAAAGAAAAGTCTTCAGGATATGCCCAGGTGCTGAGACTTAACAGATGTTTGGGAAAAGAAAAAGGCAAAGCCACACCTTCTAGGATCATTTCTTAAGACAATATAATCAAAAGACCAGGAATCCATTCAACTGGACCAAAACCACCATCCTCTGGGATGGTGTTCCTAGGCTGTGTAAGAAAGGGAGGTGCTATGGGGCTGGAGAGATGGCCTAGTGGTTAAGAGCACCAACTGCTCTTGCAGAGGGCCCGGGTTCAATCCCAGCACCCACATGGTGGCTAAGAACCATCTGTAACTCCAATTCCAGGAGAAACTCCAGTTCCAGGGGAATCCGAGACCTTTCTCTGACCTCGACAGACGGTGTAGCAAACATAACCTAACAGAGTGTACACTCATATGCATAAAAAAAATAAATAAATAGAATAATAAATAAAATAAATAAATAATAAATAAATAAATAAAGGGGGTGCTCATGAGCTCCAGGCAGGCCATCAAGTAGCACTCCTCCATGGATTCTATACTTTCTTGGCTGTGAGTAAATACCCTGGTTAGAGGTAACGCTATGGGGCATAGCAAGCAGGCCTGCCTTCAAGTTTCTGCTTAAGGTTTTGCCTTCACTTCCCTTAAGGATAGACTGTGACCTGGAAGTGTAAGCCAAATAAGTCTTTTTCTTCCCTTCAGTTCTTTTTGATCAGGTGGTTTTTTTTTTGTTTTTTTGTTTTTTTTTTTTTTTGTTTGTCTTTTTGAGACAGGGTCTCCCTGTAAGCCCCAGCTGTCCTGGAACTCACTCTGTGGCCTGGCCTTGAACCCACAAAAGATCCACCTGCCTCTGCCTCCCAAGTGCTAGGATTAAAGGCGTGCGCCACCACCCGGCCCGATCAGAGTGTTTTATCATAGCAACTGACTCAAAACATTAAGAGTCAGTTGGAAAGAACTCTGAGACTGACAGAAGCTATGCTATCTCCACTGGTGGGTGCAGCACACCATGGGTTTTGCAAACCTTACTGACTCAGTTACTACAGATGCAACCACAGCTTCTTTTGCTAAGTGTAGACTAGCTTCAGGAAGAACAATATNTGGTTCATGAAAAGTGGCTTAAAGGAACTTCTCAAAGATTGGACTACAAAAAGGAGCAGACTTTCTGGGGTCTGAAGGGATTTGTGCTTGAAGACACGCCTGTCAACAGAGGGTCATGCTGAGCATTCTGCAGACAGAACTGTTTTCAGGTCTGCAGCTGCCTGGGAAACCTTCACTGGGTTGAGGCCGGCCTCCAGCCAGAGCTGCTGAACCACGTTCTTTCTTCATGGCTGCGACGCTGGAGGATCCCAACATGGCTCACTGGAGAGGTGGGTGATGCATCTGTCCGTGGGTCCATCCGTGGGGCCGCAGAAGGTGGGGAATATCCTTTATCCAAACCATCTCTAAGGTGCTTAGCAAAGCCCTAAGATGTAATTTGCAAGCAAAACGAAGCTGTTCAGGAAGAAGAATCCTGTATTTGAAGCTGTTTCCAGTGAATTTCTCAGGACTTTAAACAAATCTTCCATCCAGCTCCTTCTCTCTTTGCCCATGACAAATGAAATACCTTCTCTTTCCTCCTGTACTTTCTGGCTCTTCCTTCTTTGCTTAGAAACTCACCTCCTCATATAATGTACTTATTGCTCAGCTACCCCACCTCAATATGACGACATGAAGCTTTTCTCAAGCATCTAATTGGATGAAATTTGTCATCTCTTGGAATTACACCATTACCCTCTCTGCCCCAGGATGCCATTTATAATATACAATAATAAACAGTATTTTGTTTCTTGCTGTATATTATTGTTATTCACTGAGTAAGCACCTTCTAGATACCTTCTAGATTGTGAAGTTTTTTTTTTTTTTTTTTTTGTTTTTTTGTTTTTTTTTTTTTTGTTTGGTCTTTTTGAGACAGGGTCTCCCTGTAGCCCCAGCTGTCCTGGAACTCACTCTGTAGACCAGGCTGGCCTTGAACCCACAAAGATCCACCTGCCTCTGCCTCCCAAGTGCTAGGATTAAAGGCGTGCGCCACCACACCCGGCCCGATCAGAGTGTTTTATCATAGCAACTGACTCAAAACATTAAGAGTCAGTTGGAAAGAACTCTGAGACTGACAGAAGCTATGCTATCTCCACTGGTGGGTGCAGCACACCATGGGTTTTGCAAACCTTACTGACTCAGTTACTACAGATGCAACCACAGCTTCTTTTGCTAAGTGTAGACTAGCTTCAGGAAGAACAATATGGGATACTGAGCCAACCGCCACAGTATAACTTCAAACCTATTCCACATCCCCTTGAAGTTTTAAATGGTGTCATATATAACATATGGCCCCAGAATAACCAACATCTAAGTCTTTATGAAGAAATTAGAGAAACAGCCCAAGGAACCAAAGACATTCACAAGCCAGTTATGTGAATGATGGCTCTTTTATAAATGCTCCTCCTCCTCCTCCTCCTCCTCCTCCTCCTCCTCCTCCTCCTCCTTCTTCTTCTTCTTCTTCTTCTTCTTCTTTGGTATTTTTGAGACAGGGTCTCCCTTTAGTCCCAGCTGGCCTGAAGCTTGCTCTGTAGACCAGGCTGGCCTTGAACTCATAGAGATCGGCCTGCCTCTGCCTCCCGAGTGCTGGGATTAAAGGCATGCACCACCACGTCTGGCACTAAAGAGGGTTCTTAGCTGCCACATGGGTGCTGGGAATGAAACCTGGGTCCTCTGCAAGAGCAGTCAGTGTTCTTAACCACTGAGCCATCTCTCCAGCCCCATGATGCCTCTTCTAATCATTGGAGAAGGAAGTCATTACATTGTTCAGCTCTAGTGTATTCAGCATGAGTTTATCAAGCATACACTTGGACACTGTGTATAGAAAAGAATAGTTCGGAAATTTTTATCTGAAGATCTACAGTATTGTCCCTGAAAGTGACTGGAATGCATATTAAAGGATTAACATACATTAACCTATAGAAACATTGTATTACCAAAAAACTCTGCTACAGCAATCACAGTTCTTTCTAAAGTAGCCACCTACTAGGCAGACGGCTTGTACTCAGCTCTGAGAATGGCTCTGCAGTGGTTGGCCTTATCAAACTGTCAGTCAAGCCTCAGTGACTCCTCTCACGTGACCATTCAAGCTGAGAAGGTGGCACAGGCAGAAGAGCTTATTTCAAAAGACATGGCTGAGGAGATGCGGGTCTTGCTATTGTTCAGGACTGGTAGTCCACTGGGATTTCTGCAGACTCCCAGGGATGTTACAAGAAGCTAGAATACATGATACATGCACTCTAGGCCGCATCTATTTTTACTACAAAAGTTTGTCTTTGGTAAGGACTATGGAGTGTGACCAAGCTAGCTTCCTGCCACTCCACTTAAGATCCCGAGGACTGTGGCATGTGAGGCTGGAACACAAGAGAACCAGTGTTATTTTGCCAGGTCGGCCCAGAAGTGCTCTCAGGGTGACCTGGCAGCAGCAGGACCAGGGTCCCTCTCGTTTACTCTCTCAGGATAAGTGGAGACTTCCCTGGTGCCTGTCACTCTTGATAACACAAGCAATACATGAAACAGATTGTTGTAAAGGGCCCAAATATGTGAAGCATTTAAAAATATCAATACACAAATCGTAAGAAACTTAAACTCCGTAAAATAGCCTCTGTAAAATAGCCTCTTAGAGACCTTTCCCAATCTTTTTTTTTTTTTTTTTTTTTTTTTTTTTTTTTGTCTTTCCGAGATAGGGTCTCCCTGTAGCCCCAGCTGTCCTGAAACTCACTCTGTAGACCAGGCTGGCCTTGAACTCACAAAGATCCTCTTGCCTCTGCCTCCCAAGTGCTATGATTAAAGGCGTGTGCCACCATGCCTGGCCCTTTCCCAATCTTAACCCTCTTAATAGTTAACCATTGTTTTCATTTAAGTGGACATAGGTTCTTCATGTGTCTGGAGAAATGCCTCAATGGTTAAGAGCACTGATTGCTCTCCTAGGACCCGGGTTCAGTTACCGCCACCACCAATTTAAAACCGTCATCCTTTATTCCAGATCCAAGTGATCCAACTCCCTCTTCTGGCTTCTGCAGGCATTGTATGATGGAAGTGCACTAACATGCATGCAGCAAACATACACATAAAATAATAAAGAAAAAAATGTAAAAATCCATGCTATACTTTTACAATCAATCTATGTACATGGAGAAATAGGTATATCTATATACATAAATATACATATGTAATATGATTAAAATCATATTTTACTATTAGTTATTAAAACAGTTAAGGAATATGATTAAGCTAGTGGGCTAGGAAACATTTATATTGAACAACTATACTGTACCAGTCAGTGTACTACACACTAGGAGTATAAAGGGTTAGAAGTGCTCTCAAAATGAAAGAAACCACAATTTAATAGTAAATTATGAGTTGGATTATATATAGATACAATAACTCCATCCTTGCTTTCTTCTATACTTTCTTATCCCACAGAATTTGAAAATCATCTCCTCTGACAAATCTCCCTTTTCAGGCCCTGTCATTTAGAGGCCCCTTGGGAGGCAGGAAAGAAAACATCCATCATTATCACTCTCACCTGCAGGGGTCGGGCATGCCTCTGCTAACAACTCCCAGAATCCCCTTGCAGATCCCCCACTTTGGTGCTCATGATGATTGTCCTTAATCCCCAAAGTCACAGATTTCCTGAGAGGCAAGAATGACTGGGCTCTCTTCCCTCTTCTGTTTTTTTGAATCGAATTTCCTTATTATCTCTCTTTACACTTGAAATACAGAGTGGTTTTGTTGATAAAATTAGATAAGATAAAAGTGCTTGTAGGTGCTATGGCTTGCAATCGGTTCCCTTTATCTGTGGTTTTGTTTTATAGTTTCCTTTTCCTGAATCCAACCATGTTCCTAAAATGTTAGGTGGAAAATTCCAAAAATAAGCAAGTCATACGTTTTAAATTGTACACCATTCTGAGTATCCTGATGGAATCTTGCACCATGCTACTTCATTCACAGCATCGATGAGAGAATCCACATTGTAGATGACACCCACCCATTCTTCACTTAGTAGCCTCCTTGATTATCAAAGCCACTTTGCTTTGATATAATTGCTCTATTTTAATCTTACTTATTGTTAGTCTTTTGATGTGTTCATTCATAAGTTAATTTTATCATAGATGTTTAAAATGTAGGAAAATAGGAATATACAGGATTTGGTACCATCTATAATTTCAGATATCCACTGGAAGTCTTGCAACCTAGCCTCTATAGATAAGGAAGATAATTGTATAACTTTTGACTGTCAAAAATTACTTCATGAAAGGATATGTATGAACTTTTAGACAGTGTGAAACATGCATCGTTTGGAAGAATTCCACTGAACTAGAGATAGTTGAGCTGTCAGGTAGTAGCGCAGTCCCTTAAAACCAATGCAGAGGGCTGGGTTTGGTGGTGCATGCGTTTAATCACAGCAGAGACAGATAGATCTGAGTTCAAAGCCAGCTTGGCCTCTAGGCAAGTTCCAGACTAGCCAGGATTATCCAGTGAGAGCCTCTCTAAAGACAAAGCAAGACAAAAGAAAAACAAATAAGCAAAACAAAGTAGAGGAGTCAAGAGAAGCAGAAAGAATTAACCTTTTAATCCCTCACTGCCACAGTTCAAGAAGAGTATAAAAAACTGCCGAAAAAGCTAACCCCATGTGAGCCAATTTTCCCACAGAATGTGTGCTGGTCAAGGGTCAGATGGATGATACAAATGTAGCTGTCATCTCACTGCTAAAAAGAGCAACATGGAAAGGCTCTAGCAGTTTAGGAAACTCAAGACCCAGGGATGGTAGGGAGAAGAAAACAGGATTGGAAAAGTACTGGTTACTAAGTCAGAGTAAGGAAAAGTATATATTTTCACAGTTCCTCATTTCTCTCCTAAGGAGACCTTGACAAAGGCATCTAAAGAGGGTTTACCCAAGACTCCAGATAGAAAGATCTAGGAATGAAGACTCCTGGAGACGGAGGGGGCGGGGTGCAAATATCTAAGAAGCATGACCATGCTGAATGGCCTGAGCCCTAGACTACAGCTCCATTCATAGACTGCAAGGTACTTGGCCAAGGACCAGTGAGGGAGGGCAGCTTTCACAGTGAGGCCTGCCATGCAGAGCCTTTGTAATGATCTATGGTCACACGTTGGTTCTCAACTAAAAGTCAGGCTCAGAAAGGGCTCAGAAGGAGCAAGAAAGGAAGTTGGGCGAAAGTACATACATGGGCCAGAACACATGGCACAAACCACAAGGACATTTGCATCTCATGTAACTGACCACAGAGAACATCCACTGTAGACTGGCACTTAACCACCAGAGAAGAAAATGCTAGCCAGTCTCTCTTTGGCCATCATTATACTTGTAAAATGGGTTGATGAGTGGAAATCTTACATTGGCCTAATATTTGGAGCCATCTAACCAGGTTTGATCTTGACCTGGCTCCCTATTTGAGTCCTTAACAGTTCATCATTTTGTTAAATCAAATGCCTCCACACACTGACTGTGCTTGCCTAACCTTCCAGCATCAGTAATAGACATTAAACCTTCAATATGTAACCATTCTATATTGGTCTCCAAGGGTGACCTTTATGCTTGTAGTATTCAGCATTGAAAGATGAGGTAGTGTCTCCCTCCAGGATACAGAAAATACTATGTTCTGTTTTATTTTTGGATCAGGGTCCAGTTTGGTTTCCCAGGATCTCCTTGAACCATGATCCTCCTACTTCAGCTTCTCAAGTTCCTGGACTGCAAGTATGTATATCACACCCAGACAGAGGTGTTTCACTGCTTGCTATAGAACAGGTCTCCCAAGCTACACATCCCAAAATTGTGATACAACACACAGCATCTGTCTGTGCCCTCTGTCTTACCTGATGAGACACAGAAACAGAATGCTGACACCTCATGTTACTTGCTGAGCTGAGAGCAAGAATGTCTGTCTGTGATCTAAGAATCTGTGTCTTCTTCTAGCTTTCATGAAACCATAAGTTCATTCTGAAAGTAGAGTAAGTGAAATTCCATAATTGATAGTACTTGACATATTGATATAAATTCCAGATGTTTTTGTCTATATCCGTTCCAGGAACCAAGGCCTTATGGAATATCTGAAATATTGACTTTACAGCCTGTACACCATTGCTCAGTAATTAAAGCACTTGCTGCACAACCAAGAAGACTGAAGTTTAGATTTGCAAGCACCCACATAGGTGCCAGGTGGGCACATTAGCCTGAGGCAGGGAATCCCCAGAGCAAGCCAGCTAGCAAGGTTAGCCATATTAGCAAGCTTTGAATGAGAGAACCTGCCTCAAAGAATAAGATGGAGCCAGGTGTGGTGATGCATGCCTTTAATCCCAGCACTCAGGAGACAGAGGCAGGCAGATCGCTGTGAATTCAAAGCCAGCCTAGTCCACATAGCAAGTTCCAGGACAGCTGGGGTTATAGGGAGGCTCTGTCTCAAAAAGAAAAAAATAAAATAAAATAAGATGGAGGAGTGATTTAGGAAGATTCCCAGCATCCACCTCAGGTCTTCATATATATGGGTGTGGACAACAGCACACATACATACACAACATGTGCACCTACGTCACATGTGCACCAACATGCATGCAAACACAATACAATACACACATGTATACTGCATGCATATGCACATTAAAAGTCAGAAATTAAAGAAATAAACACACATCCAAACAAATATCTAGTGTTCTTACCATATGCTCCACCAGAGATGTTTGGTTTACCAGGATGATGAACCCTGAAAGACTCAAAAACGGACCCAGGCCAGGGTCAAAACTCCATGGTTTTGCAACAACTGTCTGCAGAATGTGGTGGACACATTCGTTGAGCCCAGGATTTATAGAGAGTGCTACATTTCCAATAGCTAAATACATAAACTTCCCAAGCCAGTTGTAAAAATAGAATTGGACCCTCCTACTCCCCCTTCAAGAATGCCATTTGTATAATCTATGGTTTTCTTTATAGCCTTCAACTCCACGAGACTGCAATCCCAGTCCCTTTAGCCAGGGAACACAGTAAAGGTTCCATTGAACTTGGAGCTGTAACTATTACCCAGTCATATATCAATGAACAGAGGAAGGATTTACTCTACTATGGTAGAGTACCATCTGGAATGGATGGTAAAGCCGGAAGAATAGAATCAATTATGGCCGCAGAACCAGCTCCACCTCTAGAAACTTCAACGTCTCACAAATCCTCCTGCTTTCTGTCTTTCAGAGATGACTACACTTTGAAATGGATTCAAATGAGACTACTGCTTCCTCTCACGAGGAATGAGTGAGAATCTCTTTTGCTTACAAAAATGAAAGCTTTCTGTTTTGGTGATAGGTGCTGAGTCCCAGTGAAGCAAGGGGTGGACTGCTCAAAACTTCTTAGGGCCAAGTCAGCTCAGATCCTTTCAGCCTCAGTTGTCTCTGGTCTTCGGTCACTTTTTTCTGCATCTCTGCATGAGCTCTGAATGACTTCACGCAGTCACACTCAGCAACACCTGTCTCAAGCTAGCACCACACTCATTTTCCATCCTGCCCTGGATTTCCTGTTGACAGTGAAACATGTATTGGAGGTTCCATGCAATACAACCAGGAGACCAATATGGACCAAGTGCAAAAAGAGAGCTGAATGAACAGATTCTTCTCTGCTTCCTCTCCACTCCTCAACCCTCCAAACAACAGATACCAAGGATACCATACACTTGAGAGGAAACCCCATATTACCCTTGCTGCCACCACTACCTGGCCTTAATGGATTGTTTCTGCCCTGGAGTCTAAATAATTATGGTAATTGTGTGAGAACACAATGATACAGTACAGCTCCCATACTATGTTCCCCATAAGCCCAAGGCCCCCAGGCAAGGCAGGATCAAGCAAAGAGAATTTAGTGCCAGAGTCCTGTCAAGTCACAGAGTCTAAAGATTCTTTCCCTCAAAAGCAACTAAACCTTCTCCCAGTCTCCTTCTCCATGGCTAGCAACCCACTGTTCTCAGTCTTCCGGACCTCGCTCTGCTTGATTCTACTGCAGATTTTCCCATGGTAGGCTTAGTACAGATGGTTAGACGTGGGGCCTCAGTCATTGCCCAAGGCTCCCTAAGCTGCCAGACGGGTAAAGCCTGTAGCGTGCACAATGCTCCTCCTAGCACTGGGACAAGTGAGTGATCTAATCTCATCCACCAGGCCCCACCTACTGCATGTCACCTCAGTTCCTACACCTGAGGAGCCACTCCCTGTTTGAGTACCAGGTGGTTTACTTCACATGGACCATGTGAAGACAGTTCTTAGCTACAACACTGCCTTGACTGTTGTTTGCTCTCCACTCTGCTCATCAGCTTAGCTCCCTACGGAAGCCCAGAGGAGCCTTCTCTGCCTCCTTTATGGTTCCCAGATGAAACACACTAAAAAATGCTTTGGGCAGAGGGGATCTGTGACCATATGGGGCCAGAAGAATGAAGAGCAGGAGGTGTTAAGCTTTGCCTTGCAAATGCCTGCTTGGCAGCCACCCCTGAAACCTAAGTTCTTAGACTGATAAAAATTTCAAAAGACACCAAAGGAGCTGGGAAGATGGCTGTGACAGCCACACAAATATGAGACCTGAGCTCACATTCCCAGCATCCAGGTGAAAAGCTGGGCATGGTGGCACATAGCTACTGTCCTGGCTCTAGTGTGGCAGAGACAGTGGATCCCTGGGGCCTGCTGGCCAGATAGTCTTAGCAAATTGGTGGGGTCCAGGTTCAGTGAAAAAGACATGACTCGCTGGGCGTGGTGGCGCACGCCTTTAATCCTAGCACTTGGGAGGCAGAGGCAGGCAGATCTTTGTGAGTTCAGGCCAGCCTGGTCTACAGAGTGAGTCCCAGGACAGCTGGAGCTATTAGGGAGACCCTGAAAACACCAAAAAAAAAAAAAAAAAAAAAAAAAAAGACCTGACTCAAACAATAGAGATTGACTGAGTCCATCGCCATCTGCTACCTGGTTTACTTGGGTCCTAAAGCTGCTGTGCTTGGGCCTGGGTCTTGGAAAATCTCTCAGGTTCTGACCATCACTCTTTGCTGAAATCTTAAATGTCAGAAAGAAATAGTTGTATCACTTTTGCTTTAACTCAAAGCAGAGAAAAGGGGCTGGACAGATGGCTCATTGGCTAAAAGCACTGGGTGCTCTTGGAGAGGACCCAAGCTCAATTCCCAGCACCTATCTGTAACTCCAGTTCCAGGGGATCCAACGCCCTCTTCTGACCTCCTTGAGCATTACATGACACAGGTACACTTACATACATGCAGGCAATACACTCATACACATAAAATAAACATCAATAAAGTATTGAAACAAATCAGAGAAAAAAAAACACATCTTTTCCTCATCCCCTCTATAACCAAAGCAATCTCCAGAATTTCTTTCCTCGTTTTTTGAGTTACAGAACAGTCTCTTACATACATATCTGGGTGAAAAGAGATATGGTATATGAAGAATGTGTGTATATGAAGAATGTGTGTGTAGTACACGTGTGTGTACATGTTCATGTGTGTTCACTCATGAAAGCTTGTGCATGTGGAAACCATGATGCCAGGTATCCTTCCTCGTCATTCTTCACCTTATTTTCTGAGACAGGTTTTCATACTGAACCTAGCTCGCCCTCTCAAATTCTGTTTCATAAGAGATTTTACATATCATTTTCCTATGAAGGATCTCCAGTGCTTACCATGGGAAACTGATTCACAAATGAAAGCATAGGGGAAAAATAAAAAAGGCAAGAACAAAGCCAAGGCTTGGCTGAACAATTACAAGGCTCATGCTTGTCTGGGTGTTGGGTGGGGAGGACTTGCGATGATGAGGAGAAAAGGGAATCTGTGTCAGGGAGGAGCCTAAGGGAAGCAGTAGGGCTGGGCTGTAAAGGGCGTAGTCACAATTTGTCATTTGTCAACTGAGACGCAGCTGACCTGGTCTCATGCAATTACTTGGAAATGCTACAGTTTCGATCTCTCTGTCCTCATTAGGCAGACATATCCATATTCTAGAAGACGATTCTGAGATTCTCTCCCCTCCCACAACCTTGTGAGACAGCTTTCCTCAGCTCAACTGTCCATTTCAGTCCAACATCAGTGGCTCCTTCCTTCCACACCTGTTTGCCTTACTATCATCCTAACTCTGAGACCAACTCGGAAGTATGGAAAAGGGGATTTAAAAAACCTCCACATGCATTTCCTAGTGAAGGAGGAAAGTTCAAACTGGAGAACGCCCCATGGAACCCAACTTGTATCCATCTGATAACTGTGAAGTAACGGAAATGCCAGCATTCTTGTTGTTGTTTTGGGTTTGGGGATTGTTTATTTATTTGGAGACAGGGGCTGACCTTGAACTCAAGGCAATCCTCCTGTCTCAGGCTCTAGAGTAAACGCTGAGACTATAAGCATGAGACACTACATCCATTAGTCTTGCTTAGGGAGCACTACCTTAAATTCTGGAGTGAGGACACTGTGAAGCAAGATTGGGCAGGTTCACACACGCTGTTGCTCACTAGGACAACAGCAAGTTCCCAGGAGAAGGAGCCAGCAAAAACTGAGGCTCTTTTGGAGAGAGGGGGAGGAGATGTATCTTAACAATTGTTTCAAATTGTGATTTCTGAGCCCTCTGGGCATTGGGCTGGAGAACCGGAGAACATATAAGTTGCACCAACACATTCTGAGAGAAATGGGGGGTTGAGAAGATAGATTTCTGACCATCTGTAAAGTTTACTAAAATTTGGAGGGAAAAACAACAACAACAACAAAGGCAGAATACCCTTGCAAAAAAAAAAAAAAAAACAGTCACAGAACTTCTAGCCATACCAGGTGACTTAAAGAACAGCTATTCATACTGTGGAGAGCTTTTCATTTATTCTGAGACTAGCCTGAGAGCCCTAAAGCAAACCCAGGCACGTGGTGTCTCCCCATTTCAGGTGTGTGTTTCCAGAGTGAATGAAGATAAGACGCAGCAGAGAGAAGCTTTCCAGGGGAAACAAGTTTCAAATGAAACTGTCCTTCCCATGCATGTATAAATATAGTCACATCATGCAAGAATGTGGCCCCATGCACCAACCTGCCTTCCCTGCAGGCGCAGGCATGAGCGCGCATGCACGCATGCGTGTGCACACACACACACACACACACACACACACACACGCACACAAATTTCTAAACTCTCTGCTGTGTTTCTCACAATCCTTTCAACGTGGTTCTTTCTTTGTTCCGTTTATTCTTTTGCCCATGAAGTTGGAGCCGTAGTATTTTGCTTCATTGTTTTTTTTTAATGACCTGTGCTAATGGTTTGTGATGGATCTTTAAAGAGACTGAGCTGCCAAATGAACCAGTAGCAGCTGGAGCAGTATCAGGAACTGTGGTCACCAAGGACAACATCAAACAACATGCAGCTGAATTGGAAGACATTCTACAAAATGGCCAAAAAAATGAACCACTCAAACTTTACACTCTGCATCTCTCAACGGGCAAATTATAATGACATGAGTTTTTTTTTTTTTTTGTCTTTTTGAGACAAGTTCTCCTTTAGCCCCAGCTGGCCTGGAACTCACTATGTAGACCAGACTGGATATATATATATATATATATATATATATATATATATGCCTTTAGAATCTAATTTGTGTCCCAAATGTCCTTCAGTGTGGGTCCATCCATTGGAGTCCAGTTAACCTATCAAGAGTCCCAGGCTTGAAAGAGACTGTCTCTGACCCTCTCAGCAGCCATCTGCTGCCACAATTTCCTTAGGGGATTTGGTGCTTTTTACCCACTTCTTCAACATGAGAATTTTTTTCAGACCTAGTATATCTGTACCCTTTAAATCAATGCCCATCAAAAACAGATGCGATTCTTACTCTAAAACCATTCAGTAATGTGATATTTACCTTTGGAGAATAGTGCCGTTCTGGAAATACACATTGAAGCAGACACTTATAGGTAAAGGTCAGTAAATGTCCTGGGGGAGTGGTGAAAGCAGGGCTCCTCGATCCTCCAATTTAGCATGGAGCCAGAAGATACCACTGATAACCCCTGCCCAGAGCCTGAGCTCCTGGGAATGCAACTGACTTTTAGGAGCTTTGAAACTGGCTGGTAGGGCTCTGAGGCTGATCAAACAATCCCAGGACACACCCACATGAGTCAAACCCACTGTAGGCAGGATAAGATGATGGGGGACAGGGAAAAACAACATAAAAAGATGCCCCACTGATCATATCTGACCCTCTGCCCAGTGTAGTAACTTCAGCCTCTGTCTGGGAAAGCAGTGACTGGCATAGCCTCCATCTACAAGTATGGGTTAATACTCAACAAGACACAAAGGAACAAACAGTTGCCTTTATCAATTTCTATTTGTTATCCACAAGCCTTCCCTCAAGTCACAAGTAAGCTGGAGTCAGAGAGCCCTGGCTGAAACCTACACATGCGCCTTTGTGTGCTCAGATCACAGAAGAAGATCGCAGAAGCCATGTTCATACAGTACAGAATACCTTGTGCTATGAAAGACTCTCAGGTTCTGGGTACCAGAGTAGCCCCACTGGTGACAGACTAAAGCAGCACAGTCATCAGGGGTGTGCTGAGCATCCTGGTCCACTGGGGAAATGGTCCACCAGCTGAGCAGTTGTTCTCAGTAGGGAATAGTTTTGCTATAGTTTGGAATGTCTACAGATGTTTTTTGATTGTCACAGCCTATGTGGAGATAGGGTGGGAATGATGGGGAGATGGGGATGATAGGGGGTTGGGGGTGTGGATGCTGCTGACATCTAATGAGAGGAGACCAGAGATGCTGCTAAGCATCCGACAACACACAGATCAGCCCCCCTCAATAAAGAATTATCCAGCAGAAAATATTAGTATCATAAAGGTTGAGAGAGCACCCATCCTGCATGGATAAGAAGCAGGTTCTCAATTTTTCAGGAGTTCTGTGTTTCCCAAAGGGAAAAAAGTCATCATTTATGTCATCAAGACTGTCCAGGTTGAGGCTTTTGGACTTGACTTGGCATTTGCCATTTCAATCCTTATGATTACTCAGAAAAAATTAAATACAAAAGAATTCTTGTAACTTCCCTAGAGAAAACTCTGAAAAGCCTGATTATGTTGTTATTGTTGTTGTTTCAGAATCAACAGAAAAATGTGATACCTGAAGACAGGGATTTTGTGTTTTGATCATCTTAAATTCCTAGAACAAGCCAGGGGTGGTGGCATATGCCTTTAATCCCAGCACTCAGGAGGTAGAGGCAGGCAGATCTCTGTGAGTTCAAGGTCAACCTGGCCTACATAGTGAGTTCCAGTCCAGCTGGGGCTACAGAGAGACCCTGTCTCATAAAAAAGACCAAATAAAAAGTTCCTAGAACAATTCCTGGCATGTTGTAGGCATTCAAAATATATTTATTAATGAAAAACAGACTCAGATCCACCTAAAATATTCCTCACTGGAGAAATAATAACCAATAATAATCCAAGTTTATTGTTTATTAAGTGCCAAAAAGTGTTCTAAGTGTTTGTACTATGTAAATTAACTGAATCTTCACAGCTACACTGCAAGGTGAACACTGTTACTGTATGCACTTTGAAGAGGAGGAAAACGCAGAGATAAGGTACGGAGTGTTAGGGCCAGGCCTAAAGCCCAAGCAGTCTGGATCTAGAGCCCAGGCGCTCAGGTGAGATGGCACCATTTTCTCCAGGGAGGACATTACCTGCCTGATTGTCTTCCTGCTTTGATTCAGGCCCAGTGAGGAATTCCCCAAAAGGTAGAAAATAAGAGAAAATAAGTGATTCCATGATCTGGAATCACTTCCGAATGCTATAATAACGATGTTAGTCTAGGAAAAGAAAGAGTTGAATCATCCTAAGTTCTGGGGTGACGAGCGGGTGGGAGGCGATAATGGGTGAGTTGGGATCTGGATCTCTACACAGCTCCCCAAACCTTCGTTCTTTACTGTTGGCCATAGTGCTCTCTGTGCCCACCCCATCGCCTCAGCTGTGCCCACCCCACCACCTCAGCTGCCCCCGAGCCTCCTCAGAGAGAACTGGAAGGGGCTGCTTCAAGCCACTCAGCTTCACTTTGATGTTAGCCCCATCTTAAACCTCTCTGGAGTGTGGTCCGAAGATCGCCGAGTTTCCCCCCAAATACTCTAAGCCAACACCTCAGTTGCCAGCATTCCCTCCCCCATTCCTTTGCCTTTGAAGTCATTTTTGCCTGTTTTATCCTAGTCCTGTCAGACCATTGTCTAACCATGTTGACTGTGCTCATTTGACCATAACATCTACCCTCTGCTCTATGCTACACTCCAGCTGCCTACTTACACCGTCCCATGCCATCTGCTGCCTGAACTGCCACCTGGAACCCTTACTGATTGTTTTAACATTCAGGGTTCCACCTGCTTGGCCTTCCCATTGCTTGAAGCTACATTTGTCCTTAAGTGCCCACCCTGCCCCACTGGGATGGGTGTGGCAGCCTCCAGCCTCTCTCTTCTCACCTGTCTGGGGCGGCCACCACCCAAGAGCAGACAGCTTGGCTATGATGCTGCTTAGAAACAAAGCTAGACCCACACGAACGTCAGCAAAACCACATGTCCTCTCTCATTTCCCAGAGCGCTCAGGAGGTATGGAACCTTCTCCATAAGATTTCCTAAATTGCTTAAGCAGGGCACACCCCTCAACCTAGGTGAGCCCAGTACACTCTGGATAGATTTCTGTGAGAACTCCTGTCACTATATCGACAGTTTAATTAAAAACTTTGAATTGTGCATGTGTGTGTGTGTGTGTGTGTGTGTATGGGTGGATGTGGAGTCAGAGGCCTGAGGAGTCCATCCCTTGTAATTGAAGTTACACGTAGTTGTGATCTACCCAACATGGGTGCTAGATCCAAACAAGGGTCCTCTACAAGAGCAGTATGCACATTATTATTATTATTATTATTGTTTCAGTTCTGTTTTGTTTGTTTGTTGCTGTTGTCGTTGTGTTGTTTTGTTTGTTTTGAGACAAGGTCTCCCTATGTAGACTAGGCTGGCCTCAGTCTCACAGAAGTCTGCCTGCCTCTGCTTCCCAAGTGCTAGGATTAAAGGTGTGTGTCACCACACCTGGCCAGTATACCCTCTTAACCGCTGAGCCATTTCTGCAGCCCCTGCATTGACACTTTAGAAAGTAAATTATGGGATACATAGGCACTTTTTCATCCATAGCAGGTATGAGATTTCTCACAGGAGAAAGAGTGTATTTGTTGAGAAATATTTTTATAAGATCACTTGGGTTTAAAATTCCTATAAAGCCGGGCATGGTGGCGCATGCCTTTAATTCTAGCACTTAGGAGGCAGAGGCAGACAAATCTTTGTAAGTTCAAGGCCAGCCTGGTCTACAGAGTGAGTTCCAGGACAGTTGGGGCTACAGGGAGACCCTGTCTCGAAAAGACAAAAAATAAATAAATAAATAAATAAATAAAGTTCCTATAAGAAGTATCAGGTGGATCTTTGTGAGTTCAAGGCCAGCCTGGTGTACATAGCAAGTTCCAGGACAGCCAAAGCTACAGGGAGACCCTGTCTCAAAAAGACCAAGAACAAACAAACAAAAAAAGAAAACAAAAAGAAAGAAAGAAATATCAGCTGACCCAGTGGTGGTAGTACACACCTTTAATCTCAGCATTCTGGAGACAGAGGCAGGTGGATCTCTGTGACATCAAGGCCAGCCTGGTCTACATAGTGAGTTCCAGGCCAGCTGGGGCTACGAGGAGACCCTGTCTCAAAAAGACAAAAAAACAAAAAAACAAAAAAAAAAATTAGAATTTAAAAAATATTAGCTGGCATTAAGCCCTCAAAAAATAAGGCAACATTATAACAGAGAAGAAGGATTTGTTTGATCCTCAGAGCAAATGAGGAGATTAAAGGAGCTTCATGTGGTAGGGAAATAGTGGAGGCAATAACATTTGGAAGGCAACATGCTTGCATCTTTCTCTCTGGACAGCCAACTAGTCCACTAGAAGAATGTTGCAAGTAGGTGATGTTACAAAGCAGTAATGAGTTTGGTTTATATGAAAGAGATCATAAAAATATATAGACACAAACCAAGAGACAGGGGACCTAGGTGATTGAAAGCTCTTAGAAGTCACTAGCCCAGGTCAAATTTTGAAGCCCATTTCCTGCTGAATGCATATCACCTTCAAACCATCCTTAGTGTCAAAATTCCTAAGTTAAACCATCATAAGTCTGGGACTAATAGTACATATATGTATATATCTACATATTAAATATGTTGTATACAAGTCTATAGCATAGGCTTCCCCTAGCTGTCAGAGACAGGTGGGGTGTGTGACAGGTCACTACATCTAGAAACCATGTCATCCTCTGGTAAGCACAAAATCCCTTGACAGCAAAGATCATATCTAGCTAATCTTTGTTCAGTCTTTAACACAGTTCCTGAGCGCATATAGAAGATGCTCAGCACTGTTTGGATTTGGTGAATTCTGTAGCTCTTCTGGGAGCAGTTTCTGCCCTGCTGAGCTTATGTAAAATGTCCTTGTACCTTCCTTTCCATCTGAGAGGATGGAAACCATCATCTGACCTGAAGGATCAGGCCAAGAGTGTGACAGAGACAGTAAAGGAAGGCTGCTGTGTGCACTCACCTGCTGGTGGGAGGCAGAGTCCTGGGTAGAGGGCCTGACACCTCCCATGCCTGAACAGTACTGAGGCAGGCCTTTCCAGTCTGGTCCAGGGTGTAGCTCTGTGGAGTGCTACAGGTAAAGGGTGGAGACCGTTCCAAACCTGGGTGGGGCAGGGCAGGGAAGAGTCCATTCAGCTTCTGTGTGTGCTTTTTTGTTTGGTTCCCACAGCTGTTCTTGGCTGCAAGCTGGCTGTGAAAGCTATGATCTGTCTTGGACACAGGACTCCAGACAAGTTGATGCTTCCAGAATTTCAGGACCCCAACACCTGGTCTGCTTTGATGCAGTCCATCTTTCACCTGACCTTTACAATGCTCCCCAGTGGGCCCAACTTTCCCAGCCAACTGATCGCCCAACTTCAAAGACAGGCCTTCATTTGAAGGCTAAAGTAAAAAAATTTACACCAAAATCATAAGAGATGACTTAAGAGAACAAACCTGGCCTTGTAGTTGAATGAGCCACCCATTTATTGCTGGAGTTGTTAATCCTTTAAGCATTGTTGAAGCCAAAAGACAAGATAGCCTCTTTTTAAAGAGCTGATTAATCTGATTTCTCATCAGCTGAATTCTTGTGCGGTTCACACAAATGAGTATTTGTGTTGTTCCTAGACCACATCACCATCATGTCATAGGTTCAAGCAATACTTTTACATGTCATGTATTAGAACACATTATCATCCTAGAAACAATTACAGTAAATGCCACTTACTCCCTCTAATGAAAGTCTGTCAGCTTGTATATCCTTCAGCAGGAATAATGACAAGAAGTTCTTAAAATGCCCTGAATGGGGCGGTGACTGGCCACATTACCTCTTTACAATCAACTAGGTTCAAAGAGTGGGTCACCTACCTTAGGTTTTCCCGTCGCTAGAGGCTGACATCATGGCCATTTAGGCCACAATGGGGTAATTTTCAAGTAATAGTAACTGAAGTCATACGTGGAAAATTTTTGTTCTGTAGAATAAAACAAATGCCTGTGACATTAAATACTTCAGAGTTGCCCAGGTGGGTTTCGGGTGTGCAGGCCTGTGCGGGCCCATCCCGGCACCCACCACCCAATGCTAGAACCATAGAGAGGAGCTGCATGCATGGATAGAAGGACAGCCAGGCCGCACACATTCCGTGCCCAGTTGCCCAGGTGGGGTCCGGCACACGGACAAAAGGAGCAACCCCCCACCCCGCCCCCTTCAAGCTACTGATACTGTGGTGGAAAGTATAAACTGCTGGTGGTGTGGTTTACTGTGGTAGGGAAGATCTAGCATTGTCAGTGATTCAAGGCTGCATAGCCAAAACTGAGGGAGAAACCAGCAGGAAGAAAACTGAGTGGCCAACCAGTCCTCCGTATTAACATTTGAGATTAGCAACCAAAGCCAAACAAACAAACAAAGGGGGGAAAAAAACAACAACAACAAATACACATGCCAAAGACACAATGGAAAAACAATATGGGAAAAGCTCAAAATAAATCCCCACTGAACTCAACCAATCCTGTAGAAGATCCCAATGATGAGATCTCCCCGGAAGGAAACCACGATACCGACCTTAGAAGAACAATTGTAGACATATTCAAATACTATAAATTAAGTACTTCAGATTTTCACAATGGTTCTGTAAGTGCTCACTCTCCCCACCCCACCCCTTTCTTTCCCCCTCATCCTCTATTTAGACAGGATTTCACTTTTTAGCCCAGGCTGCCCTCACACTTACTGAAATCCTTCTATCTCCACCTCTTGAGTGCCGGAATTAGAGCTCTGAGTTGCCACACCTGTTCTGCTGCAGGCCTCTTGCGACTGAAGGTTCCCTCACCACTGGAGCCTCGGAGTTAACACCACATGTTAATAACTTGATTTTTTTTTTTCAGAAATGCTCTTCAGAGGCAGTGTCTCTAGAATTCCCCTGTATTGACGCTGATGCATTTAATCCTCACAACCTGGTGATGAAGGCAAGCTGGTCCCTTTCGGGAAACAGGGAGACTGAGGTTTGATAGATTTGTTAATTTTCCCAAAGGCTTGTCACTAATAAACTGCTGAATCTGGATTTAGATTTGAACTCAAGAAGCCTGATCCATAGACCCACATTGACTCATGATATACTACATGAAAATTTAAAAACCAAGACAGCTGGATGAAAATGAAGAAGTATGTGTAAAAGGGACTGGGAGCCAACTTCCATTAAACTATCTGAGCTGGCAAAAATACAAAGAAAATGAGCCGGGCGTGGTGGTGCACGCCTTTAATCCTAGCACTTGGGAGGCAGAGACAGGTGGATCTTTGTGAGTTCAAGGCCAGCCTGGTCTACAAGGTGAGTTCCAGGACAGCTGGGGCTACAGGGAGACCCTGTCTCGAAAAAAGACCAAAAAAGCAAAGAAAATGAAGAGAGGAGAAGCTCTTCCTCCACGATTTTGATATTTCTAGCCCTTGACCCTCCCTTAGCCTGAACAATCATAGCAAATGAAAGCCAAGACTAAAACACAAGGAAACATCCAAAACATTTGCTTTGGGAGTCAGTGTTGGGATAAGAAAAGAAATCTCAAAGCGTAGTTTGATCGTACAGTCATTTTCTTGCATGCTGAGTTCAGACTTTAACCCCTGGTAAAACACAAGTTCTCTCAATTGATATGATGAGTTCTGGGAGAATTGTACAATTCTTCATCACTTGATTGTCTTCAAGAAGCAGAATAACTACTGACTATGGGACTGACATTCAAAGGTGTACCTTTTCTGTTGCTTTAGCAACACTTTCCTGCTGAACAGGCCACTGGACTTTGCAGGACTTCAGGCAGTGCCCTTAAAATGTAGCATCCCCCTTATCTAAAGGGTACATTCCAAGGCCCCCAGTGGATGCCTGAGACCACGGATAATACCCAACCCCTTAGGTATTATCGTTTTTCCTATACATACATATATATGATAAAGTTTAACACATTAGGCATGGTAAAAGAATAATAACTAATAATAAATTATAATAATTTTAACAGTGTGCTATAATAAGTTATATAAATGTGTTCTCCTTCCTCCCCTACCTAGCATCTTATTTTACTCTTAGTTTTAGGCTTCCATTGACTGTAGATTACTGAAACCATTGAAAATGGTTAGGGGGAGACTACCATAAGAGCAACTGAAAGCACCATAGATTCGTAGGCACATAATGATCAAAACTCCTTTGAGGAAGCTGGGGAGATGGCTCAGTGGGTAAAACACTCTACTTGGGGTAAAACACTCTACTTGGAAGCATGAGAAGATGATTAAGATCCTAAGCACATATGTAACTTCTGTCCAGGCATCATGATGGCCCACCTGTAATCCCAGTACTTGGGAGGCAGAGACAGGCGATCAGCAGACTTGAATATGTCTATAACCCCAGGATTGGGTGAGGGTAGGCAGACTCCTGGAGCTTGCTGGCCAGGTAGCTTAGTCAAATTGATGACTGATCTATATTGATCACCCCCAATGTCAACCTCTGGCCTCCACATGCACATAAGTGCACACATAGGCACATGCACATGTGCACACAACCTCATGAACATATACATACATGCCCCCACAAACACAAAATGAAGTAATCTCTCCTTTCTCTTTGTCCTCTTCCTCTTTCCCTCCCTCCTCCTCCTTTTCTTCCTCCTTCTCCTCTTCCTTCTCTACTTCTTCCTCCTCTTTAAAGATGTTGAGGAGGGTTGGTAGTAATTCTTCTTTAGATATTTGTAGAATTATATGAGTAAAACCATCTGGTCTTGGGTTTTTCTTCATGGGAAGGTTACAGTTGCTAAGTTAATCTAACCAGTTAGAGATCTACTCACATTTTCTATTTCTTCATGAATTAGTCTTCTGGAGTTCTGTGTAGAACTTTATCTGTTTCTTGTAGGCTACCCAGTTTTGTTTTGTTTATATGTACATAATATGTTTTTGAGCTAGAAATTTTGGGACAACTTTTTAAAAGGATTTAAGGACATGAAAATACTAAAGTGGCCAACAACAGAGTAAAACACAGTTGCTAGCTTTTTGTGTGTCCTGCTAGTCACAGTATATATGCGTAAACTGTTTGGACTCTTCACTGGGTTGATATTTTTTGGATAAAGTAACTCAGTAAAAATGAGTTACTCACTACCCCAAGTCGGCTTTCTTAAAACCGATTATTAAATGTCATAAATGTTTTTAAAAACATAGCATCTTTTACTAATTCTAAGTCATTCTGTTCTTTTCCTACTAGGCATGATTTGCAATATGTCTTTCAGTCCAAAAACTGAAAAATTTTAATCCTTTCAATTAAATTCATATAATCAATCAGCTTAATAAGGATGGGGGAAATGTTTTTAGTGTTCCCAGAAATGCCTTCCATGAAATTCTACACTCTGGCACGTGGTACCCAGATTGTATGCCAAGGCACAATGATTATCACAATTCCATCACTGGCTTAGAAATTCATTCAGCTTCCTATAAAGTGACTTTATGGCTAAAAGGGCTATTTTTGTGATTCATTTTGGGTTAGTGTCCAAGATGTTCAAAGTCGCTGACAGTCCAACTTCTCCATAAACAAGGCATTGCTTTGTATTTGTCTTTTCCACATGGGTAGGAGTGTGTACGATTGAAGGGAGTGTAGCTGGTTTTCATGATCAAATAACACACATTTTTTATTTTATTTTCATTTTATTTATTTATGTGTATGAATGTATTGTCTGCATGTAGGTTTGTGCACCTGTGTCGTGCAATGCCGCAGAGGTCGGAAGAGGGTGTCAGATTCCCCTGGAACTGGAGTTCTCCTGGAATTGGAGTTACAGACAGTTCTCAGCTGCCATGTGGGTGCTGGGGATTGAACCTGAGTCCTCTGCAAGAGCGGAAGGTGCTCTTAACCACTAGGCCATCTCTCCAGCCCCCAAATAACACACATTTTAAATCCAAGCTTTGATCACATGACCTTACATTTCCTCATGCAGTCTTACCTTCTGCTAAAATGTATACATTTGCTGGTTACTTTATTGCACTTCCCACACTGTTGTCAGTTGCAGATTTCTGTCTCCTCTCATCCCTCTGAATAAACTAAGCTTTTCTCATTAAAAAAAAAAAAAGAAATTCATTTGATCAAAAGGATTAAATTTTCTTACCTCGACGGAAGTTATTTGCATTTTGAAGTAAGGCAGATAACTATGACATATACCAACAATGACTGCCATTTGACTCATGAGTGAGTAGGCAGTACATTGCTCAGCACTGATATGGAGGAAGCCTGGGCCATTTCTATCATGGCTCCCTCCATACTCCTCACTCAGGAGAATGAACTAATGGTGAGTAATTGAGAACAGGGAAGTATGATGTGGTGACATTTTGCTCCACAGTGTGTTATAGACAGATCATTGGCAACATCTCCAGGATGGACAGGGCCTTATGAAGTAGAGGTGACCGGTGTATCCTGCTCTTGGCTCTGCTGCTGTTCATGTGTCCATCGAAAGGTGGCCCAAAGGATAGCAACACTCTCTGCTTATAGTCCAGTCTTTAGTTCTTCTTTCCAGCCTCAATGCTTATTATTTCCAGATTTTTAGTATAATATTTTATTAGTATTTTCAGATGTGTAGAATGCAGTTTAATTATATTCACTCCCACTCTTTCCATTTTATAGTGAAATAAATATAGGTCTATAGAGGTGAAATGTTTGGACCAAGAACACAGAAGAAATGAAGAACAAATCAACAAAACCCAGCAAAAATATAGACTCTCAGACTAGAAACTGGCTTCTTTACTCACCAACTTCCTTGTTGTAAAAGATTATCTGAAAATTCTTTATTAGAATTTGCTACTTATCCTTTAAGTACACACTGCACAAACATTACTTGGGCACTATTTTTCACACATCACTTAAATTTGTTTAGTGGTCACCCACATGTTATGCTCACCTAATTATCTCCTTTCTCTGGGATAACTCTGTCTTATCTTTATAACCCTAGGCGTTGTAGATTCCAAAGTCCTATCTTTAGCCCTCTTTGTTTTTTGTCTTTTACTATGGAGTCTCATCTTGTGGAACTACCATGGTTTGAAATAAAATTGCTTTGCTAAAGATTCCTGACTTCTCTTATGAACCTCAGATAGGTACATATAACTGCTTAATTTCAAATGCGTGATTGTTAATATTGGACTTTCAAGTGAAATGTATCTAAGAGGTGTGTGTGTGTGTGTGTGTGTGTGGTTTATGTGTTAAATTTTCCTCTTCTATGGACTTTCTGTCTCACTAAACATCCAGTTGCTCATGCAAAAAAATGGAGGACTTATCTTTTATTATCTTACCCAGCTTTTCTCAAACAACACCCCAGTCAACCACGACTACATCCAGGCAAGTACTATCCACCCTATGTCTAAGGTATATCTAGATTCCAACCTCTCCTTAGTATCTTTCCTTTTTTTTATTTTTATTTTTATTGATGCTTTGTGTATTTCATACATCATTTTACAATTCAGTTCAGGCATATATCCCCTTCCCTTCCCCCCACCTACCCCTACCTATCCCAGATCATGCATTCTGCCATAACTTTTCTGCATCTTTCTCTGTTGTTTTGTTTTGTTTTGTTTTCATTTTTTTAACAATAAGTGATGATTTGTGAGTACAAGCATCCTTCATGTAAAACCAATTTGTGAGCAGTTGTGCCCAAACCCACACAGCTCATGGGTCCCACCATCCAGCAGGGGGGGCTTGTATGTTCAATCAAGTTGATCAAATGAGTGTCCAGGCTATATTGTTGTAGTTTCACCATTCACCCCAATTGCAGCCCTTACATTCTACCACGCCCCCTCTTCCGCAGATTGTTCCCTAGGCTTAGAAAAGGGGCACGGGTGGATGAGAAGCAAAACAGTCTACTTTCTCTGGAGCTGTTGTCTTGGTCTCTAGTCAATTCTGGCTGTTTTCTTTCATGGGCTGCCAGCTTGTCCAGGCATAACCTTTCGATCCTACTAATGAAGCACATGCAATTAGATATATAGGTATTTAAACAGTATAATATCATCGCCTTAGGGGGATCCAAGCCCCCAAACAGGTAAAGGCTTCTTGCCTCCAACTGGCAATATCTAGCAGAAGAGAGCGATAAGGCCATGCTGTTTGAAGACCTGGATATAACATGGAAAGATTATGGAGACCAACCTTGCAAGTATACAGATGGTCTCTCGGAATGCCAGAGAGTTTTACAAAGGGCACTAAACCAATAAAGTCAAATACCAGGTCTCCTTAAGTCAAGCAGACCTCCTCCATCAGCACCAGCTACAACCCCATATCTGCCTGGAAATACTGTGCAGCATGGGCAGCCATATGCCTGTATATCCCAAATCTAATTGGCTATTAGCGCTACCCCCGTCCCCCTCCTTGGAGGCATAACCCATGGGCTGATGCCACAAGCTTACATCGCCTCTAATGAGTTAGGAGATGTTAGAAACCACACAAAACCCTGTCATCTTAACAGAAGAAATGTAATTCATGGATACTAACATCCAAACATGTGGACTAATACTAAGTAACAACCATAAAAAAGCAATTAGTACTGTTAAAACACCTATATATCTAATTGCGTGTGCTTATTAGAGGATCAAAAGGCTATATATTATACTGGTTTAAAATACCTATATCTAATTGCATGTCCTGTAGTACTTTCCATGACTCCCCTTGTCATAACTCTATCCGTTTTTTTTTTTTTTAATTTATTTATTGTCTGTAGGTGAATGAATGGACTGTCTGCATGCAAGTTTGTGCACCCCTGTCACGTGCAATGCCGCGGAGGCAGAAGAGGGTCTCTCGGATTCCCCTGGAACTGGAGTTCTCCTGGAATTGGGAGTTTCAGACGTGTGCTCGGCCGCCAGGGGTGCTGGGGATCGAACACCGGTCCTCTGCGAGAAGGGTCGGCACCTGTAAACCGCTAGGCCAGTCTCTAGCCCCAACTGCTATCCTTTCTATTAGTCCCATGGTTGGTCCCCCCCCTGAAGTCCAGCTGTATCCCAACCACACACTTCTGGTTCCAGGCCTTTCTCTAGCACCAAACAGAATGTATTCTTTTTTTTTTTTTTTTTTTGTTTTTTTGTCTGTTCAAGACAGGAACTCTCTTAGTCCCAGCTGTCCTGGAACTCACTCTGTAGACCAGCTGGCCCTTGACTCACAAAGATCCACCTGCCCTGCCTCCCAATGTAGGATGTAAAGGCCGTGAGCCACCAGCCCAGCTAGGAAGGTATTCTAAGGGTAAGAATTAGATAATGTGATTCTCCACGAACCACAGAGGAAGTAAAAATAATGCCAGTACTGAAAACAAATGGGTAAAACACCCATCCCATTCTCACACTGACTTCTAAAATACTAACAGGCATGTCGTACCAATTCCGTTATAGGAAAACAATTTCCCGCATATGCTAGCAGTTTCAAGTACTTCCTGGAAAGAACCAGTTTATTACATGATGCTAAGGCACACTAGTTGAGACCAGTCCATATACATGGAGCTTTCTTTTTTTTTTTTTTTTTTTTTTCGCTTTTTTGAAGACAGGGTCTCCCTGTAGCCCCAGCTGTCCTGGAACTCACTCTGTAGACCAGGCTGGCCTTGAACTCACAAAGATCCGCCTGCCTCTGCCTCTGCCTCCCAAGTGCTACGATTAAAGGCGTGCACCACCACGCCCCACCTGGAGCTTTCAAATTGTAATGTTTTTATTTCATTCTTTTTTTTTTTAAACATCAATGCATACATTTTCATTTTTTGTTTCTTTTTATTTAATTTTTTAATATGTTTAATACATAATTTTTCAATCAGTCTTAATCACCTCTATATCCATTTCTCCATTGGCACCCTCCCTTGCAGCCCCCCAGTCCTGGGGGGCAGGTTCATACATTCTGTCATTTGTGCTAGGGTTCCTTGCTCCAAACTGCTCTCGTCTGCCCAGTCCTCAGTGCCAGCCCATTCCCTGATCTCTAGTCAACCTATCCAGAGTCCCTTTCCTAAAGAAGGCCAGGGTTTCCTTAGCTAACTACAATCAGCTGCCAGTATTTCCTCAGCCAAGGTTGGGCTCTGCTACTCATTTCTGCAGTTCTCTACCGGGTTTTTGTCCAGCTGAGCCTGCATGGGTCTCGTGCATGCTGATACTCATGCTGTAGGTTCACACGAACTGGGTCCCAGGAGCTTGTTGGATTCATTTCCATTTGGTCTTGCACCACCTCCCTGCCTCCTAAATCCTCTGCTCCCTCTACCACAATGTTCCCTGACCCTGTGTGGGTGAGGCTGAATATAGGCAACCTTTGCATGGAACGACACTCTGTAGACTCCTAATCTTCATGGTGTGGCCATTCAGGCCCTTTTGAATTCCTGTCTCCTGTTGCATAGAGGAGCTTCCTTAACAAGAGTTAAGAGGTAGTTAATGCCAGGTGTGGTGGCACATGCCTTTAATCCCAACACTCAGGAGGCAGAGGCAGGTGAATCTCTGTGGGTTCAAGGCCTGCCTGGTCTACCTAGTGAGCTCCAGGTCAGCTGGGACTAAAGGAAGATCTTGTCTCAAAAAGACCAAAAACAAGAGAGATAGTTAATATCTTATTTTTTTCTCTTATATGTAGTTGTCTTAAGCAACAAAGACAGAAAATATCTGGGAAAAGACTCAAGATTGAAAAATAGAGACCAAAATAAATAAATGAAAATATGGAGCTCAAAGACAAAAGGACACGGATGAGATCAGAAGAAAACATCAAAACTATCTTATTAGCTGGGTGTGCTGGAGCACATCTGTATTCCAATACCTTGGGTGACTCGGGCAGGAGGACTACAAGTTCAAGGCCCACCTGGGCTACATAGTGAGGCCATGTCAAAACAGAAACAAAAAATTAACCTTCACAACAATTTTTTTAACAAAATAAAATAATCTATGTTGGCTGAAGATAGGCCATCAGCCATCAGCCTGAAAGATGTGGGAAAATTTACTTAAGATGGGTAGCATTCTAAATCAATGGGACCTCCCTAGCCATGACCATGGGGTGGGAATGGAGTGATGAAAAGTTTCAAGATTTGTCCCTAGGAGTTGAGTCACGCTGTCTATATAAGCCAGACATTTTGGAATAAAGCTCTCTCTGTATTTGGACCTTAACATGCATCCATGTGCTGTGATTTCCTGTGCCTGTTTTCCCCATGGATCACCCTGGGAATACATGGGACACCCCACAAGTCTAATTTTAAAATTACAAAATTATAAATAAATAAATATATATATGGTAGGAACATATTTTGTACTTAATGGAAAGATTAAAAAGTTAATATCAACAAGTAAGAAAATTGGAAATCAGACTGTCATCTGACTTATCAAGAGCAATATATAATTTAGAAATACTACAGGTCAAATGATTTCCAACAAATTCTATAGGTTTTCAAACTATCACTAAAGTATAAGACTAAAATAAATAATTATTAGGTTTTTAGGGTTACGGTACAAACTGCCTCACTCTAGATGACTCAAAGCATCATCAAATATTTTTCTTTCATGGTTCTGTAGACTAGAAGGCCATTGAAAAATAGGCTCTCTCTCCTCACATCTGGAGGCTGACAGCAAAACTTTGATAGTAGCTGCATAATTCCAGTCTCCATCTCTGTCATCACAGGGCCATCTTCCCTCTGTATGTCCATGTCTTCACATGGCAGCTGCTCTCTAACTCATGTCTCTGTAACTCTTCCTATGAGAACAGCAGTCATACAGAACTGAAAGCCTACCTACTCCAACATGACCTCAGCTTAACTTATATCTTAATTATGTCAGCAAAGACAAACACTATTTCCAAACAAAGTCATATTTATAGCTACCGGGCATTAGGGTGTCAAAGACACGATTTGCAGAATATCTATTTACACCACACACACACACACAAATTTAAGATGTCTAATTGATTAAATCACCTAGCAATAATGAAGGGATAAATCAAGAATAAAAAATAGAAGTGTTTGGAAACAGGAAATCCAGTTCACTAGAGAGGTGATGAAAAGAATTTCCAGGAAGATGACTGAATAGTGAGCAGAAACCCATGTCCTGTTGGAACAGGAAGGTGAGGCTTCCAAGGAGAATGTCTCCATGAAAAATAAAATGGAGGAAGCACAGGAGATTTCCAGGGCTGTTGAGCAGTTTCCAGACGATTATTGTTAAGTACATAGGCAGCTAAATGAATAAAAAATAGGTGAATGAGGAATTAATTGTGATAAAACCAAAATTCACAGAAGATATTATAAAGCAGTAGTCAGGTGTGGTGGCACACATCTTTAATCCCTGCATTAAGGAGGCAGAGGCAGGTGGATCTCTTCGAGTTCAAGGCCAGCCTGCTCTACAGAGCCAGTTCTAGGCTAGCCGGGACTACAAGGAGAACTTGTCTTAAAAAGACCCCCCAAGAATCCGAGACCCTCTTCTGAACTCCGCGGCGTTGCACGACACGGGTGCACAGACTTGCATGCAGACAGTACATTCATACACATACAAAAATAAATAAAAATTAATAAAAAAAAATTAAAAAAAAAAAGACCCCCCAAAAAAGTTATTAAGGGAGTTCACTATGAAACTCAGTTGAAATTATTTCAGAGTCCTAATGATATAAAATGTGAGTTCAAGGCCAGCCTGGTCTACAGAGTGAGCTCAGCCCAGAAGCCAGCTAGGACCTAAAGAGAGACCCTGTCTCAAAAATACCAAAAAAAAAAAAAAAAAAAAAAAAAGTGAATATTGATATAACCCCAAAAGAATGGCATGATGGCATTTGGAAGCTGGAAGAAACCTTAGATATGTGTGCGAGTGTATCTGCATACGCAGATTAAGAGAGATGGAGAGGTTGTAAATGGTGTTAATGGGTTGCAGTGCTAGCCTACAGCGTAGTAGTAAAAGTGACTTGGTGAACAGTCCACAGAAGCATTAACAGCCAGGGTTAAATGGTGATAGGACTACGTAGCAGACAGTGGAAAGCTGCCCCCAGAAAGTCCCTTGGCCCACTCTGAGTTCCCTGAAGCTGCAATAGAGAATTCCTACACACAGCCCAAGCACTGTGTCTCTCTCCCTGTTTGAGTGAGGGATTTGGACACCTGGCTCAGATCACCAGACTCTTCTAAAGTGCCAAAGATTTAATGTCCTAAGAAAACCATCCTTCACTGAGAGACAGAGGTGAGTTGGTAGTGGTCCAGCCTCAGCACTCCTTGTGGGATGACTTTACCTGGTTGAACTAATCAACATGCATTTTACACGCTTTTCTCCTTCTATTATATCCCTTTTCTCACTAATCTGGGATTACTGGGACGACATCATAAATATCAGCTTCACCCAAGTAATCACTTTGCTTTGGGTTCTGCTTTTGGAGAAAATCAGATTAAGTCAACTGGCCAGTAGTGGTTGCAGGATGGACCCTTCGAATGGCTCATTCCAGTTGGAGGTCAATGAGAGTTCCAGTGTAAGTGAAGCTATGATAACTCTTAGTGTGGCACTGCAATTCACTTGGGAAGGACTGGTTCACAGGGTCTCTATGACACCTGATAGATACTTGGCAACAGTAACAGTAAGAACTATGAAATCGTTTGTTGTAGAAAGTGAATAATAAAAGAGTCCTATCAATCAACCTACTGTGGCACTGTGGAAGCCAGAGAGCCTTTGTGGAAGTGTTCAAAGAAACTTCCCCCTTGCAAATACAGGCAACTGTTGAAAATTAAGGTATAAGGAAAATCAGCCTATGAAAGAGGCTGAATGTGCATCCCAGGAGGGCATCCATATTAAACAACAAAACAAAAATAAAATCATGATAGGGAAGGAGTTAGACTCTAAATCCAGGATTGAGAACATTTGGATGGAAAGTTCCAGGCTAGCTGAATGAACTCCCTTTTAGTAAAAACCAGCCTCTCACTGCCTGGAATCACATCAAGGCTGGACTTGAGGTGGAGGCCTCACAAGGTGTGTGTCTTTTTCATTGCATTTCCCTTATTGCTTCTAGGCCAATAACTAGGACAAGGTTTCAAAATATCTCCACTGGGAGGCAGAGTCCATGGTACAAGAAGAAACAGCTTACCCTTCAAAAAAGCTGGTGAGCATGTCTAGCAGGAAAGCAATGAAACTGTTTTTTTTTAATATTTTCTTTTTTTGTTTAAGTTAATTTTTATTGAGCGCATTTCATACAATATTTCTTAATCAAATTTAGACTCATTCCCCCATCCATGCCCAGCCCTCATGCCCCCCACCACCACCAGAGCTCATGGATTCTGCCATACATGTTGAGTCCTGTCTTGCCTCTTTTTTTCAGTCTTTTTAACCTTTTCAATGCAGAAGTTAACTGTTTTGGTCAGTTCTTTACCAGGTTTTTCTCTCTCTTTTTGTTCCCTTTAATTTTATATTACTCCGAAATATGCATATATATACTCCACACATAAATCAAATTACAAAGTCTGAAAATAAACTATAGGTTAATTCCAAAACACGTTTAGGGATTCACATTTTAATAGTAAAGTTGCATGCAGGTAAAAGAAATATAATTTTACATTTTAAATTACATATTAAGTTGATGTATGTTTTAATGTACTTTTTTGAAAGTTCTATAAGAATTTAATATAAATTTTACAATAACTTTACAATGTAAGCTATACCTTATTATAATATTTCAATAACTCAGGGATTATACTGAAATTATTCTATAAAGCTATCAATACATTTTTTGTTCCCTCCCCTTTGTATTACTCCAGATTATGCCCATATAATCAACACATATGTATCAAAATTATGACCTCTGGGAATGAACTGTATGTTAATTCCTAAATATGTTTTAGGATTCACATTTTTTCCCTTTGATTTTATATTACTCTAGAATATGGATACATATCTTCCCCCATATATGGTAATTACAATGTGTGAATATAAGTGGTGGATCAATTCTAGAGCCCCAATTAAGAGATTTACATTATAATAGCACAGTTGCTTTCAGATACAGTGAAATATAATAATAAAGTTGCTCAGGTTGCCTGCCAACTGGGGATTTGGTGTTAGCATCCACAAATGAGGGAAACCATTCACCTTTTTTTTTTTGGGAGGGGCTGCGTTATTTCACTTAGCATATTGGCTTCAAGTTCCATCCATTTACCTGCAAAGTTCATGATGTCATCTTTCTTTACCACTGCATAGAACTCCATTGTGTAGATGTACCACATTTTTGTTATCCACTCATCAGTTGAGGGGCATTTGGGTTGGTTCCAGCTCTTTGCTATTGTGAAGAGAGCTGCTGGAAACTGTTTTTTTTAAAACACTAGGTTGAGGCACAGGTGGGTGGAAAGAACCCCCCCCCCCAGAAGCATACAGGTATTCCTCAGTTTATATTTTGCTTTATTGTACTACACAAATACAGGCAGTTTGCTTGTTTGTTTTACAAATTGAAGGTTCCTGGTAATCCTCTGTCAAGCTAATCCATCATTGCCTCTGCTTCCTACAGCATGTGCTCATTTTGTGTCTCTGTGTCATAATTTTTGTACAATATTTCAAACTCATTATTGTATCTGATGGAGTGATCTGTGATCAGAGGCCTTTGCTGTTGCTATGTAATTGTTTGGGGCACTGTGAACCATGCCCATTTATAATACTTGACTGTTGTGTGTATTCTAACTGCCCCATTAACCCCATTAATCGGTTTCCCTGGTTTTCTTCTTTCATTGGTCCATCCTATTACCTGAGACACAGAAATATTAAAGGTAAGTCAATTAGTAATCCTACAATGGCTCTAAGTATACAAGTGAAAGGAAAAGTCATACGTCTTTTACTTTAAATTAAAAGCTAGAAATGACAAACCATAGTGCTGAAAGTATGTCAAAAGTTGAGCTTGGCTAATGCTTTTTGTCAAATGCTTAGCCAAGACATGAATGCAAAAGAAAAGTTTTTGAAGAAGATTAAAAGTGCTATTCAGTGAACACATGATGAAATAAACTTTATTGCTGACAAAAAGAAAGTTTCAGTGGTCTGGATAGAAGATCAAATCAATTATAACATTCCCTTGCAGTAAGGTTTAATCTAGAGCAAAGCCCTAACTCTCTTCCATTCTGTGAAAGCTGGAGCTGTAGATGTCTGGGGTTTTCTCAGGCTGGATGATGAGGTTTAAGGATACAAGCTGTCCCTATAACAAGAATGTGCAAGATGATGTGGTAAAGGTGATGTAGAAACTGCAGCAAGTTATAGAAAGTTGAGCCAAGATGTTTAAGGGAGAGGGTTGTGTCAGACAGCGCATTTTTAGTATAAACTAAAAAGCCAATTGGACAGAGAAGCCATCCAGAACTTTCATAGCTACAGAGGAGTCAATGACTAGTGTCAATGCTGTAAGGACAGGCTGATGCTCTTGAAAGGGGCAAATGCAGCTGGTGACTTCAAAATGAAGCCTGTGTCAAGAGTGGCAGCCTATTCCTTTAATCTCAGCACTCCAGAGGCAGAGGCAGGTGAATCTCTGTGAGTTCAAGACTAGCCTTGTTTGTATAATGAGTTCCAGGCCAGCTGGGGCTACAGAGTGAAACCCTACCCTCTCCAAAAGATACGAAGATGAAGCCAGTGTTCACTTATATCAGTCCTGAAACAGAGAGGCCTAAAGAATTCTACAAGCTTTGTTGTTTAATTTGTAGTCCATAGCAGAAAAAAATGTAGAATTCTTTAGGCCTGTTTCAGGATTGATACAACAATGCACATGGTTAACGAGGCTCTGATAAGAGGGATGATTAGCATTGTTTTCATACCCGTCAACACAGGCATGAACTACATCCCATAGATCAATACCCGTCAACACAGGCATGAAATACATCCCATAGATCAATACCCGTCAACACAGGCATGAAATACATCCCATAGATCAAAGAGCAATTTTCACTTTTAATTTTTTTTTAGCTTTGATTACGTTTATTTGTTTGTTTGTTTTGTGTGTGTGCATGCACACCACACACACTGTGTACATGGAGGTCAGAGGGGAGGTCAACTTGCAGGAAGCGTACTTTTCATCTTGTGGTTCTGGGGTTCTCACTTGGGCTGTCAGGCTCAGCAGCCAACACTTTCACCTGCTGAGCCATCTTGCTAGTCGTATCTGCTGTTGCGTAGTGATTTCTTGTATCGGTCTTCACAGAGTAACTTGAAAACCATCTGGAGAGGATTTACCATTCTAGATGTCATTAAGAACATTGGTGATAAAAGGAAGTCAAAAGAAGGTGTCGAATCCCCTGGAACTGCAGGTATGGATGGTTGTTAACTATCATGTGAGTGCTGAGAATCAAACCCGGGTCCTCTGCAAGAGGAGCTAGTGCTTTTAATCACTGAGCCAGCCCTCCAGACCCTCAAAATCTGTTTTAAATAAGGTCCCAGGTGATCCTAGTACATTTTAAAGTCTGAGCACCACCAAGAAAGGTGTTCTCCTGAGACAGATCTGACAGGTGTCTGGGGCTATATTGTTATTATGTTTCCAGTTCACATTTATATTGTTATTATGTTTCCAGTTATTTCTAAAGCTCAAAAGATTGATACCACTGAAATAAATATTTATAAAGGCAAAAAAAAAATAGCAACACTGATTCCAACCATTGTGTATGACTTTGAGAGGTTCAAGATCTCAGCAAAGGAAGTAACTGTGGATGTGGTAGAAATAGCAAAAGAACTTGAATTAGAAGCAGAGCCTGAAGATGGGACTGCATTTCAACGATCTCCTGCTAAATCTGTCACAGGAAGAAAAGTCACATCTTGTGGATGAGCAAAGAAAGTGGATTCTTGAGATGGAAACTGCTCCTGGTGAAGATGCTGTGGACATTGTTAAAATGATCATGAAGGATTTATAGTATTATATAAATTCAGTTGATAAGACAACTGACGAATTTGAGAAGACTCCAGTTTTGAAGTTTTCTATGGAAAATGTTTTCAAAGAGCATTTCATGCTGAAGGGAAATCTATAGCGAAAGGATCAATGAAAGCAGCAACTCCATTTTCTCATTTAAAGAAATTGCCGGGCCGGAGAGATGGCCTAGCGGTTAAGAGCGCCGACCGCTCTTACAGAGGACCCGGGTTCGATCCCCAGCACCCACATGGCGGCTGAGAACCGTCTGAAACTCCAATTCCAGGAGAACTCCAGTTCCAGGGGAATCCGAGACCCTCTTCTGTCCTCCGCGGCGTTGCACGACACGGGTGCACAAACTTGCATGCAGACAGTACATTCATACACATACAGAAATAAATAAAATTAATAAAAAAAAAAAAGAAATTGCCACAACCACCCTAACCTTCAGCATGTGCCATCCTGATCAGGTAGCAGCCACCCACATGGAAGAAAGACCTCCATCGCTCTCCACCAGGAAAATGAGTATGACCTATTACTGAAGGCTCAGAGCATTGTGAAGATTTTAGCAACATTTATTTTATTTTATTATTATTTTCTGAAGTACAAGGGATCAAACCCAGGACCTCCCTTAAGCTAGGCAAGCAAGTGTTTCACCACTGAGCTATATATATATCCCCAGCACAGAAAAGGTTTTTTAAAGTATCTACACATTGGGCTTTTTTTTAGATGTAATGCTAGTTCACAGTTAGTAACGACAGTATAGTGTTAACATAACGTTTATTAGCATTGGCAAACCAAAACATTTCTGTGACTTGCTTTGATATACACTTTAGTGAAGCCTCCTAGAACTGAATACATGACATATCTCAGGCTTGCCTATAACCCACCCCGTTGGAGGCAAGCCTTGGAGGATACAGAAATTCATCGTGTTTGGGGTTGATGTAGACCTCGGTTTCCCTTCCCCATTGTTGGTGTTTCTGTCCAGCTTGAGGGAACAAGCCACAAAAAACTATGCTATTTTGATATCAGGATTCTTTCGTGTTAAAGCTCTTGTAAAAGAGCAAGCCCAATCCAGGTGTGGTATGCATTCCTTTAATCCTAGGACTCAGGAAGCAGAGGCAGATGGATCTTTGTGAGATGGAGGCCAGCCTGGTCTACATAACAAATTCCAGGCCAGCTGGGGTACAGGGAGACCCCGTCTCAAAGTAACAACAACAACAACAACAAAATGAAACAAAACAATGAAAGAGCAGACAATTTTGCCAAAATAAATAGCTAGTTGTTTTTTTTTTCCAAAAAAGAACAGATGCAGAAGGACATTTTCTAATCTCTTTTCTTCTTGAAAACAGGAGATTAAAAACTCCCCTGAAGCATACTCTTCTGGCAGCAAGAGAACAAAACAAAACAAAACAAAACAAAACAAAACAAAACAACAAATGCCCCAATAACATTCCTCAGCAGGGAGTCAGAAGCCAGAGAATCCCCATAGACAGGCCTTGTGAAAAAGGTTCCAGCAAGCTGCCTCCGACTCCAGGCATTTAGTAATTCGCCCATAACTTCTCTTCTTTACTCAGCAGCTTCTGTCCTCATTTCTTTTTCTTTTTTGGGGGGTCTTTTTGAGACAGGGTCTCCCTGTAGCCCCAGCTGTCCTGGAACTCACACTGTAGACCAGGCTGGCCTTGAACTCACAAAGATCTGCCTGCCTCTGCCTCCCGAGTGCTAGGATTAAAGGCGTGTGTCACCAAGCCCGGCTCTGTCTTCGGTTCTTTGGAAGGACTCTTAAACTATATTAAATTGGTATCCTCTTTACCTTTAATTTACTATAAGCCAATTTCATTCTCTGACAGTTGGCGATTCCAAGAAGGCCGTGAACACCTTTGCCTTCCCTGTGTGTACAGGCCCCATCTTCTAAGGACTTAGAGAGTTTTTGAGTGATTGATACATGATGTAATTACTTAAATGATGGGAGCTGAGATGCGGTGGTGAACAAGGGACCATAGGAGTCACATGTCTTTTCACATGCTGGGTCTCTGAGAAGCTATCAGATTGATAGAACACCCTCTTTGCCTAGCTAAATTATCAGCTCACATCTAACTCTTCAGAGTAAGGATCAGCCTTAGGTATCCTTAGGGGATCTACCCAATAGAAAGTTTTGTCAGAATTAAATGTCTAGGTCCCCAAGAACAGTAGAAACGCTGCAACCTGGGCTGAGGATGTAGCTCAGTAGTAGAGTGTTTGCCTACTGTGCGCACGAGGCACAGATTTGAACCTCAGTACCACAAAAAGAGAAAGTAAGAAATACTTCAACCAAGGGACATAATGAAGAGTCCACTGACCTGTAACTCCTGCCCCTGGTTATTTGGAGCATCTCACGAAAGTACACCAGCAGGCCAAGAATCAGAGTTAATTGTTCCCTGGATTAAGTGACCTTGATAATCACCAGGGGATACAGTTGCTGTTACAAACGATCAACTAAAAGCTCAGCGGCAGTTGTAGCTACGGTACTATAATTGGTGTCACTGACTCTCCTCTTTAAATTGCACTGCGATTACACTGAAGCATTGCTACCAGGGGCTCTTGGTGTGGGGTAGAGATCATGGAAGCAAAGCCAGAAGTGGCTGAGGCCTCAGACCACATTTCCTTCATCCCCCCTGGGAGTTTCCTTACCAGCAGCTCCAGCAGGCGGTTCCTGAGTACTCAGCCAACTTCCCACCCCAAGTGTCTGTCTTTCTGCCTCTAACCCTGAGGGCTCCACCTGGTACCAAGGGAACTTGCACACGGGGCAGCCCAGGCATGCCAGACTGAAACTCCCAACAGCGAGACTTGGCAGTGAAAAACAGCCTTTGTATATATAAGCAAGCCTTTCTATACTTCAGCAGAGCCAGTTCAAGCTTCATCCTCCACAGCTCTCAGAGTTTGCCAGCAATGTGGCCCCACTTGCCCACAACTGTAATTGGACCATAATAAACACAGACTTATCTTTTTCCCCAAGATGCTCCACTCAATCCTTCATTTGTGCTTCCTGAAGTCACCTTCCAAATAAACCACCAAGTCCTTGTTCAGGAATAATTTTTGTAGAAAACACAATTGTATGAATGTTAAAACCACTATGTAGACCAGGCTGGCCTTGAACTCACAGAGATCCACCTGCCTCTGCCTCCCAAGTGCTGGGATTAAAGGCTTGCACCACCACACCCGGCTGAAATCTTCTTTAGATGACTTGTCATTTATGTTATCCCTGGAAGAATGAGTGGTGGTGTTGTACTGAGCAGAGCTGTGAACTGGGGAGCTTCCTTGTGGTATTTCTTTCCTTTACTTTTTTTGGAGGGAGGGGCAATACTGGGAATTGAATCCAGGACCTAGTGCATACTAGGCAAGTGCTGTGCTACTGAGCTATCCATAGCCCACTGCTATTTTATTTTTTAAAGTATTTATTTATTTATTTATTTATTTATTTATTTATTATTTTGAGACGGGGTCTTGCTAAGTTACCCAAGCTGTCCTTGAACTCACTCTGTAGCTCAGGTAGGCCTTGAACTTTTAATCTTACCTCAGTTTTCCTAGTAGCTGGGATGGCAGGTTTATACCAATGGGCTTGGCTGTTTTTCTTTTTATATGAGTATTTCTAAAGTCAAAAGGCAAAAAAATTTCTAAATCTTTTTAAATCTATTTTGCAAACATATTTGTGTAGAGTTTAGATAATAGAATTGTAATCAAACCTGCTTGAATTTTAATGAGGTCTTCATTATTTACTTTGAAAACCACTAATGGTCAAGCTTCAGTATCCTTCGCTCTAACATGGAAAAATAATGTGTCTACCTAGTGAAGCAAATGAAACATGCCAGGCACATAGTAGCCATAATAAGAAGGTAATATAAAGTTTATTGTTACACGATTATATTGCTTGACCATACAGTCTTTCAGTACTTTCTATTAGCATGGATTACAGATTTATTTTCTTTTTTCTTTTTTTTGGGGGGGGATGGGGAAGGAGTGCAGCTTGTTTGGGGGTATTTACTTTTCTACAGAAAATCTTTATTTCTCTAGAGAAAACCTGGGTCATAATTATATACTGTGACTTTTCTTTTTTGCAGAAGTCTTGCAGGCATTTGGAAAATTCAGTAGAAAAAGGTGGTTCCTGTCAGTCAGTGCCTAGGACTAAATGTCAGCTTGGCATTGAATACACCCCACATGAAGCTTGTTTGAGGATTATCATTTGGGATAGTTTTGGAGTTTCTTTGTTCATTGCCAAGGACATTTTGAGAGTTCTGTGTTTTAGAACATTAGAATACAGACTTGGCTTACCCTGCCATTTGTACCTCGTGCTGTGGTGACTCATCCAACCCAGGTTGAGGGGAAAGATTGTGTTTCTGTAACCAAAATACACACAGGGCCCCAGTGGTGCCTCCCCTTAGTACCCGTTGACAGACTGTAGAATCAGCTGCCTTGGTAAGAACACAGGGAGCTGCCTTAACACTCTCTCCATCTCAAAAGCAGCCCTTGAATTAGACAACCTTATTTTTTATATTATTGTTATTATTATTTTAAATACTTTATTTCTTATTTTTTTGTTTGTTCTTTTAAATTTTTATTTATTTTTTTTTTGAGGGATTCACAATATAAGAGCACAGTTGTTTTCAGATCACATTGACTTTGCTCAGTTTGCCATACAATTAGGTAATTGGTGCTATTATCCACAGATGAGGAATACCATTCATCATTTGTTTTTCTGGGACTGTGTTACTTCACTTAGCATATCTCCTAGCTCCATCCATTTACATGCAAAGTTCATCATGTCATCTTTCTTTACTGCTGCATAGAACTCCATTGTGTAAATGTACCAGATTTTCTCTGTCTACTCATCAGCTGAGGGGCACTTGGGTTGGTTCTAGCTCTTTGCTATTGTGAAGAGAACTGCAATAAACATGGCTGTGCAAGTATCTCTGCGGTAAGATGAGTCTTGTGGGTACATGCCCAGGAGTGGTATGGCTGGGTCAGGTGGCAAGCTCATTCCAAGTCTTCAAGGGGTTCTCCACACTGCTTTCCATAGTGGCTGTATGAGTTTACATTCCCGCGGAGGTCAGAAGAGGGTGTCGGATTCCCCTGGAACTGGAGTTCTCCTGGAATTGGAGTTTCAGACGGTTCTTAGCCGCCATGTGGGTGCTGGGGATCGAACCCGGGTCCTCTGCAAGAGCGTTGGTGCTCCTAACCACTAGGCTATCTCTCCAGTCCCTATTTCTAACCTTTTTATGATTATTAGTACTAGTTGTTTTGAGACATAGTCTTGCTAAGTTACCCCGGCTGGTTTTGAGCTCACTCTGCGGACCAGACAGGCTTTGAGTGTACAATCCTCCTTCCTCAGCCTTCCAAGTAGCTGGGATTACATGCCCCACTGTCTTATTCTCTTCCTTTCATTCTTCTTTTCAATGGCACGGTTTTACCTGAATTCCTCTATATTTATAGCATGTACAAAGAGAAATGGGCAAATGTTACTTGACTCTGTGGTAGCTTTCATTTCTGATTTGCTGAATGTTGACTTTATCCTTCAAAGACATAAACTGGACAGTGAGAGAGGATTGTTTACCTTCATTCTAAATCTGTGATACCAATGCCTTTGAGCCTCATAGAAGAGAATTAGGAAGGGACCACTAGGGAGTGTAAGTAGGGAGACTCAACTATCTTTTAAAAATAATCCTAGTAATTTCTGTCTCTACTGAGGATTCTGTTTGGAGTAAAGATACTTTCACTATGGTAACTGGCTGCCTGGTAGGGTCCTGGTAGGAGTCTGCATCGGCCCAGAGGAAGAATCACCTTCACCAAAATTCAGAGTGAGGCTAGGAGCCACATGTCCAGCATGGCTGAGGGGCTGTTTATTCTAAGAAGAAAAAAAAAATCATTTGTTTTTGTTTGGGA
This sequence comes from Rhizomys pruinosus, assembly GCA_009823505.1. Classification (NCBI taxonomy): domain Eukaryota; kingdom Metazoa; phylum Chordata; class Mammalia; order Rodentia; family Spalacidae; genus Rhizomys; species Rhizomys pruinosus. The sequence goes on along the minus strand of VZQC01014736.1, from coordinate 4,028,230 downwards.
CTTGCCAAGAATTCATTTTATCTTGCTGATGTCCCTCACCTTATATCTAATTTCTAATACCTAGATATCTTCAACAGAGAATATTTTTCCAGTGACAGAGCAAAAGCCAGAATTTGCTAAATGTGCTTTACTTTCCATTAATCATTTGAGTCTGCATGAAGCTAGATGTTATTTTTTTTCTCTTGAGAAAGGCTTGGGCATTGTAATGTTGCTCCACTTTAGAAAATTGGGTAGAGTGGCATTTGAAAATACAGGTTTACGGGCTGGAGAGATGGCCTAGCGGTTAAGAGCGCCGACCGCTCTTACAGAGGACCCAGGTTCGATCCCCAGCACCCACATGGCGGCCGAGAGCCGTCTGAAACTCCAATTCCAGGAGAACTCCAGCTCCAGGGGAATCCGAGACCCTCTTCTGACCTCCGCGGCATTGCACGACACGGGTGCACAGACCTGCATGCAGACAGTACATTGATACACATATAGAAATAAAAAAAAAAAAAAATGAAAATACAGGTTTACTTTATTTTATTTTATTTTATTTTATTTTATGTGTATGAGTGTATTGCCTGCATGTGTGTAAGTGCACCCGAGTCACGCAATCCCCAAGGAGTCAGAAGAAGGCGTCAGATTCCCCTGGAACTGAATGATTGTTAGCTACCATGCGGGTGGTGGGAATTGACTAGGTTCCTCTCTCTTTGAGAGGAGATGGTGCTCTTAACCACTGAGCCATCTCTCCAGCCCCAGAAATACAGGTTTTTCCCTCAAGCATTTCAATGTAAGAATATTCACCAGAATAAAAAAAAGAAAACTGTGAGATCAGCTTTGCATATGGAGTTTGCTTTCAAAGTCTCACTCACCAATTTACTTTTCATGATTAAACTCAGGATTTCTATTTCAAGTAAGGGTTCTTTCTTAAAAGTATCTTAGTCAAAACCAGTTTCTAATGGTTAATTATCATGAGTCTTTGTACTGGAAAAACTGGCAGGGCAAATCATTATACAAGCACCTATTAGGACTATGTGATGACTCGTTATTGCTAAGTCTTATGTCATTTAAATCAACAAGATTCCATTTCTTCACCAGAGAACTATCTTTAAACACAGACACACACACACACACACACACACACACACACACTTGTGCTTTCTATTATTCCTAAGGATAAAGAGAAATAGTTCTTAAGAGAACACTGAACTCAAGCAGCTCAAGAAATATCATCAACATGGCTGTGATCCACCTTTAATTTCCCTTTTGGCTGTCTTTTCCCACATCTGAGGTGCATTGCAGTCTTCTCCGCCCCACCCAGAGCACACACCCAGATACTCCCCAGAACTGCAAAATTCTGAAACAGCTCACTGTGCTCTGGAACTAGCTTGCCACACACACCTAAAATTCAGTTCAGAAAAACAGAAGGCAAAGCTGGGTGCGGTGGCACACGCCTGTAATCCTGGCAGGACGGCAGAGGCACGCGGAGCTCTGTGAGAACAAGCTTATTCTGGTCTACTTAGTGAGTTCCCAGGCAGCTGGGATTACAGGAGACCCTGACTCAAAAAATAGCAAAAGTCACTGCAAAAGTAACTGCTGCAAAAAGAGTGAAGAAAAGAAGAATTTTGAAGACGTGATAGTGAATCTGTGTCCCCAATTTGATTTCTGCATGTACACTCTTGCCGAAATTGGGGGACTGGCATTGGTTCCAAAGACAATTTGGCAGCATTTATATCTGAAATGCTTTTGTTTGGGTTATTTCGTTTTCATAGTACTTGAAATTACTACAAAATTGCTCCAGAGAGATTTCAAACTCAAACCCTGTTATGACCTTCCTAGTAAAATAGATTGAATTTCTCTTGTCAGAAGAAAATTAAATACTAGAAGATCATTAAAGATATTTGCTTGCATATTCTACCTAAACTAAATCAAGATATCAAGAGTAGTTCATACCGTTGCTTCAAAGAAGCCAATATCCTCCCCAAATGTGGTGAGTGTTGCTCATTTTTACTGTTTTAAACTTGTGGAGTAAGATATAAGAATACCCACCAGAATAGAAAGGAGAAAACAATGTAACCAGATTTGCATATGGAACTAGCTTTCAAAGACTCTCCACTTCATTTGATAGAGGCTAAATGATGAACTTATCATTTAAAATATGTTTATATTAAGACAAACATGGCCACAGCTCACAGTGAACATTTATATAAAAAATGTTCGGACACAGTGGCTCATGCCTATAATCCTAGATCCCGGGAGGCTGAGGCAGGATGTGGAGTGACCATGAATTTGAGACTACTCTGGGCCCATAGTTAATTCCAGGCCAGCCTGAGCTACAATGTGAACCCTTGCCTCAAAATATAAAAATTACAAAAAAAAAAAAAAAAAGAAAGAAAAGTTAATATGAGGGTCATACATCCTCTTTCCTCTGCTTAGAGTACCAGGGTGAAAAAGATTTGGACATAGTGAACTGTGAAAGTGAGAGTGGCCTTTCTTCCACAGTTCTACAGTAGATCAGAAATTTATCAAGTGAATGAGTCAGAAAGATCAGCTATGGTGCAACCACACCTATGTATTCTGTTTCGTCTCCTTGGATACCCTGTGCTCATGGTGTATTTTCTGCAACAAAAATTTTAGAATATTCCATAGACAATAATTCTATATACTCTACAGTCATGGTCTGTATATCTAAAATTATATAATGGTGCTTCATATAGAATCAGATAATATGTGATATTAAAACAGCCACTTAAGAAAGGCAAATAGATCTATTTGAATACATATATATACGTATATATATATATATGTATATATATATACATATATATATACATATATATACGTATATATATACATATATATACGTATATATATATATATGTATATATATATACATATATATATACATATATATACGTATATATATACATATATATACGTATATATATGTATTCAAATATGTATTCATCAGGGTATATATGTATTCATCAGGGTCCCCTAATCAAGAAGGAATGCTCCAGTTTCACCTACACCCATGGGATGTTTTAGAAAAGGGCTTATATATGTGTAAGACTTCACAGTGATGACTCACATGGTCTAATCACAGAGAAGTGTTCTGAAAAACAGTCCCATGATGAAAACTTATTCTAAAAGAAGTGGGCAGTTTCTCAGATGTTACAGTGAGGTGCCCAGGTCCTGGAAATAGTTTTATCTTTTTTTTCTTTTTTTCCCCCCATTTATTGACATTAGCACTGCCTTTCCCAGCCCTGCCATTCCCAGAGGAACCAGCTCCCACCCTGGCCTGCTCCTTTATACTTTTGGTCCTTCACCATCTCTGTACTTTCCCATCATAACATGCTCACCAATATACAAGCAAAGTAGACTTCTGCTTACAGTGTGGAGAAGTGGAAGAGATGAGGCACCCACACCAATAGAAGAGGGGAGAGGAAGGCTTGTATCACTCTCACGGTGCTAATCCTATGTGCCCTGACCTACTAAACACTGCCCCAGCACCCATTTACCTATTCATTATTACTGTCATTGTTGTTATTTACTGGTTGTCTGACCTTGCTAAAGTTACTTTACAGCCACTTGCTTCCATTTCTTCCATTTAGTCCTTATGACAGGGTCAAGACAAGGTTTACACATTAATGTATGGGAAGTTCTTAGCACAGAGCATGCTAATTAGCTTGATCTTTGTCTCTGGGTTTTTTTTAATATAAATTTTATACAAGATTTTCAAATCTAAACCCGTGTCCCCCACCTTATTCCCCCCACCCCACCAGAGCTCATGTATTCTGCCAAACATGCTTTTCATCTCTTTCTCAGTCTTTCTCAATATTCTCCATGTAGAAGTTGACTATTGTTCTGTCTCTGGGTTTTATTCTTAGGAAAACACCTCAGGCTTGTGTGTCACTCTGAATTTGGAGTGGGTGTTAGGCCAAGTCAGCTAACAGATGTCTCATGGAGGAGATGTCTAACTAATCCACTAGCTGTCTTGATCTCTATCCTCCTCTCCCTCTTCTCCCATTGTGCTCATTTTCTTAAAAAAAAAAAAATAAACCTCTGGGATCCCATGGCTATTCCTTCTACAATATATGGTTCAGACTAAATACTTACTCTGCATAGCCACCTTTGCAGCAAGTGAAAGGTCTTGAGATAGTGCCTCTTCGTTGCATTCAACAGTAAGTGACACTTAGCAAATGTATCTACTAATAGTGTTCATGTGGGGTAATTATTTGGGAACCTAGCAGTGCTTATTTAAAGGGTGGGGACTCAGTATAATTATATATACTTAAAACTACCTCAGTTTTGCAGTGGGAAATCTCATACAAGACGCTGTTGGTCTTTAGGCAATTTCTCAGGCAATTCTCCATTATTCCATAATTCTCCAGAATTTTCCTTGTGTTTATGGTATATAAGTATCTGTTGTGGGGAGTCTAAACCTATAAGGAAGGGAAGTTCTGCACCTGGGTATGGTGGAAAGAGATGGAACCTTCAGCAAAGTGACCACAGTGTCTTTGTCTCCAGTGTTCTAGGTTGAAGGGCTTCTGTCATCACGTCAGCTCACTGTTCCCAGCAACTTGTGTTTTCCCTAAATGTACATCATTAAGATTACAGTTTGAGGCCAGGCATGGTGGTAAATGCCTTTAGTCCCAGTACTATGGAGGCGGAGGCAGAGTCAGAGGCAGAGGCCAGAGGCCAGAGGCCAGAGGTCAGAGGCAGAGGCAGATCTCTGTGAGTTCAAGGCCAGCCTGCTCTACATAGTAAGTTCCAGGATAGTTGGGCTGCAGGAAGACCCTGTCTCAAAAATACAAAAAAAAAAAAAAAAAAAAACAACATATTTTTACGCGTCGCTGTGGATGGACAAGAAAGCCGGAAAAATTCAAAGACTCAGTACCAGATTCGGAGAAGTTTGAAATCTGTCACTCATTGATTGACAGACCAAACTTCTCTCTCAAAAAAAAAAAATTTGCTATGCATTGTTCTCTTGAATTAGCTGTGCTATTATTTTTGCAGTTGGTAATTTAACATTGTTAATTATAACTTTTACATTTTCTGCCAGTCACAGAATATTTGGGTTTACTAAAGTTGTTGTAAATAATCATCCAGATTACATTATATTTATGACAGGAAATACTTATATAGGTATGTGAAGGAAATTCACTGCCAAGGACCAGCTAGCCAGGAGAAACGGTAAGGAGGAACAGCGCGCTCTTCTCCCATGACTCTGCAGCCTGGCCTAAAATTTACAGGCACCAACAAAGAATTAACCTATGATCAATGGCGAGGGAAAACTTGCACGGGAGGGAAGGAGGGGGAGCGAAGTAAGGACTACTACCTCCACTCCTGGAATGGAGAGGACCCATCCCAGGGAGGAGGCTGTTGTCAGGAGATGAGCAAAGGTTCAACATTCACACACATGTACCCTGGCTATCTGAACCTGCCAGGAATCGAGTCAGCCTCTCTCTGCTGGTTCAGCTTGATGGGTACTGTTTGATGTCTGTGCTTATGGTATTGTTCACTGAGGGAAAAGTATACAATAGATATTTAGGGTTCATTAATACTTATTCCAAAAAATGTAATTGAGATGAGAGGAAGGAGGAGGAGGAGGGGAGGAGAGGAGGAGGAGGAGGAGGAAGGCGGGCCACTGTAAACCTGATAGGTATGAAACTCCATTAGGAGCCCAGGCATGGTGTTTATCCACTTTTTTTTTTTTTTTTTTTTTTTTTTTTTTTTGGTCTTTTCAAGACAGGGTCTTTGTAGCCCAGCTGTCCTGGCAACTCACTCGTAGAACCAGGCTGGCCTTGCAAATTCACAGAGATCCAGCCACTGCTCTGCCTCCCGACGTGAGCTAGGATTTAAAGGTCGTGTTGCCAGAGGCAGGAGGCGCCAACTGAACCTGATAGGTATGAAACTCCAACTAGGAGCGGGGCAGGTGTTGATTCCACTTTTTAATCCCAACATTAGAGGCAGATGAGAAGTGGGGTGGATCTCTGTGAGTTTCAAGGCCGCCTGGTCTACATCGAAGTTCCAGGACAGTCTGGGGCTACAGGGAGAACCCTGTCTCTAAAAAAAAAAAAAAAAAAAAAAGACTCTATAAGGAAACTTGATATTTTGCATGGAAGAAAGAAAAGAAAAAGAAAAACAATGAAGCAATAGAGAGTTTATGAAAATGAGTGCCTTGTACACCAGTGGTGGCTGGCAGCATAGCACAAGATTGAAGTTTTAGGATGAAATTTAAAACGCACTTGAGGGCTAAAGAGTTGGTCCAGCCATTAAGAGCAATGGCTGCCCTTGCAGAAGTCCTGGGTTTGATTTTCAACACCCACATGGTAGCTAACAACCATCCATAACTCCAGTTCCAGGGAAATCCCATACTCTCTCTTCTGACCTCTGTAGGGGCACTGCACAACATGGGTACACTTAGATACATGCAGGCAATATACTCATACACATAAAGTAAAGATAATAAATTTAAAAATAAAAATGCAAATGACCAAACAAGAGCAAGTGAGAAAATGAAAGTGAGAAAAGCCACTTCATTTTGTTAATATTCTTATCCATTGCAAATATTTTTAAGTTTTCTCCCCAGGATAGAAAAGTAACAAAAGACACACACGTACCCCCCCCCCACTACCACCATACACACACACAAACTACAAACCAGACACAAGATTTGAATACCTGGTTTATTAGGGAATGTTCATAATGAAAATTCAGTTGTCTATGCTGTGACTTACAAAACAATAATCTGGTATATAAAGTGAGCTTGCTTCATTACATAAGTATAAATTGTAAAAAAAATAATAACCCATCCAATATATATTCCCTGAATTCTCCTGTTGTATGTCTTAGATCAGGCATTTTAAGTCTGCTTACCTAGGAAGACCAGGTTTTTAAAAATTATTATTATATTTAGATTTCTGTTATAATTAAAAATCTATCAGAGTTATGTCTATTATTAGAGCCCAGTTAAGGCCGAGGTGAAGAATTCAAGACATTTCTTCTCCTCAGGCTGTTTAAGTGGCACTTCTGTGACAGTAATGACCCCCCCCCCGCCCCATGCCTTACTGTATGACTTCATCACACCCACCAGTCAGAATGAATTAGACTCAGTCCATCTTCCAATTCAATGTACACAGGTCTTGAATATAGAGACACAAAACTGCACAGATCTGTTACTATAATATCTTCCCACACCCTGACCCTCTAAACTATGTTAAAAGAAGAAAGTCATCTTAGCATTTGACCAGTGACAGAGACCTTGTACTGCAACTTGCTTTGGCCATGTGAGAATACTTTCCCACATGTCATACAGAGCAAGTTACTATGAAGCCTAACAAAACAGCAATTGTTCAGATTACTAACTAGAAATTCTCACAAAGATTTAGGAAACCATTTTGCTCTTCAAGGAATTGAAAATTTGAAAAGGTTCTTGGTTTGTTTTGCATTAATTGCAGAATATTTGGCCACTAACAGGTTATTTATTTATTTATTTATTACCAATATTTTCCCTTCTCCTTAGCCCTTAATAGAAACAATCCATTCTATCTGGAAAAAAACAGAGACTTGATCAGATTGTTAAATCTCAGAAGCCATCTCATTTCTGCCTTATTAAGATCTGTGTTCTTCTTCTTTTACAAATGCAATAGAAATGCTATAGATTTTATGTAAGGAAATAGCATATACTAACTACAAAAGAAACAAGTCTCTTGTAACTCCACAAAACATACATAGGATACAAAAAACTATTAACACTATTTATGAAACATTTTCTGTAGCATTTATTTCAACATTTCTGATCATACAAACATTGCCAAAACATAAATTCCTTGAGGCTTGGAGAACAGTTTCCTCAGGACCCATCTTGCAGCCTGGCTTCTCTCATTCTCCCTCCCACATTAGGCAGACGTGTAGAAGTACCTGGGCTTTGCATTGCCCAGCAGGTCATCTTCGTAGTTGGGGAGGCAGCAGAAGAAGAAAGCACAGCCAATCAGGATGATCGTAGCCGCCCACCCAAAGCCATAGGCCCAGTTATAGATGTAAGTGACGGCAGAGTTTGCATGAAGGCTGAAGGTCTGTGTATACTTCACGGGATAGATTACCAGGGAGATGATCTGGAATACAGCTAAAGGAAAGGAAAAATAAGCCCAGAGTATGACGCATGGATGAAGGAATTCATGAACGGATGCTCAGTAACAACACCCCCATTCACAAAGTTTTTGCCTTTAGTAAGTGTGGATCCCTCTAAAAGATGCATGTAGGTAACCATGAGTCAAACTGGGTGAGTGGCTATTGTGTATAAGAGATTCTGGCAACTGAGCAGTGCCATACACACACACTGACAAGAAGACACAAAAAGCATGTAGAGAATTGTTTCCTAGGATGTATATGAGTCTCTAACTCGGTGCTGAAATGAAAAGTACAACATTGTGTTGTACAGTGGAGAGCAGATGGTAAAGAGTTAGCTTTTTAGGCTTTATATTTCCTTTACCAAATTTGGTTAACATATTCAGGAGTGGTGAAAATTATATACACATATAGAGGTACACATGTACATGTGTACACACATGTGTGGCTCAATGCTGATAGTCACTAACACACCACTGAAACATTCATCCAATAAGCAAATGATAAATGAATCAATGAACCAGTGGCGGGAAAGCCCACGGAGAGGGCAAGCTTCTGAAAAGCATGTGGAATGGAAGGGCACTCCAGGTGAGGAAAGGAGAAGAAAGAAAGATAGGAGCACAGTACTTTGGGGAAGGATGGGGAAGAATGTAAAAAGGACAAGTAGGTCAAGATTTGTAAGCTCTGTTGTAAGAGTCACAGTGACAACTGCAATCAATCATCACATTGGCATTTTAAGCAAACTTAAAATCACTTCATTAGGTCTACCACCATAGTCTTTTCAGAACCATGTGTTAATCTATATTGCTACAGTAAATAAGTTATACAGAAGCTGTGTTCTGCAGTTTTTTATTTAGTATCTGCTATGTGCACTGCTATGTTAAAGGGTATGAACAGAGTTTTCTTTGATAGCATTAAAACATTCCTATCCATAGGGAGGGACCTGCAGGCTGTGGCTCAGGGATGCGCCGGGCAATGTCTAGTCCTCTCACTGCTGTCCTATGCTCTTCATTTCTTTTTCTACTAGAGCCACACCTAGACACTAAAGTGGCTTCTGATTTCCCTCCCTCTCTTCATCCTTCTCTTCCTCCTTCTTTCTTTTTCCTTTTCTTTGGCTGTTCCTGAAGGGCAATCCTGATGCAGGGCTTAAAACATTCTCAGCATCTTGTATATTTTAAACAGCAAATCTATTTGTTGAGTTTTTCATTTGCTGCAAGATACTATGGAAGACAGAAAATTAATCCTTCTCTATTTTGACCTCCAATTTTCCTAGCAGTAAATGTTAAATATTGTTTTTATTATTGGTTTGGATGACTTTTCCAAATTTGAAGATTTAAATTACACCAGTGCTTATTTTTCTTGATTTAATCCAGTGTGTGTGTGTGTGTGTGTGTGTGTGTGTGTGTAAAATTAAAAATAACTATTGCTATAACATACATCTTAAAAACCAAGTAGGCCTTAGTCAATATTATTGTCACTAAAAATTGTACCCTAGAACTTGGTTCTATACAATTTAACCCTGATACCCTGTCAGTTTGGACAGCTATTGCCAGATCTGGTTTAATTCTAAAAGGGAGCAATATTTGAGAGTTTTACCATGATATTTTTCAGTATGGTAAAATATAAAATAGAACAATATTTATAATTTTAATATTTATATTCACTGCCATTGTCTATATCTAAGACTTTTCCCCATCCACACATACTCTACATCCATTAAATTAATGTAATCTCCTTCGCCAAGTATGATGGTAGCAAGCATCTTTAGATCTGTAATCCTGGCACTTAGGAGGCTGAGCCAGGAACACTGTGAATTCAGGACCAGCCAGGCTTCACAGCAAGAGCCTGTCTCAGAAAAAGAGGATGGGAAGAGGAAAGAAAAACAGAAAGGGGAGAAGAGAATGGGAAAGAGGAGGGAGGAGAGGGAGAAAGGAGTGGAAAGGGGAGGGGGAGGGCACAGGCAGGGCAGGAAAGGATGAAAGAGCTCCATATCCCACTTCCAACTCCTGGTAACTTCTATCTGCTCTTTATAAATTTTCATTTTCTAGGTACTTCATAGAAATAAGATCATATATTTATCCTTTGTGTGTCTGCCTTATTTAACTTAGCATAATGTTTTCAAGGTCCACCATGCTGTAGCAAACATCAACACTTTATTCTTTATAGCTGAATAATATTCAATTGTATGTGAAAACCATGTTGTATGGCCATTTACTTGTTGACAAATACTTTGGTTGTTTCTACTTTTGGGCCGTTGTGAATAATGCTGCTGTGTATACAAGTTACAAATTCACATTCAACGTCCTGCCTTTAACTCTTTGGGAAATATATTTGACAGTACATTTATTGGGTCAAACAATTTACTAGGATTCAATTCATTAGTATCCCAATGTGTTATTCCTAAAGGCAATTTAAGCAGGTACCCATCTTGTCTTCTAAGACATAAGTGGCTGTGATGAATCAAACATGTTTCTTCGATAAGGTCTATAAATTTGAAGTATGAAAAGTCAAATAGAAGAAGCAGCTCTTGGCAAAGTTCTTCATATCTTTCATGATTCTGAATCATTTCTGATTTTAAAATAGTATTCAAATGGTGACCCTTTTCCAAGACTGTGTCAGAAAGCACAACTGCCATGGGTTTTCCATGGAGATACATAGAGATGGCATGGATCATTCTACAGATGCCCAGTGAAGGTATGAATGAAGAACTGATGCTACCCCATCTTACCAGCCAGAGCCAGGAGGCCTCCAATCACTCTCAGGAAAACAAGCATCTGGGGTCCACACAGGGCAAAGAAGGAGAGAATGAAGCAGATGACCAGGATGATGAAGCCGCAGAACAGCATGGCAGCGGCCGCTCTTCCCCATGCTGCAAGACATACAGGAACTCATCAGACAGGCTTTCAAAGGAACAGACTGTCTGCCTGCCAAATATACATAGGCACTCGGCACTCTCATTTCTCTGTGACATCAAGGCCAGCCTTGCCTACAGAGCAAGTTCCAGGCCAGCTGGGGGCTACTGGGGACTCTGTCTAAAAAAAAAAAAACCAAATGGATGAATGAATGAATGAATGAATGAATGAATGAATAACATGTGCAGGGTTTTATTTTTTCTACTACAAAATCTGGAGGGGAGGTGTAGGCATTTTGTTTTGTTTTGTGGGGATTTTGGAGAATACTGAAGCATCTCTTCAAGGGGAAAGTTCATACAGAGGATATTAATTAGTGTACTGAGACAGGAATTTTTTTCTACCTCTAAGTTTTGGGGCAAATGTTTCATTTCTAAAATTCAAGCTCAGCTTCGTTACAGTTTCTCATGTAGTAAATTCCCCACATAAATAGGTCTTTTTTTAAAGGTAACCTAGATTTGAATGCAGCATGACCATGACAAATGTGCTTGGTACTGAACAATTCAAGTTATACACTTTTTAGGAAATGGTTCAAATATGTCTAAATGACGTATATTTTGGTTTCATGCCAAAATAACCACTGCAAATACATATTTGCGACTGAACAAAGATACAAAGTAAAACAATCGTAGGGACGTCTTGATTCTGGAAGTTTGGAGAAAAAAAAATTTCTAAATTCTGCCTAAATTATCACTCCTGGGGCATTCATAATTTATTGTGCAAGAGTTCTTAACTATGGAAGTTGGTGTTAAAAAGAATTTCAGGCAGGCAGAAATTGACTTCCAGGTTTGAAGACCTACCTGAGCACCTCTAGTGCTATGTCACATGAGACAACCACAAACCATTCCATTCAAAAATCCCTATCCTTCCACCTGTACTGACTCCTCAAATCTCTTCCTATACTACCTGGTCTCCAGAGTTGGTAATTAGCATTACAACAACCACTAAATCCTCACAGCTTCTTAAGGTTTATTCTGGTTTCTAGTTTAGAAATGAGGTCTATGCAGAGAGTAGATAGTTTGATTTCTTGCCTGCCTGAATCCTAAAACATAACTTTTAAAAAATATATAACTGATAAGCCACAAAGTCTATCCACTCAAAGTGCACGGTTCCATGATTTTGGTATTGGTTTTAGTTTTTGTTATGTTTACAGAACTATGCTACCATCAGCACTAACAATTCCAGAACATTTTCATCACCTTTCCCAACCTCACACCCATGTGCATTCATTCTCCATTCTTTCCTTCATCATCACCAACCCAAGTTCTAGCAACCACGTATCTGTCTCTCTAAATTGGTCTATTCTGGGCTTTTCACATGAATGGAATCTTAAATTCTGTCACCTTTTATGACTGGGTTCTTTCACCAAGCATAAGTTTTTTTTGTTTTTTGTTTTTAAATTTTATTTATTTATTTTATGTGTATGAATGTGCTGTCTGCATGCAGGTTTGTGCACACATGTCATGATCCATCCTATGGCACAAATCAGCATTTCATTCTTGTTCATGCCTGGATGTTTTATTGTATGCACATCCCACATTTTCTTTTCTCATTCATTTGTTCCTGAGGGAACACGTGCTCTCATCTTACTCTTCATGGCATTTGGAAAGAATTATGTGCCACCCCACCCCCCACCAGTGTTCTTTGTAGTCACGGAAACACAGCAGAGCCAACAATACTGTCACTACACATTGGGTCATTTGAGTGCTCAGCAATGACACAGGCTGACAGGACAAACCAGGGTTTTGGAGCCAGCTGGGTCTCATTGATACCCTGCCTCTGCTCCCCAGGAGCCACATGCCAGTCTCATCTGTGAACTCTAACTAAAAATGCCTGTTCAGAGTTATTGTGGGACTCATGTGAAAAGCATCGGTTGTTAATCCCCTTCCTCTTACTGCTCAAACGCTCCTCCTCTGTTCCCATATTTTTTTCTCCAGGACCTCAAATTTTCATTTTGTTCCACCCTGGCAAGGTTCTTTCTCATTCCAGAGAGGTGGGTTTTTGGTCATCCAGATTTCCTATCTTCACCTGTCACAGACAAGTGTGCGCTGAGTGTCCCATGCATCCCCTTCTCCAGTTCCCTCATGTCCTCTGGGGCTTCATTAAGGCATGACTGACTGGGATACAACTGATGAGTAAAGAGAAGAAGCATGTTTATATGTCTTATAAATACTATGTTTTCCCACAAATCACCCCTTATAGCACTCACTGGTCAGGGGGGTGTTGAGATGCTGATCGAGATGGCTCAGAGGTTAAGAGTAATGACTGCTCTTGCAGAGGACCTGGGTTCTATTCCCAGAACCCACATGGCGGCTAAGAACCTTCTCTAAGCCGGGAGTGGTGGTGCACTCCTTTAATCCCAGCACTTGGGAGGCAGAGGCAGGCAGATCTCTGTGAGTTCAAGAGCAGCCTGGTCTACAGAGTGAGCTCCAGGCCAGCTGGGGCTACAGGGAGACCCTGTCTCAAATAAATAAATAAATAATAAATAAAAAATAAAGAGATATTGATCAGTTGAACCCCGGTTGATGGTTATGATGCCTACTACAAGTCATCTTGTTGGATCGCTAAAGATTTCAGGAATAGGCTAACACAATGTTTTATTTTAAAATAGAAATTAACAAAGCCAATGTCAGAATATATAGTTTAATGTCTCTTTTCTCACTTTTCCCTTGTCCTTCAAGGGAACTTTTAATAGGGAAGAGACCATGTTCTGGATGGAGAATTATTTAATGAGGCCTTCTCAAAATATAGCCTATAGGCCACAAGGTGGTGCTTATTAAAATACAGAATCCTGTGCCTCCCTCTAGAGACTTACTGAATTAAGGCTTGAGACAATGTATCTAGTGAGACAATGTATCTAGTGAGCACCACTGTGTTGTTTCCATGCATACTAAAGACTTGTTTTTCTTCTAATTTCTTAGTTTGCATACAAAATAGCTGGTTTTATTGTGACATGTTCATCCATGTATATACACATACTTGCATATCTGTCTTTGTACTTTGCTCACGTTCACCTCCACTATTCTACCTCAGCCCTCCTCCCCTTCTTCCCTCTAAAATCTCCCTTGTTTTTGTATCTTGTGGTGCGTGTGTGTGTGTGTGTGTGTGTGTGTGTGTGTGTATACTCATTTTAGATTTTGGATATGAGAAAAAAAATGTAACATTTGGTCTTTCTTTTCCCTGCCATCACTCTCTATTGTTTCCTTGCCTCCCAATAAACATACTAAAAATTGAGAATAAGTAAATCATATATCTAAACTCAATAAAATGGATGCAGTGCCTGTCCCCCAAAGCATATAAATTTTAGTATGTGACCCAGTGTCAATCGGTCTTTCTTATTTATTCATTTATTTAACCAGTAAGTTTAATAAACCAGCCATTAAGTTTAATAAAACTAACCATTAAATTCAAATAACCAAAAGCTTGTTTTCCTTCTATGAATTCATGATTTTAAAATTGTGTGGCAGAAGGGCAGCATATCTACACACACATGCAGAAAATACAAATAACGAAGCTGTGTTGCAGAGCAGAATGTCAGATTTTAATGAACACAGAAAAAATTCCTAATAAGGAACATATTTCAAAAGCTGAATTTCCATGATCACAGATCAATGTTTTAAAAGTCTAGCTACGTGAGTTATGTGTACTGCTGCAGGAAAGGTTAGTTACTGTTAATTTTGCTTATTCATTTGAGGAAAAATAACATAGATTACTGCCTTTTCTACTCTCTCTAACATTTTAGCTGAAGTATAAGCACTTAGTTTCCAGTACTTGGAAGGAATTACATAAAGGAAATCACATACATTTAAAACAGACCGTTTGGGGGTGCTTTTTCCTAGTAAATCAATTCAATTAATGTCTTGTTTATTTAAAATGCTGAGCCTAAAGAAAATCAAAATGGAAAATTAAGCAACATTTTCACTTGAGAAAAGCCACCTTAGTTGTAAAACACGTAAAACCTGCTCCTTACAGCATGGAAACACCCACATTGAATCATTTAACTATCATTTAGACAGAAATCTTGGCATGGCTTTAAAGATTCTAGCTGATAAATGACAGACCTCTCCTAGCAAGGCACTCCACCTTCCTATGTCAAGACTACTTCATTTTTAGAATGTGGTGGTGGCCACTCAGAGTCTGAGCAGGGGGTTCAAGGCTTCGTGCTCGGCCTGAGAAGGAACCTGCTGGTCGCACACTCTTAGAGTGCTTCTATTCTCACTATACACATTTTGAAAGTTAAAACATATCTATCCCAAGTATCTTTGGTTTCACTTAGTGGCCCAGAATGAGCCTGACATCAATAAATGTACCCAACCCTTTAAGAACTGCTTATATTTTCTATTATACTATGATCCATATCATACCTTATCACCAACACCTAGGAAAAAAAAAAACATTTGAGAAAAGTTGTCCTAAAGCCACCTCTTTCATGATTTGATGGTTCACAGCCTTTGAAGACAAAGACAGATTTCATCTTTATCAATTCTGAACACAAGTCTTCCCCTTCATTACTATTTTACTACCTTTCCTGATTTTGTGAGGGTGATGCTCAGTGTTAATTACCACCTTCTGAACTAATGCCACAAAAGCAGGCAGGACTCCAGGGAAACAGGTGTGTTTCTGTGTAGGGATTATTTGTTTCATTTCTTTAAAGGAAGACCAATTAAGTATTTTATAAGTGTATTCTATTCATGGCCCAAGTTTGTTTACTACTTGGGAAAGTTTATGTTATTAAGTAATGCGAGATTATAAATACGCTTTTAAATAAGACTCATCAAAGTTCAGTTTAGGTGAACAACAGCCTATCATCAAACTTTGCTATCCTTTGCAAGGATTCAACATTAAATCAAGAGCACAGAAACTATTCAATGGATACTAATGAATCCGAATTATTCCTAAGAAATGTTTCTAAGTTGTTAAAATTTTTTAATATGAGAATGCAATGCTCTATCTTTTACCAGGTATTATATAGAAAAACAATGTTACCTGGCAAATAGAGAACAGTGGAGAGAGAGAGAGAGAGAGAGAGAGAGAGAGAGAGAGAGAGAGAGAGCAAACACCTTGAGGAGTGAGCTAGAAATGCTAAACCAAAGTTTGTGGAAAGGAAAAAATAACTGTTTACCTTAAGACAAGGAGAGTACTGCTGACTATTCTTAATTTATTGATAAGTATTTTGGAGACTATAACTAATTTCCCTTTCCACACCAAATTAATGCTTCTTTCTATGGATTTGCCCATTCTTCACAGTTTTTTACACCTGGCACCACACAAAATAAAACACTATGTGGCCAGCCCCTTGCTCAGCACCCTAAAGACAACTAAAATGAAGCCCCTTTCTAGAACAACGGATTCATTCCTCTACTAAAACTATCAAAAGCCCCACCTAGTGGATCACAGGTTTTTATTACATTTTTTGGTATCTTGTTTCTCTGAGGTTCTTTATGCCATTCAGAGGCAGAAATGAAATCTGAATATTTGAAAAAAGAACCAGTGTAATATAACAGTAAGTCTAAACATGGGTAGATATGATATTTGATGAGGAGGCAATGGACAGGGACTTGGTCAAAGGTCTGCACTCAGAAGCCCTTGCAAGTAACACCCCAGGGAAACTTGTTAAGCTGCAGATTCTGGTACTGTTTTTGCAGAGAGACAGTAGTGTCCACTAACTTCCCCGATCATCTGCTGCTGACCTGTGGCACTGGAGGTGTGGGAATCCAGAGGACAATTTCTTAACCTGGAAAACCACATCTACAGAGAAGAAGCCACCACCATGGGGAGGTTCTGGAGGGCAGTAAGGAATGGCTGGCCTGGCAAAGGATGGTGGGACAGCCCAAGGACAGACAACCTTCCAGTTGCTGTAAGATTTCTTACATACTTGGCACCTTCTCCTAAAACCCAGCTTGGTTGTGACTAGTTGCCACTGTATGTATATATTACAGGACTCTTGGACTCACTCCACACTGATAAACGAGTGGGGAAAACATCCTACCAGAAAGAGGTTAAAAAAAAAAAAAAGGGAAACCACCTCTAACTTTCAGTCAACATAAGACTGACTCGCATACTTGAAATCTGTCAGATGGAAGGAGGCTGGAAAGCGGGGATGCCAGGGAGCCCATTTCAGCTCAGCCCACACAGAAGAGGTGGTGATACCCAAGAGGCATTGTCTAGGGGGCTAGGGTTAAAGTGCCGAATAAAAGGAGACTGCTCTGTTGTAGATGGTAATTGTGGGACTTTGGCAAACTCATTCATGTTAATTCTTTCTAATCCCAAAGGTTCAGAAGTCTGTGACTTTAATGGCAAAGCCAAGTTGCATTCCTCCCAAGGTGCTGAGGTGCTTTGAGTGCTAAGAACAGCAAATAGGCAGTAGGCTAGCCTACACCACTGACACTCAACTTCTAGATTTTACAAATCAATACATATTTTATAGTTATTCAAAACAGAGTGCCTAACTCTTTGAATTTGCCATGTAAGAATGCAAGCACATACATGTGCTAACACATCAAATCTATCGACTAATACTAATTGCATAAAATAACAACAGCTTGCCATCCTACCTACTACACGCACCGCTAAAGCCACAAGAATCATTAGTCAGGTGAATTCATTCTAATGTACGTGACTGACTTGTTTTATTTTCCTTAGGTCCTGCACGTTAAGGGACCATAGAGCTTAATGGTCTTACCCTATTCATAGGATATTGTGATTCCTTGACTTGTGGAAGAGTGATTCAATGGGGAAATACTATGTGCACACCAAGGGATTCAAAGAGTGTCTATGGTAAAACTGAGGTTCTGTGCTTCTGAGTCCAGATTTCAGGCACCGACTTTCCAGTTTCTGGTGCACAAAACTCACCCCACTATTCTCCACCCTAACAAGCCAGAGCTCGCCTGGGATCTGATAACTGTATAGCTGAAGCCTAGAATATCTTCCTGGTGAGTTATTTCTTAAAATTGGAAAGATGGTGCTGATGTTGCAAAGACTGTACCTGTGATCATTCACTCAAGGCGAGTTATGGATTTTACTTAGAGGTGAAACTTAGATGATAATTTTAATCATAAATCTAGATTTCCTTTTTCTTCTTGATAAATATAAACCAAAATGTTCAAACAAATATCTATTAAGCTAAATGCTAATTTAACTGCCACCATCACATAAAATATCCAGGGCATAATTTGGCTCATTTATGAGGAGAAACAAGATGACTTGGTGATCCATAGTTCTTAGAAAATTAACAATAATAGTGAAGAATAGAATAATATTTTGTTGTTTGTGTATTTTAAGAAATTATTGACCTTTATAAAAACATGCATATTCTTTAGTATTATTGTTAATATTGCTAAGACTTTACTATCAAAATGAACATTAATGTTATGAATATCATTCAGTAAAAAAAAAAGATGGTCAGGGCTGGAGAGATAGCCTAGCGGTTAAGAGCGCCGACCGCTCTTACAGAGGACCAGGTTTTGATACCCAGCACCCATATGGAGGCTAAGAACCGTCTGTAACTCCAATTCCAGGAGAACTCCAGTTCCAGGGGAATCCGACACCCTCTTCTGACCTCCGCGGCATTGCACGACACGGGTGCACACAGTTGCATGCAGACAGTACATTCATAAACATACAAAAATAATAAAAAAAAATGGTCAAACACTTCCAATGAAAGTTTTATTTTGTTAATTGCTTCAAACAGAAACATTTATTACAAATAAATATACTTATTTCCTAGTATTCGCCAAGAAGTTTTCTAAAAGGATATGTACACATTTGGTTCTCTACACTGACGTCATTCTGAACAGTCATCTACCTTGCTCTTTGCCATACAAGATACTGCGGGAAGCATGCAAACACATTGCTTGCAGCCTGAGCTCATGCAAATGTTGTTTTCAGCAAGGCCTTACTGAAGCTCTCTGAAAAGCTACAGAGCTCCTACTTATCTTTCTGAATCACCCTACAGTGTAAGACTACATCATTCTTTTACGTTTGCATAGCAAAAGTAAAAAGTAGTCCACACAGAGGGGGAGAAGAAGAAGCACTTCAACTCACCTGTGCACAGTGGTGAGATGGGGACCTCACTGGTAGAGTCATGGCTATTATCTCCTTCTGTAGTCACACCACTATAGCCAATCTGCCACTGGTGATTTGAATCTGGGTATTGAGCAAGATCCCTGTCTACCTCTTTCCTGGCACTTAGTCCCCTTTGTAAAGGTGATAGGAGTAACTTCTGCTGAGGGGCTACAGCCACTATCCACTGGGAGAATTCAGGAGAGCTGCATTAGGAAAGAATCATAGACTTTTTAAGATTCACTTGGAAAACTGAGCTTTTCCAAAAGCTGATTTCTATTAGCAAATTGAAACAAACTATACACTAGATGGGTGTCTTCTTTTAATGAAAAAAGTTAATACTTCAGACTTGTAATAGATAAAAAAAAATAAACAAACTGGGAAAACAAAAGCTGTTTTTTTTCTTCCATACAAAATGTAGTAGTATATTAGTCTGAGGTTAGAACAGCCACACCCTAAAGGTGAGCTCACCTATAATGCAAGAAACATGGAAAATGGATTGTGTGTGTTTCACAAGAGGGCTGTGGGCACAGCCAGCACCCTGCAGGCTTAATCATGTCCCAGCAGGAGCTCTGATCCAGCTGGCTTCTACTGCTAAGTATTCTGCAGGGCTGTGTGAGTCTTGGAGTAAGGTATAATTATCACGGTCTGTTTTTAAAACCCAGAAGTAGACCTCTTAAGTCCCCTACAAAAGACTGCACTTGAATGCACTTTAACAAAGATGCAGTTATAGTATTCCAAAGCAACAAATTCCCTTTAAAAACCTAAAAGACTTGGAGTGACAGAAAACATTGTAGGCTCCGCAACATTGGTGTCTGTGTTTACAAGGAAGAAAAATATAAGCTTTAAAAAAAGCAGGGAAGTCTGTGGTCTGCGTTTTATTGCCTGCCTAAGGATAGCTATGTGGCTTTCTCTGGGAACGTTCACCATGAGAACTTCAAAGAATTCTACAACAGATAAGCTGCATATGCCAACCTGCTGATAAAGGGTCCAGAATAAAAATCAAACAGCACTTGGTGGGAGCCCTGGGTTGATTTGGTCTTTATGTTGAAATCAGAGGATAAAAACAGGTAACTTTCTCTGTTTAAAAACACTTGGTACTGGGGCTGGAGAGATAGCCTAGCGGTTAAAAGCACCGACTGCTCTTGCAGAGGACCCGGGTTCGATCCCCAGCACTCAAATGGCGGCTAAGAACCGTCTGTAACAGCAATTCCAGGAGAACTCCAGTTCCAGGGGAATCCAAGACCCTCTTCTGACCTCCATGGCATTGCACGACACGGGTGCACAAACCTACATGCAGACAGTACATTCATACACATACAAAAATAAATAAAATTAAAAAAACACTTGGTACTAAAATAAATAAATAAATAAAAATAAATAAAACACTTGGTACTTAAGCTTTTAGGTTCCCTCCCCAGACATGTGCTGCCAATCACAACAGACTCCAAATGTTCTTCAGATCTACCCTAAACAGGGGGAGCAACTCCCCAGGAAAGAAAATGCTTTTTGCAAGAATTATTCCTGTCTGTAAGAGAAAGCATTCTGTTTCTGCAGGCTACGTGGAGCCCTCCACCCAAGGCACAGTAAATGTGCCAACTCCATTTCACTGGGGTAGAAGATATGTTTGCTTCTTAGATTTCAAATCAGATTCAAATGAATTTTCCTAACAGGTAAGCTTAAGCCAAAAGGCCACTCCCCAAAACAAGAACGAACAAGAACTAGCTTGACAGGTAAGATACTGAAGAATCTGCTGAAAGCATAAGTGCTCCAACTTTGCTTATAAGGACTTTTTTTGGGGGGCGGGGGAGTTTAAGTTAGAAAAAGTGAAATGAATCAACCCTGGAACATTGTTTCACTCCCTCCATACTAAGAGTGATAAGAA
Organism: Rhizomys pruinosus; assembly: GCA_009823505.1. Classification (NCBI taxonomy): domain Eukaryota; kingdom Metazoa; phylum Chordata; class Mammalia; order Rodentia; family Spalacidae; genus Rhizomys; species Rhizomys pruinosus. The sequence continues at coordinate 4,007,260 of VZQC01014736.1, read as the reverse complement.
AGATCTGCAGGTTTCTAAGAAAACATGCTTTCTTCTCTGTATTTACTCATCTAAACCTTTGCAACTGCTGACCTCTTCCTACATGGGTAACTGACACAGCTTATTTTTAAAAATATGTATTTGAGTTCGGCTAGTTTCTTTCCTTGGGAGCCTGATTTGAGCCATCCCAAACTGCTGCTGCATTTGGCTTAAGTCAGAGCTCCGAACAGACCCCTTTAAGGAAGGCCTTCTGCATGCAACAGGTGACACGGGCCACAGCCGGGGGCTCCCTGGGGGTGGCGGCCACTCACCGTACTCCATGAGGCTCTGACAGCCATCGTCGTAGGAGCCGCTGCCGCCGCCCTCGTCGAAGCATCTCCACCAGAGCGAGGACGTCTGGAGGTGATTGCTGGACTGCAGCCACCCGCGGCCGGACAGCGCGATGATGTCGAAGGCGATGGCGCTGAGCAGCAGCAGGGGCAGGATCCACCTGCAGCGCTCGCAGGCCAGGCCGCAGCGCAGCATGTCGACCGTGGAGCGGAGGAGCGCGGGGCGCGGGCGACGGGGAAGAGTGGCCCCGCAAGCCGGGCACCGGGACAAAAGGGAAGAGGCGGCTCCCGGGAGGACGCTGCCCGCGGCTGGCGGCGGGGGCGCGGCGCGCAGCCCCACCCAGATTCCGGTGACTCAGAGCGCGCCGCCCCGACCTGCCGGGCCAGCCCCGGGGGCGCAGGCCAGCAGCCAGCTGGGGTTACCCGGCCCGGGAGCTCAGGTCTGACCCTCTGGGTGGTCCAACCCGAGCCGGTCCACCTGAGTGTCACGCGGCCTCCAGTCCCACTGCGGTCGCATTCACACACACACACACACACACACACACACACACACACACACACGCACACGCGCGCACACACACACGCACACACACTCACTCACGTGTTCGTGCACATTCTTGTCTCCAACACCCCAGCACAAGTTGTGTTCTGCCCAGAGCTAACTGCTTTCTTAGCTAGATTGTGTTCAGAGTATTGTCGAGGCTACACTTGGGTTTCCAAGCACCCTAAGATGGGCGTCTCAGTGGCACCTGTAGATAAATGCCGGACCCCTAACGTTTCAGGACGAATATCCCAAGCCAGTCCCGGGCCCGGCAGGCAGACACTCTACTTCCTGCCGCATCCACCTTTGGACCTTTGCTCTCATAGACTTGCTTGTTTGCTTGGCTTTGGGAACTCTAGATTGGGGGGCGGGGAACATTTTCTCTTATCTGGTTGCTCTGGTTTCTAAGCTCTGGGTCTGGGTCAACAGGCGAGTTGTGACTTTGATGAATGAACAGACTTCATGTAACAAACGCTGGCTTCACTTGTGAAAGCGCTGCCTGCGGCTTCCCACAGATCATTTCCAGTCGCCTTTGCCCCAGTCAGTGGGTTCCCTACATTATCTCCACCTGGTTATTTTTGTTTCTCCAAATAAAAGTCATGTGTCAGCACACAGGCAACAACTGAAATCCTCCTCCTCAGCGTCTTGAGCCAGCTTCTACTCCTGTGACTCCTCGGGTGTGGCAGGGAGCGGGAGACACAGCCAGGGGTGGAGTTGAGTACAGACACGCGCTTAGGGCCTGGAGCATCCACTGAGGGTCACCTCCAAACAGGAACCCCTGCGTTCTTCTGAATCCCTGGTTATATTTAAAAGTAAGTCCTGAGCCAGGCATGGCGGCACATGCCTTTAATCCCAGCCCTTGGGAGACAGAAGGAGGTGGATCTCTGTTAGTTCAAGGCTAGCCTGGTCTACATAGTAAGTTTCAGGCTAGCTGGGGCTACAGGAGACCTGTCTCAAAAAAGACAAATAATAAAATAATAAAATAAAATAAAATAAAATAAAGTAAGTGCTTAACCAGGGTTCCCATTCAGTCCTCTGTGTTACAACTTGGTATTCTCAGCAGAAACAGAATACTGACTTATCTTTTGAGTTCTCTGACAATTATTGAGGATGAATAAAGTAAATGTACTGAGATTAGTGTCTGAAGCCACATGGAATCATTATGCTAGTCTTCATGTTATACAAACCAAGTTCACATATTTTCATTAAAGGTGAATATTTCACTTTCAAATAGTACAATCATGTATTCCAAAGTTAAATTTGTTGATTGTGTAGAAAAAATTGTGAAGTTTACATCCTAAGGGTTTTCAAAAATATTTTAACATAATGTGAGGGAAACAGTCATGTTCTTTTTTTAAATTTAATTTTATTTATTTATTTATTTTTACATATTTTACATAATGTGAGGGAAATAGTCATGTTCTTTTTTTAAATTTAATTTTATTTATTTTTTTTACATAAATTTATTTTTATATTTTTAACAAAAATTTATTTTTATATTTTTAACAAATCTAGACCCGTGTTCCCACCCATTCCCCCACCCCGTCAGAGCTCATGCATTCTGCCAAACATGCTTTTCATCTCTTTCTCAGTCTTTCTCAATATTCTCCATGAGGAAGTCGACTGTTTTGATCAGAAGTTCACTGTTTCAGTCAGTTCTTTGATGCAGTCCTTTCTGTTGTTGTTGTTGTTGTTATTGTTTCCAATATGCATTACGCCCAACTGCTTTGGACAAAAGCTCAGGGGGCCCTACACAAGAAATACTTACAACTAGGTAATTGGCACTAGCATCCACAGATGAGGGATACCATTCGTCGTTTGTTTTCTTGGTGAATTGTTCCTTTGATGAAAATGTAATGGCCTTCTTTGTCTCTTCTGATTTCTACAGTCATGTTCTTACAAATCAACTGAGTTTCACCTTGTCTTGGTATCCTTGAATGGTTTTAGAAAAGATACAATGCCTCTTGTCAGCCTAGTAATATTTCAGTGTTTCAGGAAATGAGCTCATTAATACTGAGCTGGACAGAGGCCAGTAGCTCTTCAGAATTTCTGGAAAAGCCCACACCGGCCTGGGAGGGTTCCAACAATTATTGTGAACCTGATTCAGGTTATGAACTTGAACAGATAACCCACCTCAAGTTGCCAACACAAGAAACTATCTGTTTTAGTCTAAAAACAGATAGTTTCTTGTGTTGGCAACTTGAGGTGGGTTATCTGTGCCTCATCCATAAAATGTGTAAGATGTGATTGTATTTGCTTCACTGCATGCTAATGGAAATGAAACGTCTAATATCGCCTACTCATGGCAGGACACACCTGCACTTCCAGCACTGGGGTGCCTGGGAAAGGAGAATGGCGAATTTGAGCCTGGCTAAACTGTATACCGAGGTCAAACAGAACAGCACAACCTAATACACATAAAGTGTTTAGAAGAGTTTGGCCTGAAGATAGCAAGACATGACTTTAAGTGTGAAGAGGGGAGAATTTCATGTTTATAAAAGCAAATTCCATATGTGAATATCAGTCATGAGTCACCATTTTAGTTAATGTGGTCATTCATCTTAGCCAGCAGTATTTACGTGAATAGTACACAGCTGGCTATTTCCTCCTGCTGGAACAAAAAGGGATTGCAGAGTGCTTGACAAAAGAGTTGAACCTGAACAAAAAGGTTTTGTTTTCATAATAGGCATGTGATTCTCATAGAAAGGCAAAGTATAGTTTATATGTACATGTCTAAATTTTAATATAACTACCATAAATATAAAAGATGTTTTTGCTTTTACATTTGTGGTTTATTATACTTATAGAAAGCAATGACAGTTAAAAACATAAATTTATAATTAAAGAAGTAAAATCTGTAGGTACTTTACTCTCCCCAAAAGAGGAAGTCATAGCAACAGTAATAACAGCGATCTAACATTTTCATGGTGTTGACTGTGTACCAAGGTGTTCCACATCTGGCCGCTGTGTGTGCTCTGTCTTCTTCACATAGAAGACTGAGGTGGCAGGAGGTTAAGTGACTTTCTCAGGACTGTGCATGGCTGGGGGGGGGCAGACTTCCCCGGAGACAGCGTAAGGCCAGGGACCCTGCTGGTAACCACATACCCATTTGTACAAGTTTGTGAGATGCTTCTATAAAGTTTCCTTCAAAGGGGGTAGGAAGACACGGATCAGTAAGTAAAGTGCTTACTCCCAAGCATGAGGAGCCAAGTTCACTCCCCAGAATCCATGTAAAAGTTGGGCAAGGAGGTGCCTGCATGTAGTCCCAATGTAGAAAAAGGAGGGTTCTTGGGCTTGCTGCCACTCAGCTGCAAATCAGCAGGATCTAAGCTTGAGAGACATTGTCTCAAAAAATAAAGTAGAGAAGCAGTTAAGAAACCATACCCAACATAACCTCTGGCCTCCACATACACACAGGTACACACACACAGACACAGACACACACACACACACACACACACACACACACACACACACACGGAGTTTCCTTTCTTCCCTTCTCTGTTCTTATAGAATCCAACCAAGCACCACCGGCTCGTTCCTTGATGGTACTGAAATTAACCTATTGCTAATGCTCTGGGCACATCTGTTAGAATCCTAGAGGCTTTGGTAGGGTTGTATTATGACTGCAGTTGAATCCACGGATAAGGTCTCTCCATTGAGTACAGAGCAATTGAGTTCTCTGCATGTGACAAGTATTCTTATTTTGTTTGTTTGGTTTTTCTTTTAGTCTTTTTTTTTTTTTTTTGAGACAGGGTCCCCCTCAAGCCCCAGCTGTCCTAGATTTTGCTATGTAGACCAGGCTGGCCTCGAACTCACAGAGATCCACCTGCCTCTGCCTCCCGAGTGCTGGGATTAAAGGCATGTGCCACTACACCCGCTATGTGGCAAACATTCTTACCGTCAACTGTTTGCTAAAAACACAGGACATTATTTTCCATGTGTAACATTAATGATACCTCTGACAGCTGAGGACCCAAGTTAGAACCAGTAGCTGAAATCCAAGAAACCAAGGGTGTCCTGGGTAAAAGAACAATGACTCGGGAACTAGGATGAATATCAATGCATGCTCTTCTACCCCACTTCATCCATGCCATCCTGCTCCTTTGAACCAGCAACTTCCAAGTGCCAGGACAATGCCTTTTCCTTCAGGGAGCCTCCTCTGCCTCTCTGACTGGATGGTGCAATATCCTAAAGATCCTCTGTGTCTTTCTTCAAAACAGTTCTTATAACATTTTAATTACATGGTTATTTCTATTGATTTTCTCCCCATCTGCACTCTACGTATCTGTCACCTCTTCCCACCATGTCTGTGGCATCTAGCGTCTGTCTCACAGTGGGATGCCAATAGACAGTTGACAAAAGGGCAGGAGGCTCTGGTCTTAAAATAACTCAGGGATCTGGGTTCTCCTTTTTGAAGGGCTTATTTTTTAAACCATCATCCTCAGTCTATCTCAGCATAAAGCTCCATAGCTTTTCCTTTTGAGACCATCAGAATTCACAGGGAGGCTTCTGACATTGGATGGAGACTAATTTTTCCTCCATTTTTTCCTGTGTTCTTCTCCAGCACTTCTCTTTGCTTGGCTAAGCAAATTCTTCTATTCCAACTCCTTTTTGTTGTTGTTGTTAGTTTTTGACTTTTTTTCTGAACATGTTCGAGACTGCAGTATTTCTCACTGACATGGTGCTGAGCGCTAAACTTAATGCTCAAGGTGGGATCTCAGCAGCAAAGGGGTGTCCTTGTCCCTCTTAGACCACATGTACTACCTGTAGAGTGGAGCCAGAGGGCTTGTTGGCTTCACATACATGTCTATGAGCATAAGCTCACATTGAACTCAAGCTCTCAAGGTATGCTCACCTGTTCAGGTCCTGCTGTTAGTCCTGTTTCTCTTATGCTACAGCCGTATTCATCCTGTTACATGTGGCCATTAGAATCACATTGTGCTGGCCTTGCTGCCTGTTCATCCATCTTGCATCTAGCAACATGTGAGCTCTTTATTTCAGCTTCCTGTCTTGTGAATATCTTCCGCAGATGACTAAAACTCTTGTTCTGAAGTCTAAAATTTCAGGGTGTCTGACACCTGCTTAATGTCCTTCAGATGCTTAGGAACAAAGGCAAGGATGGTAATGCAGGTTCCTCCTCTAATCGATGGTGTCCACTTTATGCTTCTGTGAAAAAAAAACACCTTCATCTGATTCCAATAAAAGTGGGAATCAAAGTCTGGCTCCCTGCCCCTGAATCTGCATTCTTACACAGCACACTCTAGATCCTTGCAAGCTCCTAGCATCCATATCACCCAGCAATATTGTAACTATGTATAAAGAGTCTGAAAGGTAAGGTGCTTTACACAAGATGAAAACAGCCAAACTAGTCATTGAATGAAGCCACGAACCCATATGACTGATGTAAATCACAGCACCAGTCACCACTGGATAAGTGCTTACAACCCAATGGTCTGTGCTTGAAGCTGAAGGAGAGCTGGACTTGGCTCTCCTTGTTCATCTGATTTGGTGAATTCATCTTTTTAATGTGTATGAGTGTATTGCCTACATGTGTGAAAGTGTACCTGTGTTGTCGGATTCCTGGAACTGGAGTTACAGACAGTTGTTAGCCCCCAGGTGGGTGTTAGGAATTGAACCCAGGTCCTCTACATGAGCAGTCAATGCTCTTAACTGCTGAGCCATCTCCCCAGCCACTGGTAAACTGATTTTTAAATGAAATAGGTCAGTATAGTCATAGTTCACAGACTTCTTTGTGCCATTAAAGGTTATTGAGGCCACTTCTTTTATAATTACAGATTTTGAACTAAGTCTTGCCTGCCATCAGCCCTGATCACATAAGCTGCTATGCTCTCAAGAAAAAAAAAAAGATAGTGGGGAGTGGTGGCGCATGCCTTTAATCCCAGCACTTGGGAGGCAGAGGCAGGAGGGTCTCTGAGTCGAAGGCCAAGCTGGTCTACATATCGAGCTCCAGGCCAGCTGGGACTAAAGGGAGACCCTGTCTCAAAAAGACCAGAAAAAAAAAAAAAGGAGAAGAAAATATTAAAGGGCTGGAGAAATGGTTCAGTGGTTAAGAGCACTGGCTGCTCTTTCAGAAGATCAGGGTTCAACTCCTAGCACCTATGTGGTGGCTAACAACCATCTGTAACTCCAGTTACAGGGGATTCAGTGCCCTCTTCTGACCTCTGAAGGCATTACACAATACAAGTGTACTTAAATACATGCAGGCATAGCACCCATACACATGAAAATAAAAATAAATTTAAAAAAATTAAAAGAATAAAATAACAAAAAGTAGCTTTCTTTCTGATAAGAGGATGCCAACACATTACTCTAAGGCACTGCTTATTTTGTTTCTAAAACACACCCTACAATGAAAAGACTTACTTGAGAGTTGACAAATTAGTTTCACTTATGTAGCCAGTTTCAACAGGTTATGTATGGCACTTCACACTGTAATCCCACCACTCAGGAGGCTGAGGCAAGAAGATTGTCACAAGTTCAAGGCCAACGTAGGCTACATAGTAAGTTTCAGGCTATTCTAGGCTAGAGTGGAGACACTGTCTCAAAACCCAAATAAATAAATAAACAAACAAACAAACAAACAAACAAAAAGCCAGTTTAACAGCAAGTGGTTGGAATACTGTGACCACAGACTCAGTCTCACATGGAGGAATCTAGTCTACATGGACTAGCCCCATCATAAAGACATTCCATGCTCTCCCAACCTCCCTTACACACATCTATGTGAATATGTGGGTGTGCGTGGACTTGCCTGTCCATGCACACTCCACATACGGGCATGTTAAGCTTATTTAGCACCTGGAGCTGAGGAGGGATATTCCTTCCAACAGCCCATGGGGCCTGCCGACCACAAAGTGAGCAGAATAGTAGGTTATCCGAGTTCTCATTCTCAGGGACCATGCGTTTCCTAAGTCTTTCATGTTTGGGTTTTGCTTTGTTTGTTTATCACTGTGATTGATGTTCAAGATGGCCTCAGACTTATGTTCCCCCCACTTCAGTGTTCAAGTGTTGTGATCATAGGTGCAGGTACCACACCCAGCTCCCTTCTATCTCTCAGAATCTCTTCTCCCTGTTTGTGCAAACTCTTCGTTATTTCTGCTCTCATGTCCATCCTGTCCCACTACAATCTCTTTTACAGTGATACGATGATGCTAAGTTTTCTGGGGGGAAGAATTTCTTCATTTGTAGCATTTATGAATTTCTGCATTTTTAAATTTTATTTATTATTTATGTGTATGAGTGTACTGTCTGCATGTAAGTAGGTGCACCCGTGTTGTGCAATGCTGCAGAGGTCAGAAGAGGGTGTCAGATTCCTCTGGAACTGCAGTTAAAGATGGTTCTTAGCTGCCATGTGGGTGCTGGGAATTGAACCCAGGTCCTCTACAAGAGCAGTCATCGCTCTCGACTGCTGAGCCATCTCTCCAGCCCTGAATTTCTGTGTTTTAAACCTTCTCCTTTGGTTGATCTTAAAAATAATAAATACTTGTTTATCTTTGTGGACATCAAAGGACAATTTATAGAAATCTGTTCTTTCCAGTACCAGGGACTGAACTCAGGCAGTCAGCCATGGCAGCAGGTGTCTTTACCATCTGAACCATCACACCAGCCTTTTCTATGGCTGATTTTAAGCTACCAACTTGATCCTGCTGAACACAAATGGAAGGGTACACACTTGGTTCTCTCAAACTGGTAACATACACCACTACTGTCACTTCCAATACTGGACTACTCTGGAATTGCTTCCCATTGAGCACAGGTTTTTGTCAAATGCAGTAGCTACCATTGGTCTCCGTCCATCACCTCTCTGCTTGTAGATTCTCTAGCAGTCTATTTTGATGACTATAATGAAATAACTAAAGCTGGAAATTAAGAAGAAAAGGGGGGAGTAGAGTTCAGACTGCCCTTGCTTCTCTGCCGTTGATCTTTTGTGGCACTGCACTGACCTCAATCACTAACACTCCAAGGTGTCCTTAAATATATATCTCTCTCTCATCTCTCTCTCTCTCTCTCTCTCTCTCTCTCTCTCTCTCTCTCTCTCTCTCCCCCCCCCACGCATGGTGTGCATGTGTTCTCAAGTGTCTGGCACACTGTGTGTGAGTGCACGTGGGTGTGGGTGAGGGTATGTCCCGGATCTTGCCTTCTGGAGTCTTCCTTGATCACTCTCCAGCTTATTCAATGAGTTTCTCAGACTCTCTCAATTGAACCCAGAGCTTGCTGATACAGGCTAGTTAGCTAACTACCCTGTCTCCCTTTTGGAGAGCTGGAATTACAGGTACCACACAGACCCAGCGTTTATATGGATTCTGGGCATCCAGACTCTGGTCCTAAAGTTCACATGCCAAACAGCTTACCACTGAGCCGTCACCCAGTCTTCATTCTTTATCTCATTTTTATGGCCCAGTGATTTGAAAATCTGCCAGCCACTAGCTACCCAAATATTTCCACCAGCTAAACTCTCTGCTCCACCCACGCTGATCCTACCTGGGTCAGCCGGACTTTAACACCACATCTAATTTCTCACAGATCACTCTGACTACTGAAATGATGTGGTTCAATGGGAACTGTACCTTCACAACTGCCATTACACACCTGTTGTGAAACACTCTTTTGGGTATAACATAATCATGACCATTAATGTCCTAATCAGAACAGGTGGGATTACCCACAGGGTATGCTCACAAGATGGAACCTATTAAGACTCCCTCATAGAAAAGGGGAGGGCATCAGACCCTAACTGAGGCATCAGCCACTCCCTTCTGCCCAGCTCTATGCATTTCTATGCCAGCTACCTCTGGTCTTGGGAGTATACAGGAAGTGGAAAGTGAACTCCAAGTGGGACTCCATCTATGTAGCTTTCCGTCCATGCTGTGTTGGGACTTTTCAGGGTTGCAGCTGCTCTGGTGACACCCTCCCTCTTGTATGTAACCACTCGCCCATGCTTCATGTGGGTTACCCAATAAACTCATTGGTTAGCCACGCTGGACTCGGGTGGACCCATTCCTTTGACTTGTCAGTGGTGCATTATGTTCATAGGAAAGGTGCCGGGCGGCCAGTGGGCTAGTGCTCTGCACCTGTGTGCGGGCGCAGGGAAGTTACCTGGGCAAGCCTCTGCCGCAGGTAGGGGGTCGTGGGCGGGACCGCTCTACGTCTTTCTTTGTCGCCAGGGCTGGAGGGTCCGGCGGCCAGTGGGCTAGTGCTCTGCACCTGTGTGAGGGCGCAGGGAATTTACCTGGGCAAGCCTCTACTGCAGGTAGGGGGTCGTGGGTGGGACCGCTCTACGCCTTTCTTTGTCGCCGGGGCCAGAGGGTCCGGCGGCCAGTGGGCTAGTGCTCTGCACCTTTGTGAGGGCTGCCGGGGTGCGGGCTAGATCAGGCATATCCACCCCCCCCCGAGATTGGTGAGAATCCAAGTGGACCTTTTCTTGGAGAACCTTCAGAGCAAGAAGAGAAGAGTGGTTTACAAAATTGAAAACTAGACAAGTCAATACTCCATAAACAAGGAGGAGAAAGGGGGAAAAATTATCTAAAGGAGGAAAGTAAAACTATCCCCTAACATAGTGAAAAGGTATTTGTGATCTGAACCTCAAAAGGGAAGCCCACATGCCAGGAACACGA
>VZQC01014736.1:3813977-3991852 GCA_009823505.1 Rhizomys pruinosus | reverse complement strand
GGCTCAGGTTTAGCTAGCTTTTTAATTTTACTTTTACTTTTCTTTTCTATTTGTTTTTTTATTACGGGCCCTTCTCCGCGTTCTGTTTCTGACATACTCTCCTGGATTTCTATTAGTAAATCCTGTCCTTGTTTGATTTGCCTCTGGCATCGTTTATCCTGTAGGCATAATTGTACTAGTTTAATTATGAACATAAAAGGAATAGAAACTGCTAACCAAAAAGGATCCCAAAATGGAGGCATGCCTCTCAGAACTTACCTAATTATTCCCTCGTCATGTAGTTCTGAATCCTCCCTTTATCCAGGGGGTCTCCGCTGGTGCTGCTGGTGTTCTATCCCGGGCTTCGGCACCAGATGTGACGCCCACCACCCTCGCCAGCAAGGAGGACGCACCACACCAGGATTCTTCTATAGACGTTTATTGCAGGGTTACTTGCTTGAAGCGAAAGACCCAAAACCCGAACTCTGTGCTGCTTAAATAGACCTAGGAGGAATGTGGCACCTACTGATTGGTGCTCAACTGAAACCCTCATTTACATGCTCCGGGCTTGAGCGATGACCCCCCATAGTGCCAAGCACGCATGCGCATTTAGGTTGTTTACCATTAACAGGCTAGGTGGCCCTTTGGGCTGGGCGCCATCTTGTAATGGTGGATGTGGTGGCTTCCCACAGGATGCTAACTGCCATATCTTTCTTGTCTCCTTTAAGAATCTCTGTGTTTTTCTTGTATCAAAAAACTAGTTTTCCATTGAACTAAGTTCAGTTTGGAAGGAGAGTATATATCACATTATAAATTAAAATGCATTATTTGCATGAAAGTATAAATTAAAATGCATTCATTTGCATGAAAGCCTTTCCTTCTCTCTGAAGCTGACCTTCCTGAAGAGATATTTTCTGAGTACTCCTTTACCCATGTAAGGAGCCCAGAGAATACTCAGTATATAAATAGTTCTAATTTGCTTTAGAAAACCACAGCAAAGACTTTGTTTCCAAGAGCTAATGCACACATGGAATTTGCATGCTATTACTCTGTGGAGATGAGGCTTTTTGCTTAAGTGTTTAAACAAATATTTTGAAGATATTTTCAGGACCTCGAAAAAGGGGAATTGCTCTTCATGTTCATCTCCCAAAGCTGTAAGAAATAGTTCTTTTCTTTCTACTTTTAATTATGTGTATGTGTGTAAGTTTGTGTATGTGAGAGCTCTTGGAGGTCACAGTGTTGGAAGCCATGGAGCTGGAGTTACAGGCAGTTGTGAGCCCCCTGAAACAGGTGTTGGAACTCAACTTGGGCTTCCTGTAAGAGCAGACTGGACTTTTCTTTTTTCAGACTGGACTTTTAAGCATGGAGCCATCTTTCTAGCCCAGAAATATTTCAAATGTAAGAAAAGTTGGGTTATTTAAACTGAGTTATCTTTTTTTTAATGCATGTATTAAAAGATTGTTATTTATGAATTTAGCACTTAAAAATATTTTAACTGATTCTTGGTTATACCACTGCATCCTGGGACTTGTTACGGAAGAGGAAAAAAAAAAAACAAGCACCCCAGGAAAGATTCTTTTTACTGACTGTCATAATTTTATGTCTAAAGAATTATGTAATGACTTCAGAAATGCTTTCTCAAATATCATACCCACTTATCCCTTCAATTATGTGGAAAATCAACTTGACTATGTTGTTTGTGATTGGTGAAATCAGTGGCTTGAGCAGTGTAGTGAGTTCTGCCAACTTTTCATTGCCTTTTGGCCAAGAAGGGTTCAAACCCAGGTCACACTGACATGCCTACCCTAGAGGGCAGGCTGCTCCCATACAGGAGAACTGTTTTCAGAGATAATTTTTAAAAAGGCATTGGGATCAAAGTGCCAGCACTATTTTTAAGTCTTTTTGCTTTGCTTGGAAAAATTCTTTTCCAATATGAATAGCATTTTAAAATAACTTTCTTTTAAGGTGGGATGAAAGGAGAGCTTTTCAAGATTTGGAGAGATTTTCCTGAGTTTCAGAGGCAGGCTGCCCATTAGAAGAGCCAGGCTTCTCAAACTTATTTTTGTAATAGGCTTTACCTGGGTTAAACCTCAGACTTTTGGGTAACTCCCAAGGGTCTGATTCTTAGGCGTGGGGTGGGATGTATAAAGTTAGTTTTTGCTGTGTACCCAGGTCATATAGATGCTGCTAGTCCAGGGACCACACTTTGAAAAGCAAAGCCCATCCGGGTGTGGTGGCACATGCCTTTAATCCTAGCACTTGGGAAGCAGAGGCAGGAGGATCTTTGTGAGTTCAAGGCCAGCCTGGTCTACAGAGTGAGTTCCAGGATAGCTGGGGCTACAGGGAGACCCTGTCTTGAAAAGACTGAAAAATTAAAAAAATATATAATAAAATGAAAAGCAAAGCCCAGTAAACCTGAAGCTGCAGACATGTAGATGTGTTGGGGGCTCCCCTGACACCCTCCTCCAGATCTATTAGTTTGTGAGAGAAGCTCATAAAACTCAAAGAAACACCTGTGCCTAGTGGTTTATTATATTAATAAAGCACACAAAAAGGAGATAATGGGGGCCTCGGGCTGTATAAGTTTAGGCATAGCTGCTTGCAAATCAGTTTTACATGAAGGATACTTATATTCATTACTTATTACTTATTATTTTAAAAAGGAGACACATGAACAGCTAAGAAAAAAGATATGAATCCACATACAGATCAAAAGTTTTAAAATGAGTGGACCCACGATGTGAGTTCATACAATGGGAGCATTCTCTGTAGCATGTGTCCACACTGCGCCCTTTTCCCTTTTTGTCTTGAAACCCTTTCCATGTGTCATCTCCACACATCACATCTATTTTATTTTACTTTATTTATTTTGGTATTTTTGAGACAGGGTCTCTCTGTATCTCCAGCTGGCTTGGAAGTCACTGTGTAGACCAGGCTGCCCTTGAAATCACAGAGATCCGTCTATCTGCCTCTGCCTTTAGATCCTGTGTGCTGGAATTAAAGGAGTGTGCCACTATGCTCAGCTACGATAGCCTTCTTTAAAAATTTTTATTTATGGGGCTGGAGAGATACCCTAGCGGTTAAGAGCACCGACTCTCTTACAGAGGACCCGGGTTCGATCCCCAGCACCCACATGGCGGTTAAAAACCGTCTGTAACTCCAATTCCAGGAGAACTCCAGTTCCAGGGGAATCTGACACCCTCTTCTGACCTCCGCGGCATTGCACGACACGGGTGCACAGACCTACATGCAGACAGTACATTCATACAAATAAATAAATAAATTAATTAATTAATTAAATTAAATTAAATTAAATAAAGAAAAAAAAGAAAATAATTTGGAGCAGTAGAGGGCAGTAGAGCATCGTTTTTCAATAAAACATTTACAAGACGAATTAGGCCAATGCTGAAAAAAATTAATAATCATACAATGTGGTTGAACTGGCATTCTAGTCATGATGGTGCATGCCTGCTATCCAGCACACAGGAGGCTGAAAAAAGGGGTTTACTGTGAGCGTGCCAGCCTGGGCTGCATTCTGAATTCCAAGAAAGACCAGGTTATATAATAAGACATTTTCTTAAGAAAATGAATAGATAGATAGAAGATATAGATAGATAGATGATAGATGATAGATAAGATATAGAATGTGTTAGTCAATAATAATGTATTCACATGAGTGTTAACACACAACACTAATTCTAACTACTGAACATGTACCAGAACTCTATATTATCTCTGAAAACTAAAAAAAAAAAATCTGAAACTGTCCCCCAAAGTAGTTTAATTTCAAAATTCTGGTGTAGTATTTGTAGTGTGACTTTTGTTTTAGAAAAAAATAAATAGAAAGACTTATTTTCATTTTCCACATGTAAAGTTAAACTGTGAAACTTTTCAGATTTCTAAAATAAGTTTTGGGTTTTTTGTTTTTTTTTGTTTGTTTTGTTTGTTTTTTGAGACAGAGTTTCCCTATAACCCCAGCTGACCTGAAACTTGCTATGCAGACCAGGATGGCCTTGAACTCAAAGAGATCCACCTGCCTCTGCCTCCTGTGTGCTGAGATTAAAAGCATGTACCACCATGGCCAGCCTAAAATAAGTTTTTAGATGCACAGGGTTGAAACCTTTTGTTTAAACATGAACATAAGGAAAATGAAATGCTTTATTGTTCTGTTGTGATTATAAGTATGTTAGCTACTCATTTTAGGAAGCCAGAAGATAGAAAGTGTAATCAAATCAATCAGTCACAGATAATAACTTTTTTGGATACAATTTTTATTGAATTTTTGTGTATGTCATACATAATGTCTCATCTCAATCAACCTTAATCGTCTTCTCTGTTGACACCCTCCCACACCCCCCTCAGAGACTCATACATTCTGTTACTTGCATTAGGGCCTATTGTGACAATTTAATCTCCCCAGCCATTCCTCAGTCCAAGTTTATTCACAGATCTCCAGCCAGCTTATCCAGAGTCCCTGGCTTTAAGAAGGCCAGTTCTGCCTCACCCAACAGAAATCAGCTGCCAATAATTCTTCTGCTAAGATTGGGTTCTGCTACCCATTTCTGCAGTTCCATGTTGGGTTTCTATCTTGTTGAGTTTGTATGGGTCTTGTGCGTGCTGACACCAATGCTGTAGGTTCATATGAGCAGGGTCCCAGGAGCTCGTAGGATTCTGTCTCCATATGGTCTTGCACCTCCCTGACTCTTACAATCTTTCCATCCCCTCTTCCACAATGTTCCCTGAGCCCTTGGTGAGTGAAGCTGAATATAGGAGACCTGGACAGGGACCCACACTCTATGGACTCTTAGTCTTGATTCGGCCATTGATTACCTTTTGATTTCCTGGCCCCCTGTTACATGAGGGAACTTACTTAATGAGAGTTAAGAGGTTAATTAGTGACTTCCTGGTGCCTTGCTCTATAGTGTGTAAGCTTTAGGTAAAGAGGTTGCCTTGTAAATGTGTCGCTTAGGCTTGAGCAATTCACAGACAATGTCTGTGTGTGACCTGTTGTGGGACTCTATAATAGTCTTTGTCTGGTGCAAAAAAAGCTTCTTTAATTGAGTGGTATCTGGTATATTTGTCTGTAAATATAAGGATACCTATTTTGCACTTAGGATGAAGTTACCTTAGTAGAGGAATGTGACAACCTTGGGAGTTCCTCTAAGATCTATGGCCTCTTCAGACATGTATATCTGGCTCTGTTTATAGTACCACAAGTGAGTTTCTTCCCTTGGAATGAGCTTTAAGTCCAATTAGTTAGCCATTGATTGCCCCCAAGAAAACAGGGCCACTACTGCACCAATACTGCATGCTACACCAGACACTGATGTAAATATTTGGTCTTAAACCTGGTTTGGGACCATTCATTGCTGTTCTCCCTTAGTGGCTTGCATAGTCCTCTCTAAAACTATGAGAGCTGGCTTTCAGGGGAGGTGGCTTCCAGGTCAGTTCCAGCACCAGTCTGAAGCATATCCTGTCTTCAGGATCTGGGAGGCAATAAAGAGCTGTGGCAATAGCCTGTGTAATTTTGGGGAGTCTCTTAGACTACCCTGGCCAAAGACTCATAGGAAGGTTTCTCCTGTCTGGCATTATTTCTTTGTTGTGTAACTTTCATCTATGCACATGGACTAATGTAGAGATATCGTATGTGTAATTTGTCATTAGATTATTTTACAGCAGCTAGGCATTGTTTGCCTCTCCTCTCTACCCCTCCCCATCTAGCCCTCTCTGCATATCTTCTCATTTAAAGTGTCCCCATTTCTCCCTTGATAATACCAGTCTCCTATGGTCTCACCTCTCTTGAGCTCCTTCTTTCCCTTTATCCCCAAATTTCCTTTTATAACCCTTCCTCTCTTCTCTCATTTTTTCCATTTCTCCCTTAGTAACACCTGTCACCTACTAGTATCATCTCTCA
This sequence comes from Rhizomys pruinosus, assembly GCA_009823505.1. Classification (NCBI taxonomy): domain Eukaryota; kingdom Metazoa; phylum Chordata; class Mammalia; order Rodentia; family Spalacidae; genus Rhizomys; species Rhizomys pruinosus. The sequence continues at coordinate 3,985,959 of VZQC01014736.1, read as the reverse complement.
GGTTCTGTCTTTCTCTTTACCTTCCTGGTTCCTTTTCATTATCCTGATTCCTGCAGCTACACCAGGATACATACTCACATATAAGGATTTTGTAGGATCCACAAATCAGGGAGGGCATATGTTGTTTGTTTTTCTGAGTCTATGTTACTTCATTTAGCATAAAAGCTTCCAGTTCTATCCATTTACTTGCAAATTTCATGATACCGTCTTTCTTTACCATGGAGTAGAACTCCATTGTGTAAATGTACCACATGTTCATTATCCACTCCTCTGCTGAGGGACACTTAGGTTGCTTCCATCAGTTTGCTATTGTGAAAAGGGCAGCAACAAACATGGATGTGCAAGTATCTTTGCAATAGGATGAATTGTTTGGGTATATGCCAATGAGTGGTATAACCAGGTTAAATCGTACGTTCATTTTTAGTTTTTTTTTTTTGTTTTATTTTATAAATTTTTTTTATATAATATTTTTTATTTATTTCTGTATGTGGACGAATGTACTGTCTGCATGCAAGTCTGTGCACCCGTGTCGTGCGATGCCGCGGAGGTCAGAAGTGGGTGTCGGATTCCCCTGGAGCTGGAGTTCTCCCGGAATTGGAGTTTCAGACGGTTCTCAGCCGCCATGTGGGTGCTGGGGATCGAACCCGGGTCCTCTGCAAGAGCAGTCGGCGCTCTTAACCGCTAGGCCATCTCTCCAGCCCCATTTTTAGTTTTTAAAGAGTTCTCCACACTGCTTCCCATAGAGGCTGCAGGAGCTTGCGATCCTACCAGCAGTGAATGAGTTCCACTTTCCACACATCTCTCCAGGTTTTTGTATCATTTATTTACTTGATCTTAGCCAATCTGACTGGGGTAAGATAAAATCTTAAAGTAATTTTAATTTGCATTTCCCTAATTACTAACAATTTTGAATCCTTTCTAAATATAATGCTTTTATTGATGTTTTGTGTATTTCAGATATCATTTTTCGGTTCAGTTGAGGGATATTCCCCTTTCCCTCCCCCCCTACCCCACCCGTGCATTCTGCCATAACTGTCCTGCATCTTTCTCTCAGTCTTTTTTTATGTTTAGGAATTCACATTTTCCTCCTTTAATTTTATACTACTCTAAAATATGAATGCATACTTTCCACCTATGTACAGTAATTACAGAATCTGAAAATAACTGGTGGGTCAATTCTAGAGCCTGATAAGAGATTTACATTATAACAACATAGTTTTTTTCAGTTAAACAGAAATATAACAACAATGTTGTTCAGCTTGCCTTTCAACTGGGGGTTTGGGGTTAGCATCCACAAATGAGGGAAACCATTCCCCATTTGTTTTTCTGGGACTGTGTTACTTCACTTAGCATAATGGCTTTGAGTCCATCCATTTACCTGCAAAGTTCATCATGTCATCTTTCTTTACCACTGCATAGTACTCCATTGTGTAGATGTACCACATTTTTGTCATCCACTCATCTGTTGAGGGGCATTTGCGTTGGTTCCAGATCTTTGCTATTGTGAAGAGAGCTGCAATAAACATAGCTGTTCATGTATCTTTACTGTAGGATGAGTCTTGTGGGTAAATACCCAGGAGTGGTAGGGCTGGGTCAGGTGGTAGATTCATTTTGAGTCTTTTAAGGGTTTTCCACACTGCTTTCCATAATGGTTGTACAAGTTTACATTCCCACCAGCAGTGGATGAGTGTTCCCCTTTCCCCATAACCCCTCCAGTATTTGTTGTCTTTTGTATTCTTGATCTTAGCTAGCCATATTGGAGTGAGATGATATCTTAGAGTGGTTTTAATTTGCATTTCCTTAATTATTAATGATGTTGAATACTTTTTAAGATGTTTTTTCAGCCATCTTTAATTCCTCACTGGTGAAGTCTCTGTTCAGCTCTTCATTTTTTGACTAGGTCATTTGTTTTCTTCTTTGTTTTTTGAGTAGTCTATATATTCTTGACCTTAATGCTCTGTCAGATGTATCACAGGTGAAGATTTCCTCCTACTCTGTGGGTTTTCTCTTCACTTCCTTGTTTATTCCACTGTATAGAAGCTTTTGAGTTTGATGAGGTCCCATTTGTCAACTGTTGACCTTATTTCTTGTGCAGCTGCTATCTGATTTAGAAAGTCTTTTCCTATGCCTATGTCTTGTAGGTTGTTGCCAACTTTTTCTTCTATCACCTTCAGTGCTTTGGGTTTCACATTAGATCTTTGATCCACTTAGAGTTCATTTTTGTACAGGGTGAGAGGTAGGGGCTTAATTTTGTTCTGCTATAAATGGTGATCCAGTTTTGCCAGCACCATTTGCTGAAGATGCTATCCTTCCTCCACTGAGGTTTTTCTTTTTTGCTCCTTTGTCAAATATGAGGTGGCTGAAATTGTATGAGCTCAAGTTTGGATCTTCAATTTTGTTCCATTGGTCAACAGGTCTGTTTTTGGACTAAAAGACAAAAACTACATGATCATCTCAATTGATGCAGAAAAAGCCTTTGACAAGATCAAGAATCCCTTCGTGTTTAAAGTCCTAGAGGGAATTGGACTGAAGGGAACATTCCTCAACATGATCAAATCCATATATAGCAAACCCAGCGCCAACATTATCCTAAATGGAGAAAAACTGGAACCATTTCCCTTAAAGGTGGGAACCCAGCAAGGTTGCCCCTTATTGCCACTCCTCTTCAACATAGTGCTAGAAACACATGCCAGGGCAATAAGACAAGAGAAGGAAGTTAAAGGAGTACTAATCAGAAAAGAGGAAGTTAAGCTATCCCTTTTTGCAGATGATATGCTAGTTTACCTAAGAGACTCTAAAAACTCTACCAGAAAACTTCTAGAAATGATTAAGAGCTTTAGTTAAGTGTCAGGATACAAAATTAACCTAGAAAAACCTGTAGCCTTTCTTTACACCACCAACAATAAACAAGTGGAGAAAGAATATAAGAAGACCTTTCCATTCACAATAGCCTCAAAAACAATAAGATACCTGGGAACAAACCTGACAAAAGATACCAAAGATCTCTACAACAAAAATTTTAAACCCCTGAAGAAGGAGATTGAAAATGACATCAAAAGTTGGAAAGACCTCTCATGCTCATGGGTTGGAAAAATTAATATAGTAAAAATGTCCATTTTACCCAAATTAATATACAGGTTCAATGCAATCCCAATCAAAATCCCCATGAGCTTCTGCACAGACTTGGAAAAAAAATCCTTAAATTCATATGGAAAAACAAAAGACTCTGAATAGCTAAAGCAACCCTGCATGAAAAACGCAGTACAGGGGGATTGCTCTACCAGACTTCAAGCTATATTACGGGGCCATAGTCATAAAGACAGCCTGGTACTGGCACAAATTTTGAACACTTTTAAAGATGTTTCTTAGCCATATTTATTTCTTCTTTTGAGAACTCTCCATTCAGGTCCTTAGCCCATATTTTAATTAGGTCACTTGTTTTCTTGATTCTTTGTTTTTTGAGTAGTTTATATATTCTGGATGTTAAACCTCTGTCAGATGTGTCACTGGTGAACATTTTCTCCCACTCTGTGAGTTTTCTCTTCACCTTTTTGGTTGCTTCTTTTGCTGTGCAGAAACTTTTTAGTTTAATGAGGTCCCACTTGTTGATTGTTGACCTTAGTTCCCAAGCAACAGATGGCCTATTTAGAAAGTCCATTCCTAAGCCGGGAGTGGTGGCCCACACCTTTAATCCTAGCACTTGGGAGGCAGAGGCAGGTGGATCTTTGTGAGTTCAAGGCCAGCCTGCTCTACAGAGGGAGTTCCTGTCTCAAAAAGACTCCCCCCCCAATATAGAAAGTCCATTCCTACAGCCACACACACACACACACACACACACATATAATTTTTAGAAAAAAATTTTTCTTTTATCTCTTTGTTCTTTCTTTACTTTTTTCTGCCCTGTTCCCTTTTACATGAACACAAGCCTGCATATCCTTTTCTTTTTTCTTTTTTTTTTTTGTTTTTTATTGACGTTTTGTGCAATTCATACATTTCTCAGTCCAATTTTATACTTATTCCTCTTTCCATGCCCCCAAACCCACCTGACTTCATGCATTTGACCAAACATGTTTTGCACTTTTTTTCAGTCTTTTAAAAGTTTTTCTATGCAGAGGTTAATTGTTTGGGGCTGAAGTTTACTGTTTCAGTCAGTTCTTTGACCCAGTCCTTTTGTTGTTGTTCCCTCTAATTTGTATTGCTCCAAGATATACATATATGCTCTTCACACATATACTAAATTTATGACATCTGAAAGTAAACTGTATGTTAATTCCAAAACATGTTTAGGAATTCACATTTTCCCCCTTTAATTTTATATTACTCTAAAGTATACATACATATTCTCCTCCCATATACCACAGTTATGAGTCTGAAAATAAGTGGTAGGTTGTATTAGTCACTTTTCTGTTGCTGTGATAAAGCACCATGACCAAGGAACTTATAAAAGGAAGAGTTTATTTGAGCTTACAATTAGCAAACCGAGGGTCACATCTCGCAAAGAGCACAGGAAGCAGAGAGAGGGCAACTGTAGACCATGAGGCTTGTTAAAATTCACTAAGCCTGCCCCCAGTGACACACTTCCTCCAGCATGGCCACACCCCCCAAGACCTCCAAAAACAGCGCCACCAACTGGAGACAAACATCTGAATACCTAGAGCCTATGGGGGATACTCTTTCAAACCACCACATAGGTTATTTCTAGATCCCATTAAGGAATTCACATTATGATGGCAGAACTACTTTCAGGGGAATATATATATATATATATATATATATTGCCCAGTTTACCTTACTACTAGGTATTTGGTGCTAGCATCCACAAATGAGGGATACCATTGGTCGTTTGTTTTTCTGGGACTGTTACTTCCCTTACCATAATGTCTTCTAGTTCCATCCATTTACCTGCAAAGTTCATCATGTCATCTTTCTTTACTGCTGCATAGAACTCCATTGTGTAGATGTCCCACATTTTCTCTATCCACTCGTCAGTTGAGGGGCACTTGGGTTGGTTCCAGCTCTTTGCTGTTGTGAAGAGAGCTCAGAAAACATAGATGTGCATCTATCTTTGCTGTAGGATGAGTCTTGTGGGTGTATACCCAGGAGTCATATGACTGGGTCAGGTGGTAGACTCATTCTGAGTCTTTTAAGGGTTCTCCACACTGCTTTCCATAGTGTTTACATTCCCACCAGCAGTGGATGAGTGTTCCCCTTTCCCCACAACCTCTCCAGCATTTGGTGTCTTCTGTTTTCATGATCCTAACCAGTCTTATTAGAGATATCTGAGAGTGGTTTTAATTTGCATTTCCTTAATTATTAATGATGTTGAACACGTTTTAAGATGTTTCTCAGCCATCTTTATTTCCTCACTTGTGAAGTCTCTGTTCAGCTCTTTACATCATCTCTTGAGTGGGCCATTTGTTTCCTTACATCTTTGTTTTTTGAGTAGTTTATATATTTTGGATGTTAATGCTCTGTCAGATGTATCACTGCTGAAGGTTTCCAACCACTCTGTGCATTTTCTCTTCACTTCCTTGATTTTTTTCTTTCACTATACAGAAGCTTTTGAGTTTAATGAGATCCTACTTGTCAATTGTTGACCTTATTTTTTGGACAGCTGCTCTCCGATTTAGAAAGTCTTCTCCTACTCCTATGTCTTGTAGGTTGCTGCCAACGTTTTCATGTGTCACCTTTAGAATTTCAGGTTTCATGTTGAGGACTTTGATCTATTTGGAGTTGATTTTTGTACAGGGTGAGAGATGGGGTTTAATTTTATTCTTCTACAAATGGTGATCCAGTTTTGCCAATACCATTTGCTGAAGATGCTGTCTTTCCTCCATTGAGTCTTTTTGCCCCCTCCATCAAATATGAGGTGGCTGAAATAGTATGAGCTCAGTTTTGAATTTTCAGTTTTGTTCCATTGGTCTATGGGTCTGTTTTTGTGCCAGTACCAGGCTGTTTTTATGACTATAGCCCTGTAATATAGTTTCTGATATAGTGATCCCCCCTGTATTGTACTTTTAGCTCAGTGTTGCATTGGCTATTAGGGGTCTTTTGTTTTTCCATATGAATTTAATGATTATTTTTCAAGTCTGTGAAGAAACTCTTGGGGATTTGATTGTAATTGCATTGAATCTGTATATTAATTTGGGTAGAATGGACATTTTTACTGTATTAATTTTTTCAACCAATGAGCATGGGTGGTCTTTCCATCTTCTGATGTCTTCTTTCTTCAGGGGTTTAAATTTTTTGTTGTAGAGATCTTTGTTGTCTTTGGTTATGTTTGTTTGCAGGTATTTTATTTTATTTTAGTTTATTTAGTTTAGTTTAGTTTAATTTATATTTTGAGTCTATTGTGAGTGGGAAGGTCTTCTTGTATTCCTTCTCCAGTTGCTTGTTATTGGCATAAAGAAAGGCTACTGATTTTTCTAGGTTAATTTTGTATCCCGCCACTTTACTGAAACTCAATCAATTCTAGGAGTTTTCTGGTAGAGTTTCTAGCATCCCTTAGGTAAAGAGGAATAGTTTGCTTCCTCTTTTCCAATTAGTATTCCTTTAATTTCCTTTTCTTGCTTATTGCCCTAGCAAGCATTTCAGCACTATATTGAAGAGAAGTGACCTTGCTGTGTTCCTGCCTTTAAGGGGAATGGTTCTAACTTTTCTCCATTTAGGAATATGTTGGCTTTGGGTTTGTTGCATATGGCTTTGATTACATTCAGGAATGTTCCCTCCAGTCCGATTCCCTGTAGGACTTTAAGCATGAAGGGATGTGGAAGGCTTTTTCTCTGTCAATTGAGGTGACCAATGATCATGTGATTTTTTGTCTTTCAGTCCATTTATGTGTTTTATGATATTTATTGATTTATGTATGTTGAAACATCCCTGCATCTCTGGTATGAATTCAACCTGGTCATGATGGATGATCTTTTTGATGGGGGTCTGTATGTGGTTTGCAAGTATTTTGTTGAGAATTTTTGCATCTATGTTCATTAATGAGATGGGTCTATAGTTTTCTTTTTTGGTTGTATCTTTGCCTGGTTTGGGTATTAGAGTGATATTGGCTTTGTTGAAGTAATTTTGGAGGTGTTCCTCTGCTTGTATCCTTCTGAACAGTTTTAGTAATAATGGTTGTAAGTCCTCATTAAATGTTTTATGGAATTCTGCGGTGAAACCATCTGGGCCTGGACTTTTTTTAGTTGGGAGGTTTACTATTAAATTTTCAATTTCCTCATATACTATGGGTTTGTTTAAGCTGTTAATCTCTTCTTGGTTAAGCTTTGGTGAATTCCAGGATTTCAAATATTTACCATTTCTCTTAGGTTTTCAAATTTAGGAGAGTATAGGTTTTTGAAGTATTCTCATATAATTCTCTGGATCTTTTCTTTGTCTGTTGTGATGTTTCCCTTTTCATCACAAATACTATTGATTTGGACTTGCCCTTTCTTTCTTTGGGTTAATTGGGATAGAGGTCTGTCTTGTTTATCCTTTCAAAGAACCGGCTTTTGGATTCATTGATTCTTTGTTTCTTTGTTTCTATTTCACTGATTATTGATCTGATTATTGTGATTTCTTCCTGTCTGTTGGGTTTAGAGTTCATTTGTCGTTGTTTATCAAGTGTTTTTAGTTGCAGTATTAGTTTATTTGTCCTCTTTTTGCTTTTTTAATGTAGGCACTGAGGGCTATAAGCTTCCCTCTTAGGACTGCTTTTAAAGCATTCCATTGGTTTTGCTGTCTTCTATTGTCTTTTTTGTTTATTTCCAGGAATGTTTTTTTTATTTTGCTCTTTATTTCTTCCTTGACCCATTCATTATTCAGGAGTGTGTGTTTTTTTTTTTTTAATTGATCTTTTTTTTTTTACATAAATTTATTTTTATTTTTTTTTTTTTTTTTTTTTTTTTTTGTTCCCGCCCATTCCCCCATCCCCGCCAGAAGCTCATTCATTCTGCCGAACATGCTTTGTCATCTCTTTCTCAGTCCTTTCTCATATTCCCCATGTGGAAGTTGACCGTTTTTGGCAGAAGTTCACTGTTTCATGAGTTCTTTGATGCAGTCCCTTTCTGTTGTTGTTGGTTTCCAATATGCATTACAACCCCACTCTTTGGACAAAAGCTCAGGAAGCCCTACACAGAATACTTACAACTAGGTAATTGGCACTACAAATCCCACGATGAGGGATACCATTCGTATGTTTGTTTTTTTCTGGGACTGTGGTAACTTCACTTAGCATGAAATGTCCTCTACTCCAGCCATTTTCCTGCGAAAGAATCGGTGATGATCAATCTTTCTTTACTGCTTCATAGAAATCCATTGTGTAGATGGTACCACATTTTACCTCTATCCACATCGTCAGGTTGGGACATTAAGGTGTGGTTCTATCCTTCATATTGTGAAGAGAGCTGCACAAAACATTGGCCGTTCCATTGGTATCTCTTCGGTGGGGTGAGTCTTAGGGTACATGCCCAGGAGTGTAGGGCTGGAGTCAGGTGGCATGTTCGTTCCAAGTCTTCCAAGGCTTCTCCACACTGGTTTCCATATGTGTGCGGTAGAAGTGTACATTCCCACCAGCAGTGGATGAGTGTTTCCCCTTTCCTCCCCACAACCCTCTCCAGCACTTGTATCATTTTTTTTCCATTCGATCCTAGCCAGTTCTTAATGGAGTAAGATGAGATCTTAAAGTGGTTTTGATTTGGCATTTCCTGAATGATTAGTGATATTGAACAATTTTAAGTGTTTCTCAGACAGTATCTAATTCCTTCCACTTGTGAAGTCCTCTGTTCAGTTCTTTGCTCATCTTTTGACGTGGTCATTTCTTTTTTTCTTTGTGTTTTTGAGTAAGTTTATATACTCCTAGACAATCAACTGTTTTTAGTCAGATGTATCGCATGAATGGTTTTCCCCCACTCTGTGGATTTCTCTTCACTTCCTTGATTGTTTCTTTTGAAATTGTCAACAGAACTTAGCGTTTAAAAGAGTTCCCACTTGTCCATTGTGGACCTTAATTTTCTTTGCAACAGACACTACTGTCTGATTTAGGAAGTCTTTCTCCTCCGCTTCTTACGGTGTTTTAGTGTGCATGTCCTTGAAGGATAAATGTGTTTTCTTGTAGACACATCATCATGGTTCTGTTTCCTAATTCCATTCTTGCCAGTCTATGTCTTTTGATTGGGGGAATTTAATCCATGTAATATTAAGGTTATGACTGATAGGTTTGTGGTTTGCTTCCTTTTGCCTTATTAACCATTTGCGGTTTTGGTTTAGGTTTCTACTTCTGCATTATGCTTTTTCTTGATTTCTCTTTCTAGGTCACCTGCGGGATTTAGCTGCTCCTTTCTTCTGTCCTTTGAACTGCTTCAAGTATATCTCTGGAAGATTTGTTAGGGTTTTCCGGAACATTTATTTTTCATCTTGTTTATGTCACGGAGGGTTTTCATCCTCCTTCAACTACGCAATAGACCATTTTTGCTGGGTTTAATAGTAACCTGGGTGGTCATCTTGTCTGTAACACTGGGGAAGGCTTGCTCCACATTCTTCTTGTTTTCAGAGTTTGCAAACTGAGAAGTTAGTTGTAATTGTTGATAGGAGTTTTCCCTTAAGGTCACTTTGTTTTTTTCTCTTGTGGCTTTAAGGATTTTGCCTTCGTTTTTGGTGTCAGCATTTTAACTATGATGTGCCATGTGCGCGGGGGGAGTTCTTTTTCTGATCTTGTCTGTTTGGAGTTCCTATTGTGCTTCTTGTATTTTTATTGGTTTATCTTTTTATTGTTTGGGGAAATTTCCCATCTATTATTCTGTTGAAGATCTGATCAATACCATTCTCTTGGGATTCTTCTCCTTCCTCTATTCCTATGATGCAGAGGTTTGATCTTTTCATAGTGTCCCACAGTTCCTGGTTGTTCCACTTTTGTGTATTTTTAAATTTTTCATAATCTTTCCTTGAGGTTTTTAGTTGTTCTGTGTTATCTTCCAAGTCTGATATTCTTTGTTCTCCTTCCTCCATTCTGCTTCTAAGGCTTTTTCCATTCCTTTCCTCTTGATTGTATGAGTGTTTGATTTCTTTTTTTCATTTCCTCTTCTGATTTCTTTAGTATTTCTACTTCCTTTTGGAGCTTCTCAATCTCTTCCTGTAGCTCTTTGCTTTGCTGGTTGGTTTCCTTATCTTTTTTCAGCATGGGATCTTTTCAGTGTTTCCACTTCCTTCTGGAGTTTGTCATTCTCTCTATCTAGGTCCTTCTTGAGTTCTTCATTCTCTTTTCTTAGTTCTTTGATTTGCTCTTTATAATCTTGTACTTATTTAAGTATGTTCACAATTGTGCTTCTGATATCTGTGTCCTGGGCCATCCTCAGGGGGATCCCACTGTAAGAATCTTGCACAGTGTTGATAGAGCTTGGTGTGGGATTATCCTGCATCTTTCCCATGTTGTCTCTTCTTCATGTTCCTGGCATATGGGCTTCTCTTTGCCTGTATTCCAATGTGAGTCCCAAATGCCTCTTCACTGTGTTGAAGGCTTACTTTGCTTGCCTCCTTCAGATGCCTTCGCAATCCCAGTTGGTGGGGGGGGCACCTGTGCTTCAGGTGGTCTTGGGAGATTTCTGATCTCAAGATTCACACAACCCCACCTTTTATACCATCTGGGAGGATAACTCTGCCCCCACAGCCACAAAAGCCAATTAAGCCAAAGACAACTGGATTAACTAGATTAAATCAAACAACAATCTGCCTTGCTGAAGCACCCAGCTTCAGGGAGAGAGACAGTGCAAGCCACAAGCCAGTTTGGGGGTTTAGAGACATCTCTCCAGAAGACATACATCTATCCCCAGATTTCTAGGTGATTTTCCTAATGCTTTTTGCTCAATACAGAGCTATCCTGTCAAGCCGTACGAATCAGAGACCAATGGCTGTGACAGGCCATACAGCAGGGGCTCGAGGGCCCCACACTAGACTCTGGGTCCAGACTCCAGCAGGCTTATCTGGGAAGGTGATCTCCTTGTCTCTAATGACCCAGTAGGGTGCCAGTCAGTTGCTGTGAGAAACAGGCCACTTCATGAGCAGCGCCTTGGTTAAAACATATGTTTACAAAAATCTAACCAGATGGTTTTAAAAACATAAAGATCATTACTGTAGAATTTCTGAGTCAGAAACAAATAACTGACCCAAGAATCCAATTAATCCTAAATTAAAAATAGGAAAATTTGCCTCACAGCTAGATGACCTCAGTACTGTATAAACTGTGAGTTTAAAATGTTGTTATGTTGACTGCTATAAAGTTGAGTCATATTTTACTCTGATTTAAGTTTTCATCTCTGATTTAGAGTTTTCATCAAGGTGTTGAAGTTTTGGGTTCGAAACTAGTTCAACATGATATTTGTTTTATGGTGCTGTTTAAATGAATAGGCCTGCATCTAATTCTAATTATTTACTTGATATCAAGTAGATTCACACGTAAACTGTCATGTGAGCTAAAACTGTTAAATTACACTATGGTCCTTGGTCCTTAAAATATAAGTTCATTTTAAGGAATGATCATTTCTGTTCTAGGGTGCAATTTATTTCCACATGTTACACATGTGGGGACATTTGCCAGGCCTAGGTAAAATACCTCTAAGCACTCAAAGAAAATTGGTCATTCAAAACCTGTTCCCAAGCTGGTATGAATATCTCACACTTTATACTAGTGTATTTGTGATACCTGTCCTATCTTGTTAATGGGAAATAAATATTAATTACTAATTCTGCAAAACTAAGGGTTAATCTGTTTATGAATGTTATGTTTTATGGTATTAAAAAGAATATAAAAAGGTGGAAAATGTTAAAAAGGTATTTTTAGTAAGGATATATGTGAAGATGATGAGAAAGTCTATGCAAGTGATAAAAGTCTGAGGAGGTTTGTTATGACAGGTAAAAGGGACACTATATAAATAAGCTTAACTTTCTAAGGTTCAGTCAATTAGTTTAAGAATATAAATGTATATCTAGTCCAGGTTTGTTTAAGAGTGTTCAGTTTTTGTCCAACCTTTATATGCATATCACATGGCACTTCAAGGTATAGTGAAATGATGATACCTGTATTAAATGAAATTGGTATAAACACTCAAGCTAGTTTACTAGTGGCCTGAATAGGATTGTGAATATACAGAGTTGTTAATTTTCAGTCCACTCCTGTCTTGAACCTGACTCCCTGTTACAGGTTTGGACTAAATGGACACAGACAATTACTGGGTTACCTATAGCGTCTGAAAATGTACTTTATGTTTCTTGCAAGAGTTGCTTCTGATATTTCCTTTGACCTGACCAGATAATTTGGCTCAAAAAGCTAGGTTCTGCAGGGTGTGGTGGTGCACACCTTTAATCCTAGCACTTGGGAGGCAGAGGCAGGTGGATCTTTGTGAGTTCAAGGCCAGCCTGGTCTACAGAGTGAGTCCCAGGACAGCTGGGGCTACCAGGAGAGTCTGTCTTGAAAAGATAAAAAAAAATAAATAAATAAAAGCTAGGTTCTATATCCCTGAACCACCTGCATGCAGTCCAGGAGGAGACAGTTTGGAAGAGCTTGGTAATCCTTACCAGTTTATTTCCTGTCTTCTGGTATGTCTTACAACTCTTGTCTTTCTCAGAAAACTATAAATCAGGAAAAGGGGTCTGAAAAAAGAAAAAGATTGTTCCCATTTGTAGTAATTGTAGTGAAGAGGTTTTGTGGGTTGTTTTTTTTTTTTTTTTTTTTTTTTTTGCCTTTTTCTCTTCCGGTGTCTGTTTTGCTTTGCCTGCAGCTAATGCCAGGTCAACAAAGCAATGGCCCAGGTCCTCTCCACAATGGTCAATAGGGACTCTGCATGCGTCCCTCCCAAAGAGGTGATTCGTGTCTGGCTCTCATCCATCCACAATTCTCGGGAATGAGCTTGTCTCTCTCCTCTGCAGTACTGCTCCTGGCCTCTTCCCTCAGTGGCTGGTTAGTCAATGATGGGTAAGACTCTGCAAAACCAGGGCAACCTAAGGCAGTCGCAGTCAAAATGTCGGAATGCCAGAGGTGGGGCCAACAAGGTTCAGGCATAGCACCTGAACTCCCACTTGGACCGCCCTTCACGCAAATAAATACAAAGGGTGGAAATGTAGTAGCCTGTACGCTAAGAATTACGCAGTGCGCTTGCACAGAGCTTGTCCTTCATCAACCTAACCTGCCCTAGGCAGACGACCATACAAGAAGATGAGTTCCAGACCTGGGCCATTGCAGACATGATGACTGCACTAAGAGGAGAGCGGAATGCGAACAGTACATAAACCCTAACCTTGCCCCCAATAAATGAGTCTGCGGCAGCTGGCCTTCTGCCTGCATTCACCCAACTCCCAGGGTCTGCGTCTTGACTCTGTGCCTCTCATCCCCTTTCGCTCACGGTCGGACCATGAAATACCCTGGCAGGCCAGGGGGATTGACAACACCCTACTACAAGTGTGTTGGGATTAATCTGTGTCTTAATGTCCTGTAGTACTGTGTTTATGAAATTGGGTGGACCAGAGTTTGGTGTGTATATATTCATGATTGTAATATCTTCTTGGTTACTGTTCCTTTGATAAGAATGAAATGACACTCTCTCTTCTAATTAGCCTTAGTTTGAAGTCTATCTTGTCTGATATTACAATTGCAACTCTTGCTTCTTAGTTTCACTTGCTTCGAGTAATTTTTTCCACCCTTTCACCTTAAGATGATAGTGCCTGTCCTTGAAGGTGAGATGGATTTCTTGCAAGCAACAAAAAGATGAGATTTTGTTCCTTAATCCATTCCACTAACCTGTGTCTTTTGATTAGGGAGTTCAGTCCACTGATATTCAAAGTTATTATTGAGAGATGTGTATTGGTTCCTATCATTTTAGTTTCTGTTTGCATTCTTAGTCTAATTTTGTGTTTCCACAGTTATACCTTCCTTTCATTTCTTTTTGTTGCCACTTGGGTATAGTTGTTCCTTTCTTCCATTCTTTGTATTGTTTCAAGTGTTCTCTACAGGGCTGTTTTTCTGGACATGAATTCTCTCAGTCTATTCATGTCATGGAAGATTTTTCTTTCTCCTTCAACTGTAATAAACATTTTTACTGGGTAAAATACTCTTTTGGGTTGGCATCTATACTCATTTAGAACTCAGAATACTTTGGTCGAGCATTTTCTGGCTTTCATGGCTTGCATTGGAAAGTCAGCTCTAATTCTGATGGATTTTCCTTTATATGTGACTTGTTTTTCTTTTTTAATTTTATTTTTTATTTTATTTAATTTTGTATATGTATGAATGTATTGTCTGCATGTAGGTTTGTGTACCCGTGTCGTGCAATGCCACGGAGGTCAGAAGAGGGTGTCGGATTCCCCTGGAACTGGAGTTCTCCTGGAATTGGAGTTTCAGACAGTTTTCGGCCACCATGTGGGTACTGGGGATCGAACCTGGATCCTTTGCAAGAGCGGTCGGCGCTTTTAACTGCTAGGCCATCTCTCCAGCCCCGTAACTTGTTTTTCTTATGCAGCTTTCAGTATCCTCTCTTTGTTCTGAACATTTAGTGTTTTTACTATGATAGGGCATTAGGAGTTTCTTTTGGGTCCTGTCTATTTGGTGTTCTGTGTGCTTCTGGTATTTATGTGGGCATGTCTTTCCTTACTTTTGGAAATTTTTCATCCATGCTCCTGTTGAAGATCTGCTCAATACCATTATCCTGAGATTCTTCTCCTTCCTCTGTGCCTACGATGCATAAATTTGGCCTTTTTATGGTGTCCCACATTTCCTGGATATTCCATTCCTATGCTTTTTAAATTTTTTTTCATAATCTTTGCTTGAGTGGTCCAATTCTTCAACTTCATTGTCCACTCTTGATATTCTATTTTCTGTTTCATTCATTCTATTGAAGAGGCTTTCTCCTGCCCTTTCCAGATGACTTATTGAGTGTTTCACTTCCTTCTTCATTTCACCTTAGTTTTCTTAGGTATTTCTGTCTCTTTTGTGAATCCAGTCAGAAGTTTATCCCTCTCTTCTTTTAGTTCTTTGATTTGTTTGTTCGTGTGTTTTTTAAAAAAAATTCGTTGAAGTCTTTGATCATGTTTATGATTATTCTTTTAAATTCCATGTCCTGTGTTATCTCTATGGGGCACTTATTGTAGAACTCTTCTGTAGGACTGGTGGTGTTTAGTGGAGATACATTATTTGGAGTTTTCATATTATTTTTCTTTGTGATTTTGGCATGTGGATTTCTTTTGTTGTTTTTGATTCTAGTATGAAACTCTAGTGTTCCTTTGTTGAGTTGAAGACTGACTGTATTCTTTTTTTTATTTTTAAATTTTATTTATTTATTTATTTTGTATGAATGTATTGTCTGCATGTAGATTTGTACACCCGTGTCGTGCAATGCCGCGGAGGTCAGAAGAGGGTGTCGGACTCCCCTGGAACTGGAGTTCTCCTGGAATTGGAGTTACAGATGGTTCTCAGCCATCTGTAACTCTTACACAGTGATTGTAGAGACTTGGGTGGCAGAGGTTTAATGTAGGTGTCCTATTCTAGTCTAAGTACTCTGCAGTCTCTTATTATCCACACACTGACCAGTTGTGGGGTCTCTGTGTTAATCACCATCTGCTTCATGGCAAAGCTTCTCTGGTGAGAGTTGAGAGATCCATTAATCTCTGGGTATAACAGTAAGTCATTAGAAGTTGGTTTAATTCTGTGTCCATGTAGAAAAATAGTGTTAATAGGTTCTCCCATAAGGCCTGTGACCTGACTAGGCCTGATATCAGTGTCAGTTATGGGCTCCAGCTTCTGAAGCAGACTTTGAATACAATCAGAAGGTGGTTAGTTGCTCACATAACATCCATGCCGCTATTGTCCAAGTGGGCATATCTTGCCAGGCCAGTTGTTATTGTAGCTCACAGGGTTCACAGCTGGGGAAGGTTGGTGGATGATTACTTTTCTGGTAGCAGCCATAGCACTTTCCAGCACTATTGAAAGCTAGCCAGTAGAGATGAAGCTTCGTGGTCAATACCAGATTGATTTCTCTTTGATCTATAACTCATGTATGAAGTGTCTTCAGTATAGGCCCTCACTATCAAACGCTGGTGAGTAACCTAGAGCAGAGCTGGTGGCCATTATTGTTTGATGGTCTATGGGATCCCTGATCAACAGCTTCAAAAAAGAAAGTCAAGAAACTGGGGTTTTTATTTGCTAGCATATGGTGTCTGGGAGTGGCATGCTCCCCCAATTATAGGGTAACTCCATTTAATCTCTTTTAAATATACATATTAATATATTTTTAAAGAAGACTTAATTCTATAGTGGAAGGTTTCCACGTTATTTTTCAAAAGGCCTTTAGTGTTGGTTACCCATCCCCAAATTAGCTGGCTGTATGTCAAACAATAGTGAATCGGTCTGGTTTAATGGAATGTGGTATCTCAAGAGGTTCAGTAACAATGGTAAGTACATTTTGAGCATCTTTCATTTTTCCACAGTAGGATGATGTCCTTGATTTATAGACAAGGGTCATATTTAGTGTTGATGCCAAGAGGCTGTGGACTGCAGCTTGCACAGGCTGGCCTTGAGCTCACAAAGATCCGCCTGCCTAAGACTGTCCTCTGTCCCATGCGACAGGCCAGCATAAGCTCTTTGTCACTTTCTCTTTAGATTTTTGACAGAAGTAGAATATTAGTTCTAGAACATATTCTTGTTCCAAAGATTAGGTTTCCAAATTCAGGGGCTATGCCCCTATTGGGGTAGGGCTATCAGTAAGAATCAGTCACTTGTAGATTGACAATAACTAACACCAAAGTAGATGTCTCTACAAACCATCAGTGTTGGGTCTGGAAAGATGGCCTGGAAGTTAAGAGATGTGACATTCTCCATCTCAATTCTCACCAGCAAAGCTTCTTCATTCTACTGAGGCGAATGAAACAGAAAGCAACAACCGGCAAAAATGTTGAAAACAGGAGACTGCAGAGCGGCTCCCTGGACAGGACTCCTATGTAAAACAGGAGACTGCAGGGTGCGGCTCCCTGGACAGGACTCCTATGTAAAACAGGAGACTGCAGGATGCGGCTTCCTGGACAGAACTCTTATGTTAAACAGGAGACTGCAGGGTGCGGCTCCCTGGACAGGACTCCTATGTTAAACAGGAGACTGCAGGGTGCGGCTCCCTGGACAGGACTCCTATGTAAAACAGGAGACTGCAGGATGCGGCTTCCTGGACAGAACTCTTATGTTAAACAGGAGACTGCAGGGTGTGGCTCCCTGGACAGGACTCCTATGTTAAACAGGAGACTGCAGGGTGCGGCTCCCTGGACAGGACTCCTGTATTAAACAGGAGATTGTAGAGCAGCTCCCTGGATAGGACTCCTATGTTAAACAGGAGACTGCATGGTGCGGCTCCCTGGACAGGACTCCTATGTTAAATAGGAGACTGCAGAGCGGCTCCCTGGATAGGACTCCTATATAAACCTCAGGGCTCAGGGACTACAGCAGAAAAGGATACAGAAAGATTCTAAGAGCCAAGGGTGGTGGATGACCACAAAGAAGCAGTTTCCCAGACTTCTGGGAACTTGCTCATGTGAACTGAAGGCACTGGTGACGGGATGCTCAACACCTATGCAAACTCAAACCAGACTCAGGGGTTGGGGCGAGCTTGAAAAAAAAAAAACACTGCCGGTCATAGTGGCTCATGCCTTTAATCCTAGCACTCGGGAGGCAGAGGCAGGTGGATCTTTGTGAGTTCAGGGCCAGCCTGGTCTACAGAGTGAGTTCCAGGACAGCTGGGGCTACAGGGAGACCCTATCTCGAAAAAGCCCGGCGGGTCGCCCTTCCCCCCTCGCACCCGGAAGCGGTCCTGCGCTTGGGTCTGGCTTGCTCGGGTGCCTTACTCAGGTGCGCAGGCATATCCCCCCCCCTCCCCCGGCCAACAATTGGATTTGAGGAAGAGAGAGTATCCAGTGGATTGGATTATGAGAACTCTCAGAAGAGGGAGGGAAGAGTGACTTAGACTTCCAATATCCAATCTATAAACAAAAGTGAAAGCCTGAAAACCTAGACAAGTCAACACTCCATAAAGAAGGAGGGGGAGAGGAAGGGAAAAAAAAAGCGTAAGAAGGAGGTAAGCAAAACAAAAGAAGCTTTCACCCTTCAACACACTGAAAAGGCATTTGTGATTTGAATCACAAAATGGAAATCCACATGCCAGGGACACGACGAAGGGACAACATGGGAAAGGTGCAGGATAATTCCACACCAAGCTCTACCAACCCTGTAGGAGATAGGTACAATGGGATCCCCCTGGAGGTGACCCCAGAAACAGACCTTAGAGGAATAATTGCAGACCTATGCAGAGAAATTAAAGAACATAAAGAAGAATTCAGAGAACTAAAGGAAGGGATTGACAAACTCCAGAAAGAACTAGAGAGAGAAAAAAACAAACACCTTAAGGAAGTAGAAACACTGAAAAAGGAAGCCAACCAACGAAGTAAGGAGCACGAAGAAGAGATTGAGAAACTCAAAAAAGAAATTGATATATTAAAGAAATCACAGGATGAAATGAAAAAGGAAATAGAACACTCGTCCAATCAAGAAGAAAGGAAAGGAAAAAGCCTTAGAAATAGAATGGAGGAAGCTGAGCAAAGAATATCAGATCTGGAAGATAACACAGAGCAACTAAAAAACTCAAATAAAGATTATGAAAAATTTAAAAATACACAAAAGTGGAACAACCAGGAAATATGGGACACTATGAAAAGATCAAACCTCCGCATCATAGGAATAGAGGAAGGGGAAGAATCTCAAGAGAATAGTATTGAGCATATCTTCAACACAATAATAGATGAAAACTTCCCCAAACTAAAAATAGACAAACCCATTCAAATACAAGAAGCACATAGAACTCCAAATAGACAAGATCAGAAAAGAAACTCCCCACGCCATATCATAGTCAAAGTGCTAGATGCCCAAAACAAAGATAAAATTCTGAAGGCCACGCGAGAAAAACAAGTCACATACAAAGGGAAACCCATCAGAATCACAAATGACTTCTCGCCGCAAACCATGAAAGCAAGAAGAACATGGAGCAAAGCATTTCCAGTGTTAAAGGACTATGGATGCCAACCCAGAATACTTTACCCAGCAAAAATGTCGATTACACTTGAAGGAGAGAGAAAAATCTTCCATGACATAAGCAAGATGATAGAATACATTTCCGGAAAACCAACTCTCCAGAAAATACTTGAAGCAATTCAAAGGGCAGAAGAGAAGAGCAACTATCCTCAAGCACCTAGGGAAAGAAACTAATAAAAACATAATCATAGGAGCTGAAACAGAGACTAAAAGTCCAAATGGATAATAAGGTGAAAGGAAGCAACATCCATCTTTCAATTATAACCTTAAATATTAATGGGCTGAACTCCCCAATCAAAAGGCATAGACTGGGAGAATGGATTAGGAAACAAAATCCATCTATATGCTGTCTACAAGAAACCCATCTCAATTTCAAGGACAGGCACCAACTTAAAGTGAAGGGATGGAAGAAAATATTCCAAGCAAATGGTACCAAAAAGAAAGCAGGAGTTGCTATTCTAGTATCAGATAAAATAGACTTCAAAGCAAAAGAAATCAAAAGAGACAAAGAGGGCCACTACATCCTTATTAAAGGAACAATTAACGATGAAGACCTCACAATCATGAATATATATGCACCAAACGCCAGCGCACCAAACTTTGTAAAGACAACTCTTCAGGACTTCAAGGCTCAAATTAACCCCAGCACAGTAATAGTAGGGGACTTTAATACCCCACTAAGTCCTTTAGACAGATCAACAGGACAAAAGATAAACAAAGAGACATCTGAACTGAATGATACAATACACCAACTGGATCTCACAGACATCTATCGAATATTTCACCCAAACACCAGAGAATACACTTTCTACTCAGCACCCCATGGAACATTCTCCAAAATAGACCATATACTGGGACACAGGGAAAAACTCAAAAAATACAAAAAGATTGAAATAATTTCATGCATTCTATCAGACCACAGTGCAATAAAGCTCAATATCAATACCAGGATAAGCCCTACACCGTACAAGAACACATGGAGACTAAACAACACTCTACTGAATAATGAATGGGTCAGGGATGAAATAAAGAAAGAAATAAAAACATTCCTGGAACTGAATGACAATGATAATACAACACAGCAAAACCTATGGGACACTTTAAAGGCAGTCCTAAGAGGGAAGTTTATAGCTCTAAGTGCCTACATTAAAAAAACAGAAAGAGCACAAGTGAATGATCTAACACAGAGGCTTAAAGTACTTGAGAGAGAACAACAAATGAACCCTAAACGCAGCAGACAAGAAGAAATAACAAAAATCAGAGCAGAAATCAATGAAATAGAAACAAAGAAAACCATACAAAAAATCAATCAATCAAAAAGTTGGTTCTTTGAGAGAATAAATAAGATAGACAGACCTCTAGCCCAGTTAACTAAAAGAAAAAAAGAACAACTCCAAATCAATAGAATCTGTGATGAAAGGGGAAATATCACAACAGACAATGAAAAGATCCAGACAACCATAAGAGATTACTTCAAAAACCTATACTCTACTAAATTTGAAAACCTAGAAGAAATGGATGAATATCTGAAAACCTGGGAACCACCAAAGCTGAACCAAGAAGAGATCGACAGCTTAAACAGTCCAATAATATATGAGGAAATTGATGATGTAATAAGCAGCCTCCCAAACAAAAAATGCCCAGGCCCAGATGGTTTCACAGCAGAATTCTATAAAATATTTCAAAAAGACCTACAACCATTACTACTCAAGCTGTTTAGAAGGATACAATTGGAGGGAGTTCTCCCAGATTCCTTCTATGAAGCCAGCATCACACTAATACCAAAACCAGGCAAAGATGCAACCAAAAAGGAGAACTATAGACCCATCTCCCTAATGAACACAGATGCCAAAATTCTAAACAGGATACTGGCAAATCGCATACAGACACACATCAAGAAGATCATCCATCATGACCAAGTTGGATTTATACCAGAGATGCAGGGATGGTTCAACATACGAAAATCAATAAACATCATCAAGCATATAAATGGACTGAAAGACAAAAACCACACCATCATCTCAATTGATGCGGAGAAAGCCTTTGACAAAATTCAACATCCCTACATGTTTAAAGTCCTGGAAAGAATTGGATTGGAGGGATCATTCCTTAATGTAATCAAAGCCATATACAGGAAACCCACAGCCAATATCATCCTAAATGGGGAAACGACAGCGGCATTCCCTTTAAGGGTAGGAACTAGGCAAGGCTGCCCTTTGTCACCACTCCTCTTCAATATAGTGCTTGAAACCCTTGCTAGGGCAATAAGGCAAGAAAAGGAAATTAAAGGAGTTCTAATAGGAAAAGAGGAAGTTAAACTATCCCTTTTTGCTGATGATATGATTGTATACTTAAGGGATGCTAAGAACTCCACCAGTAAACTCCTAGAAATGATTAAGAACTTCAGTAAAGTGGCAGGATACAAAATAAATCTAGAAAAATCAGTAGCCTTTCTTTACACCAACAATAAGCAACTGAAGAAGGACTACAAGGAGACCTTCCCACTTAAAATAGCCTCAAAAACAATAAAATACCTAGGAACAAACCTAACCAAACACACCAAGGATCTCTACAACAAAAACTTTAAACCTCTGAAGAAGGAAATTGAACAAGACATCAGAAGATGGACAAACCTCCCATGCTCATGGATTGGGAAAATAAATATAGTAAAAATGTCCATTTTACCTAAACTCATATACAGATTTAATGCAATCCCAATCAAAATCCCCAAGAGCTTCTTCACAGGTTTGGAAAAAAAAATCCTCAATTTCATTTGGAAAAACAAGAGACCCCGAATAGCCAGAGCAACCCTGAGCGAAAAGAGCAATACAGGGGGGATCTCTATACCAGATTTAAAACTATACTACAGGGCTATAGTTATAAAAACAGCTTGGTACTGGCACAAAAACAGATCAGTTGACCAATGGAATAAAACTGAAGACCCAAACCTGAGCACATACAACTTCAGCCACCTCATATTTGATAAAGGGGCCAAGAAGACACAATGGAGGAAAGACAGCATCTTCAACAAGTGGTGCTGGCAAAACTGGATCACCACTTGCAGAAGAATGAAGCTAAACCCCTACCTCTCGCCTTGCACAAAAGTCAATTCCAGATGGATTAAAGACCTCAACGTGAAACCCAAAACTCTGGAGGTAATAGAAGAAAAACTTGGCAGCAGACTACAAGACATAGGTGTAGGAAAAGACTTCCTAAATCAGACAGCAGCTGCACAAGAAATAAGATCGATAATTGACAAATGGGACCTCATTAAACTCAAAAGCTTCTGTACATCAAAAGAAACAATAAAGGAAGTAAAGAGAAAACCCACTGAGTGGGAAGAAACCTTTACTGCAGATACATCTGACAAAGCATTAATTTCCAGAATATACAAACTACTGAAAAAACAAAGAAAAAAGAAAACAAATGAATCACTCAAAAGATGGAGCAAAGAGCTGAATAGAGACTTCACAGAGGAGGAGCTAGAGATGGCTGAGAAGCATCTTAAAAACTGTTCAACGTCACTAATAGTTAGGGAAATGCAAATTAAGACCACTCTAAGATATCACCTCACTCCGATAAGACTGGCCAGGATCAAGAGAACAAATGATACCAAGTGCTGGAGAGGTTGCGGGGAAAGGGGAACACTCATCCATTGCTGGTGGGAATGTAAACTGGTACAGCCACTATGGAAAGCAGTGTGGAGAACCCTTGGAAGACTCAAAATGAGCTTGCCATTTGATCCAGTCATACCACTCCTAGGTATATACCCACAAGACTCATCTTACTGCAGAAATACATGCACAGCTATATTTATTGCAGCTCTGTTCACAATAGCAAAAAGCTGGAACCAACCCAAATGCCCCTCAACTGCTGAGTGGATAGAAAAAATGTGGTACATGTACACAATGGAGTTCTATGCAGCAATAAAGAAGGATGATATCATGAACTTTGCAGGTAAATGGATGGAGCTGGAGGATATTATATTAAGTGAAGTAACGCAATCACAGAAAAACAAACGTCGAATGGTATCCCTCATATGTGGATGCTAGCATCAATAACCCAGTTATTAATATTTCTTGTGATGAGGGATGCATATTAAAAGAACAACAACTGAAAGACTGCATCAGAAAACCGACTGAAATGGTGAACCGGGAGGGGTGGGAGGGGTGGGAGCGGCGGGAGAGGGACATGGGTCTATATTCTATTAATGTATATTTAATTTAAAATTATATGGTATTTTACTCAAAATTTATATAACAATAGCTTTGGGATTAACATATACAAATGTTCTCTATAATTTTTGTGTTATGCAGTATCAGCTTGTAACATCCTCTTTTACCTGTAGGATAACTTAACTAAAGGATTTAAGTTTGCTTCCCAAATTAACATCATGCACTCACCCAAAAAAAAAAAAATGGACAAATTTGATGAAATTTACTCTTTGATCCCTGCCTATAGGTAAGTGTACTACAAATGCCTTCCTGAGACTCATGGGTCAAAAAATAAAATTTAAAAAAAGGGGAGATACAGTTATATATTAAACCTTTTTGTCCAAAACTTTCAATTTAATCTTAAGACTAACCATGGGAAAAGATTTGTATGTTCCCACAGGTCAAAACGACACCAACTCAAAGGCAGAGAAAGAATGGATACAGCCTTCCGTCGTATAGGTTGTACCATGAAATACCAGCAGAGAAGTTCACCAATCTTAACACTAAAAGGAATAAAAGCCTCAGACTGCTACAGGCATCAAACATCTCTGAGGACCATAGGTGTAACATCTGTTTACAGTGAGTCCTAACGAACTTTACCTTCTAGGTGCAGCACAGTTTCAATATGAGAGACCTCCTTACCTCTTTTTCACAGAACAAAGAAAAACAGGGTGGTAATGAAGTCATCCATTAATGGTAAATTAGAGCTGACTGGTATAGAAGTAATCTCTTATAAAACTGGAAAAACGGCTTTCTTCAATTGACTAATATACATAGGAACTGTAAAAAGGATTATTGTCTATCCAGAAACAAACACAATACTAAAGTATTGTGTTTGTTTCTGAATAGACAATACACTTAAACACTACTTTAAGTAGTTCATATAATTAATACAAGAGAGCACTGAAAGCAGCATCGGATTATTCTGCCAAGGAGATGCTAGCCAGGGGACCCAACCCCCCCCCCCAAAAAAAGGTTAAGGCTTATTGCCTGTAAACTGGGATATCTGCAAGAAAAGAGGTGGTAAGGTCTGCCCTGCTGTCAATGACCTAATGTAACCATGGGAGGATTGTATCGAGATCGCACTTACAAGTATACAGTTGGTCTCTGGAATACCAGAGAGTGTTACCAAAGGCCACTGAACTAATAAAGCAAAGGTTAGTCTCCTTGAGTCAAGCAAAACTCCGCCACCAACATCAGCTACACCCCAACTGCTTGGTGATACTGTGCAGCAGAGGCAGCCATATGTCTGTATATCCCAACTTTATTTGATTATTAGCTCTCTCCTTGGACAAATAACTCGAGGATGTTGCCACAAGCTTATACCTTCTAGCGATTAGGAGATATATATGCCACAGTAAGGCCTTGTCATCTCTCTCAGGGGGAAAAAGAAAAGTAATTCAGGGATTAAGACACCATCCAGACATATGTGTCTATACCAAAGTAACCTACCATAATAACTAGCAATGTTTAAATACATATATATCTAACCGCTTGTGCTTCATTAGTAGGATTGGAAGCCTGTCCCTGGGCAATCGGGCAGCCCATGAAAGGAAACAGCCAGAACTGATTAGAGTCCAAGACGACATCTCCAGACAAAGTAGACTGTTGTGCTTCTTGTCCACCTGTGCCCCATCTCTAAGCCTAAGGAACAATCTGTGGAAGAGGGGGAGTGGTATATTGTAGGAGCGGCGATTGGGGTGAACGGTAAAACTATGACAATATAGTCTGGACACTTATTTGATCAACTTGATTGAACATTCAAGCCCCTCCAGCTAGATGGTGGGAGCCTTGGGCTCTGTGGGCTGGGACACAACTGCTTGCAAATTGGTTTTATATGCAGGAATCTTGTGCTGGGAAAAAAGAAAAGGAGCTAGATACTGACATTTGAACTAACTGGGAATATAAAATGCTAGTTGTTTTATTCATAGTTAGTATTGGGTTGGGCTCTATATTTTTCTGAAATACACAACATCACAGTGTAACACTTTCTTTTACTTGTAGGACAATTTAAAAGAATTAAGCTTAAATTTTTACTTACCAAATAAGTAGAAGTCTTAGTCCAGTCATAAAGCGTTAAAGAGCAAAGTGTTTATTGGGTAAAATTTATTTAGCAGGTTCTCAACTCTGCCCAAGCTTTATCCACCAAGTATAGGATATTTCAATGGCTTAGTGAATTGTTTAGATTAATTAAATTTAGGTGTAGGTTTTGGTGGAAATGGTAATACAATTGAACCAATCGGGAATATAAAATGTTAATTGGTCTTATTTATAATTTGTATCGGGTTAAGGTATACAAATGGCCTATATATTTTTTCTGAATAACACAATATCACATTATAACACTTTCTTTACTTGTAGGACAAGTTAAAGGAACTAAGCTTAAATTTCCTTCCCAAATAAGTAGCATACAGTCAATGAGAACCAGTTTGGGTAAATGTAATGAAAGCTTATGCCTTGGCTCCTGCTTATGGGTATGTGTAATACAACTTAGGCATCTATAGGTCAAAACAAAAACCTAAAAAGAAAAAAAAAAAAAAAAAAAAAAAAAGAGGGAGGGGGGAGGTGGGGTACTATCCTTTCTGGGATACAAATGGAAAACTCTGTGTTTCAATCCTATTGATAAATTTTCAATTTTTCTGATCTTAAAAATAACAATGGGAGGAGAATTTTATGTTCCCACAGGTAAAAGTCACCAATCTAAATGCCTGAAAACATACAACTTATGGCTGTGCAGGATGAACTGGGGAATGTCAGCAGAGAGGTTGACCCATCTGAACACTAAGGAATGAGGAACATCAGACTGCCTGAGACACGGTCACTGAGCATCTCTCTGAATAATATTGGGGTTGACTGTTAATAATGGACCCTAATGCTGAGAAACCTTCCTACCCCCCCCTTTTTTTTTTTTTTTTTTTTTTTTGAAAAAAGAAAAACAGGATGGTAATGAAACCACTCCCAAACTGTAAACTAGAGCCAATTGTTACGGTGG
This sequence comes from Rhizomys pruinosus, assembly GCA_009823505.1. Taxonomy (NCBI): domain Eukaryota; kingdom Metazoa; phylum Chordata; class Mammalia; order Rodentia; family Spalacidae; genus Rhizomys; species Rhizomys pruinosus. Next base: position 3,959,657 of record VZQC01014736.1, on the reverse strand, counting down.
TAATTTCCTATAAAACAGGCACAACGTATTAACTGATTGATAGGCATAGGAACTGTGAAAGGATATTTCTCTATCTAGAGCCAAATTCAATAGTAAAGTGTTTATAAGTTGTGTAATTAAGCAAAATATATTACTACAGGAAAGCTCTGACATCAGCAATGAATTATTCTGCCTAGGAGATGTTGGCTAGGGGATTCAAACCCCCCCCCCCAAATTATAAAGGCCTTTTGCCTATAAGTGGGATATATGCAAGGAGAAAGGCAGTAAGTCCCTGTTGTCGAAGACCTGGTGTGAGCATGAAAAATGTTATGAGACGTCACTTGCTAGCGTACAACTGGCCTCTGAAATGCTAGAGAGCGTTACCAAAGGCCACTAAAGCAATACAGCAAAATATTGGTCTCCCTGAGACAAGCAAGACTCCTCCGTCAATATCAGCTACACCTCAACAGCCTGGAGATACTGTGCAACAGTGGCAGCCAAGTGTCTATATATATCCCAAATCTATTTGGCTATTAGCTCTCTCCTTGGAGGAATAACTCACAGCGGATGCCACAAGCTTGTGTCCTCTGGTGGTTGGGCGATGTTGTGAGCCACAGTAAGAACTTGTCACCCTTTATAGAGAAACCACAGTTTGCGGATTAGCATGCCATCCAAGCATCTGTGTCTATGCTCACAGCTTAGCTTGACATAATAAGTGGTACTGCTTAAATGCCTGTACATCCAATAGCTTGTGCTTTGTTAATATGACTAAAAAGGGTATCACTGGGAAAGCTGTCAATCCATGAAGGGAAACAACCTGAACAGACTGGAGTCCAAAATGACAACTCCAAAGAAATTAGACTGTTTTCTTCTCACCCACTTGTGCCCCTTTCCCAAAGCCCAGGGAACAAACTGCGGAAGAGGAGGCGTGGTAGATTGTAAGGGCTGTGGAGAGATAGGGGTGAATCATGAGACTACAGGAATATAGTCTGGAATCCTGATTGATCAACATGTCTGTGCATACAAGCTTCTCCAACTGGTCTATGGGAACCTTGGGTTGTTCAAACTTTGGACATAGATACTTGCAAAATGCACCAATTACCTGATTGTATGACATAATGAGTGACGTCAATGCTATCTGCAAACAACTGTGTCATTGTATTGTAGAATCCCTTAAAAAATAAATTAATTAAAAAAAAACTATTTCATAATATTGCTTAGTTCTGGGCACTGGAAATAACAATGATTTTTTTATTTCTATATTTGAAATAATAAAGTTTAAATTTTAGTGCAACAAAGAAAAAAAGAAAAAAAAAGCCAAAAAACAAAACAAAACAAACAACAACAAAAAAACACAGTAGGTCCTGTCCGTAGTAGATGTTGGATCTCCAACAAACTGCAGAATACATGTTATAGGGGCAGCATATCCTGGGTGCAGACTGAATTTGGCGGTTGTGCCTCGAGCCAGGGGCAGCCACAAGCGCCCAGCAGGGAGGGAGCAGTTGTGGAGGGCGGGGCCACGTGCTAGGGCAGTATTCTCAGTTGGAGCAACACGCGGGTACCTAACGACCCACCAACTCCCACTCAGTCTGGCTCTAGTGGGTTTGGTTCAGTGGTCCTAGTTCCCAGAGCTTTGAGCAGCAAGCTCATTTTGCTACTTGTCTCGCAGACTTACAGACTAAGGAGTACAGGAACGCGCAGGCCACACCTCACCCTAGACCCAGGAGCACTGGAAAGTTCAGGGATGGCTAAGGCACGGAAGTGTGAGGTCACCAGGGAGCTAGGAAGTGAGAGGTCACCAGGGAGCCAGGATGAAAGGCAGTCGTGCAGCCAGATGGGAGGGATGGGCCAGAGAAGCGCAGTGGGCGCTGGGTCACTGGGCTGCCAAGGCAGGCGGAGCCAGAGGCTGCAATGGACAGCAGGTATGTGTTGAAAAGTTCATCAAGGGCAGGTGAATATTTTCACTGTTAAAGGATGTTGGTCAGATAGGTTATTTATAGACACAATTCTTGATGTTGTGATTTCCTTAACTTGGGTAGTGGATGATAATTTGAAAGCTTGTGAAAAGTGGTTATTTTGTATGTTTATGCAATGTAATAAGTATGTTTGACTTAATATTGTACTCAGGAAATGTTTGTGGACAAGAGAATTCATCTGGGCAGGTAACCAGCAAAACTCTCCTTCTTGTTTGTGAGTCTTCCTATCTAACATAGGAGGAAGAGTCTTCAGGTATTCGATTTTTTAAAGCATTTCAATATTTGTCCTTCTGTTTATATAAGTGCAGCTTACTAAGAATTTTTTATGAGAGCATTTTCCTGTCTAGATAGATGTTAGTGGCATAGGCAACAATTATCAAATGTTTGAATCCTTAAAATGATGACACATAATAAAAATGTGGTGGTAGCAGATGTGCAGACAAGTCCATGAATCTTAGCCAGTTTTTTTCAACTGTGGAATACCAATGTGGCATTACAATATATAGAGACCATTCTAGTGACTTTCTATTGTGATACACAGCAGGACTATTTTAGTTTCTTTCCCATTGTTGTGGGGGAAAATAAAACACTGACCAAAACCAACTTGGGGAAGAAAAGGCTTATTTGGCTTACAAGTACAGTCCATTATCAAGGGAAGCCAAGGCAGAAACTCAGGGCAGGAACCTGGAGCACAGGCCACGGAGGGTCCTGCTCACTACCTTGCTCCCCTGACTCATGCTCAGCCTGCTTTCTTATAGGATACTGAATAACATCCTTAGGGGTGGCCCTTCCACATCACTCAACGATCAAGAAAATGTCCCCACAGACATGGCCACAGTCCAAGTCAATGAAAGCAATTCCCTAACTGAGGTTCCTTCTTTCCACGTGTGCCAAGTTGACAAAACTATCCCGCACAAGGACCACAAACAACTCGAAGAGGAAAAGGTTTATTTGTCTTACACTCTACATCATTGTCCATCTTTGAAGGAAGCCAAGGTAAGGACTGGAGACAGGAACATGGAGGCAGGAGCTGGAACAGAGACCAAGGAGGAGTGATGTTAATGGCTTGTTTGCTATTTTTGCCTTGCTCTGGTATCTTTCTTGTAGAGCCCAGGCTTACATGTCCAGGGATGGCACCATCCACAGTTGGATGATCCCTCCTTCATTAATTAGAAATCAAGAAAATGTCCCTCAGAAATACCCATAAGCCAATCTATCCGATGAAGGAAATTCCTTAATTCATCTTCTCTCTTCCGAAGTAGGTCTAGCTTTGTTAGATAAAAGCTTAGTTGATAAAAGTTAACCAACACACACACACACATACACACACATACACACTTGTGCCCCATGTGAGTGCACCTGTGTAGCTGTCTGTGTTTCTGTGTAGACTGCTGAGCTACATTCATCCCCACGTCTAGACTCCACCTTTTGACGAAAGCTGCAGCAATAATACACTGTACAAAGGTACATCAGTTTTTGCACTCTTCTGTGGAGTGCAGGGTGAGGTTTGTATTTTCAAAGTATCAGTGAGTGTGTGGCCAACAAAGATTTAAAGAGACAGGGAAAAGTCACTAGTGGGTTGTGGCCATGGGACTGATCTTCAGAATGGTGGTGAGTGCGCACAAATATGGAGACATAATATCATCCTCTGCTTCTAAAATGTCTGTGAAGGCTGAAGATACTTCATAATGATATGAAAGAACAAAAGGACATGAGGGAACAGCTGACCCTTACAGGCTACCCTAGATTAGGCTCCATTGAAATAATTGGTTAGTCCATAATAATGCCATCTGGATGAGCTTGGGCCATTCAAGGGAGACAAGAATGACACTGTTCATTAGAGTGCTAGTCACCAAGGGCTTAGAAAGAACACGAAAGGCTGCAAACTAGTTTCTGCTATGGTAATTCACGTAGGGTGTTATTTTTTCTTTTTGGCCTTTTCGATATAGGGTCTCACTGGAGCATCAGCTGTCCTGGAACTAGCTACACAGACTAGGCTGGCCTTGAACTCAGAGATCCGCCTGCCTCTGCAGTCTGAGTGCTGGAATCAAAGGCATGCACCACCAGGCCCAGCTTCATTTAGGGTATTGTACATAGAGGTGAGGTGAAAACATGTTTGCATTTTAGAAGTGATGCTGATAATTTAATTAACTTGTAATTCATAATGCCTAAACATGCAATGCTAATGTTTAAAGGTGGCTTGCTAGTTTTTGTCCAAGTGGTTAAGCATAGCACAATGTGGGGCTGGAGAGATGGCTCAATGGTTAAGATCACTGGTTGCTCTTGCAGATAACTGGGGTGCAGTTCCCAACACCCACATGGCAGGTAACAAATGGGGGTAACTCCAGTTCCAGGGATTCTGATGCCCCCTTCTGTCCTGCATGGGTACTGCACACATGTAGTAAGTACACTTAACATACCTGGAAGTAAAACACTCATCCACATAAAATGAAAATAACTTTTAAATAGCATAATGTGTAGTAGTCTGTTAAAAGAGCAAAAAACAGATGAAAAGATAAATATACTCCCTTACCACATATAGGTAGTGTACAAATATTTTCTCTCATTCTCTTGATACCTTTTAATTTTGTTGACTTTTGCTTTGATGTACAGCATTAAATTTTGGTACATTTTAGTTCTCTAATTTTAAACAGTTTCTCCTGTTTTTGGTGTCTTATGCAAGAAGTCATTGTTGAATCCAGTGTCCTGGTTTTTATATTCTAAAAATTTTATAAGTTTATTTTCTTGGTTCATTTAAAAAGCTGATACTGGGGCTGGAGAGATGGCTCAGTGGTTAAGAGCACTGGCTACTCTTGCAAAAGACTGAGGTTTGTTTCCCAGCACCCACATAGTGGCTAAAAACCATCTAGGACTCCAGTTCTGACTCCCTCTTCTGACCTCTGCAATGCCCATTGCAGGATATGGGTGCACTTACACACTTGCAGGCATAAAATAATAAATATTTTTAAAAACATTTAAAAGCTAATATTGATCATTATGGTCACACATAGTGGTAGGTAAGTTGCTGAAGAGGATGAGGCTGGAAGATTGAGGACTATGTGGCCTACAGAATGAGTTCCAGAGCATCCTGGGCTACAGAGTGAGACTCTGTCTTAAAGCAGATACACTGAGAGTGCGGCTCTGGAATAAGAGTTCCTGCTGAGCAGGTGTGGGCTTCTGAGTTTGATCCTTGCTGATTTAAAAAAGTGTTTACAGTTTTGATAGGCAAACAGCTCTATTTCTTGTTTCATGCATTTTTGGGTATTATACCAATATTCTCTTAACCAAGAACTATTGCCATATTTTCTTCATAGACTTTGGAGGTTTGAGCTCTTTAGGTCATTCATTCTTTGGCAGTTCATGTTTGTATCATGTAAAGAAAGGAAAAATTTTATATCTCAATTCCTAATGTTCCAGCACTATTTGGGGAAGAAATTTCCTCTTTCATTGACTAGATCTGTCACCTGTGCTCGTAGTGGGCGGGGCTTGTTAGTGAACTCCCACTCCTCTGTTGAGCCATTAGGTACCATGCTGGTTGTTTTAGATAAAGTCTCTCTGTTAGTCCCAGCTGGCCTAGAACTCACTATGTAGACAAGGCTGGCCTCAGTCTCACAGAGGTCCACCTGCCTGGGGCTCCCGAGTGCTGGGATTAAAGGCATGCACCACCACACTTGGCTTACCATACTATTTTGATAACTAGCCTCTTGAGTTTTGAAGCAAGGAAACATGTCTCCTCCAACTTTTGTCTTTTTGAAGATTACTTTTCCTCTTTGGTGTCAGTTCCTTGTGAACTGGAGAGTCAGGTTGTCCATATGTACAAGAAATTTTGAGTTCCCTAGGAGCATCTGGAATCTGTAGATCACATTCAGTGGTATTGACATCTTACTCTTAACTCTGGCTTCCTCTGAACATGGCATTCCATTTAGGTATTTTGAGATTTACTTTCAGTATTGATTCATTTCCTTGCTTAAGTTTATTTATCAAGGTTTTAGTCTTCTGATGCTGTGGTAAAACCACATTGTGACTTTCCTTCTGGGACCAGTCCTTGCATGTGCATGGAAACAAAAGAATCATTTATCTTTGCACTGTTATTAAAGACGACTTTTAGGTAACTGTTCCTGTTAGAGCATCATCCTCCCCAGATAGATAGGAAAGGTAGCCAGGTAGTCCAGGTCACGAAGGCCACAGGATCTCTCTCCTTCGGCTTCCATGCTCTGGGAGGTGCTGCTGTTCACTGTGGACTTGGATCTCTGATTTGCAGATCATGTGTGGCACAGATGGGAACAGCTTCCTGCCCTGCCTTATTCCAACATGAGCAGGTGATCCGATTGGGAAAGCCAGGTGCTGGCATTCATCTCAAATTCTCAGGTCACATGGAGAAAGTGGATGAAAGTGTGCTGGAGACTGACCTTTTGCCCACAGGCACAGTACCCAAGCCCGACTTCTTTTAGTGTAAGGAACAGGGCAAGTCAATCTGCATATACCTGAATTCTGTCCCTTGTTGCTCAGGGGTATGGGGTGCAGCCTGCCTGCCACAAGTACAGGCTGATTCTGTTTGTAGAGAATCAAACTCTGTAGGAAAAGCAGCATACAGCACATCTATTTAAACTTCTGCACCCCAGGGTTCAGGGATCATTGCAGAAGAGAGGGGAGAAAAATTGTAAGAGCCAGAGGGGGTGGGTGACCACACAGAAACAGTTTCCCAGACAGCTGGTCAGATACACCTATGAACTCACAGCAATGATATCATCCACAAATCCTGCCAATATCCCCTCACCTATGTTCTATAAGGCCATTCAATCTGGCTCCAGAGTGAACCATCCCACTTTGGTTTGCCATTGGATCTTATAATGAAGGGGTAGATGGTGTTTATGGCTCCCCAGGAAAGGAATTATCGGAACACAGGTATAGCAGTGTCTTAATTATTAACCTGTTTCCTTCTTGGAAGCAAGTTTGTTGACTTGCTTTATTCTTTGATCTTATAGATTTGCGTCCAAAATGACTTAAACTACATTTCTTTCTACTCCTTTTGATGAGATTATTTTATACATTTTAATGGCATTCCTTTTTGGTCACATTTACATCCTAACCTAGGATTCTCTCACTGCCTACGACCCCCAACCCTGCCCCCAACCTGTAGTTCAAAATTTCAATGACTTAGCCATTCAATTTGAGACAAAGCCAGAGAGTAGTATCAGCAGTCTCCCAAACGTAATCCTCATTGGTGTTTTCTATGAGGCATTTTAGGGGCCAATGTGCATGAGTTGAATCACTTAGACCTATAAATGCCATTATCAGTAAACTTTCCCTATACAAGTGTACAGTTACTTAAGGGTAAAATGTGCACCTTGTCAGCCCTAATATACTAGGCTTGAGCCACATGTCCTCAATAACCCAATAAAAAAGAGAAGCAATAATAAAAAGCAATGAAAAGATATGCAATGAGACCACATTAGAAAGTGAAATGGGTCTTGTGCTCCCTTCAATGTTCATCTTTGGGGTACTGTCATGAGATTTAAGTTTAAATAAAGGGTAAGAAGTATGAATAACTAAGCAATACTGATCAAGGTGTGTGTGGTCCTGTCTGTCATTAACTGTTCATTGTCTTGGCTATACTCTCTAGTACTCTATCCAGTACAGGTGTTTTCATAAATCAGACCTGTCTCCCCTGGCCTTGGGGAAACCAAATGTGTGTGAGAGGTTCTAGATGCCTTAAAGCCCAAGTACAGCCTTCATATCAGGACCAAAAGCACTAGGAAGCCTCTGGAAACTGAGCATCATTATGTACTTGCTGTTTTTATGTGTATGAGCGTACTGCTTGCATGTGGGAGGGTGCATCTCTATCATGCAATGCCTGTGGAGGTCAGAAGAGAGCACTGGATTCCCCCAGAGCTGGAGTTACACATGGTTGTTAGCTTCCATGTGGGTGCTCTTCTGCAAGAGGGAGCCAGTGCCTTAACCACCGAGCAATGTCTTCAGCCCCTGAACATCAATTTTTAATTGTGCATGCAATGTTTCATTTATGTGCTTGAAGTTCTGTTGGTTTTGACAAAATACGTGATTTACTATCCATGACACTATCATACAATACAGTTTCAGTGCTTGAAGAAAAAAAAAAAAAAAAAACAACTATCATGTTTCCCTATACTCCTAGCAACCACTGACCTATCTACTATCTTAGTATTTTCCCTCTTGAGAATGTCATATGAATAGCATCATATGTAATCTTCTACTGTTATTTTATCTACTGACTTAGCAGTGTGTGTGTGTGTGTGTGTGTGTGTGTGTGTGTGTGTGTGTGTGTATGATTCATGCTAGAATCAGATTCTTTCAAGTTCATTTTTTGGGGGGTATTTTTGAGACAGGGTATCCTTTTAGTCCTATTTGGCCTGGAGCTTGCTATGTGGACAAGGCTGGCCTTGAACTCACAGAGATCTGCCTACCTCTGCCTCCCAAGTGCTGGGATTACAATTGTGCACCACTACACCTGGATTAATTTAATTTTTAAATGACAAGAACATATGTTGAGCTTTTGCATCTATACATCATCTTTGGCTGAAGACTCTGTTTAGATCCTGTCTCCTCTACCACACCCCTTTTCATAGTCGAGTAGTTTGTTATCTCTTTTAACAAAAAATCTTGTGGACAGTTCTGGATTGTTCTTTGCTTCAGCATCAGAGACTTGAGGTTTTTTTTTTTTTTCCATTTCAGCTTTGTTTTCCATTTCAGTCCTTTGCCTTCTCTGGCTGTCATGGTTTTGGATAGTCACTGTGGTTTATTCTTCACGCAATCAACAAAGTCCAGAAGCTGAAAAAATGTGTCCTGTCATTTCTTCATTGCATTTTTATTGTCACACACACACACACACACACACACATATGCCATGATCTATGCTTGACAAGTATATAATTTGGTTTTCTTCAGTATTATCAGAAGGTTATGGAACAACATCTAATTCCACAGTATCCAGTATCCATTAGTAGTCGCTATCCATCTTTTCCTCCCTCCAGGTCCTTGACTATTTTTAAATTGCTTTCATTTTATTTATTACTTTGAAGCACTTTTATGTATTCTTATTCCAGTGTCTTATTGGGTGTTCATTTTACAAGCAGATTTTTTTTTCTAATCTGTTACTTGTTTTTTTTTTTCTCTAAACAGTGTGTTTCCCAGCAGAAGTAGATGTGAAAATACTGCTGAAATCTGCACATGTTTTGCTTCAGAACACAAGTCAACCAAGCAGGAAATGAGCTGGAAGCTTCCTGCCTTCCCAGTAGCTTCCACAGTGCAGAATGTGCTATGCAGGCTTTGAGGAAGAAAAAGTCATCAACAGGCTGGCTCAGGTGGGCCTTCTAGGTTCTGTACTACCCACCTGCCAGCACTAAGCCTAACTGAAGTAGTAGCAGTGCCTCCTAAGGGGCAACCAGCTTTACATTGGATCTGAGGCCAGCTCCATGAGGGAATTCACACCCTGGACCATAAAGCTGCTCAGTAGCCCTTGGCTGGAGAGCTGCTAGGCTCTATGCGGAAGATCCTACTCTTGTCATTGATGGAGTAGGGGTGCTGAGAACCCTCCCTTCCCTGCTCTGACTTGCCCCACCTTGCACAGGGGAGCTTACTGCTGTGAAGCTCTGCTGACAAGTTAAATTATTCATGATCCAATGGACTCCTTCACCCTCATGCTCATGTGAGCAGCCCTAGTTAAAGCCAGTATGTCACAAGGCAAAACAAAACTACTTTACAGTAGGATATGAACTTGGTAGGAGGATGGGATTGGAAGGATGGGTTGACAGATGAGAGTGACTATAATGTGCTATATGTATGTATGAAACTGTACAAGAATAAGTGAATTTTACAAAGATCGCACATATCAGCAATCTACCGTGGATGTGTGCAGAGCTTCCAAGTTGCCAGGACTCCAAGAGGATTGACAGGTGGTTAGGGATTGCTGGGTGGAAGAACCCCTTAAGGACTCATATTTCCTTGAATTTAATGGAATTTCATGGGTGCAAGAGGATGGAGAAAAAAATGGCAAGATAGGAGGGGGAAGTTAGGAAGAGATCAGTGGGAAGATCACAAAGAGGGTGACGGCTATGATAAAATTCTATACATGCATAAAAATCTCAATGAAAATCCCACTACATATAATTAGCATATGCTAAATACGTGTCTTCCTGTTGTGTGAGACTTTTTCTGGGGAGTCTCTACACACACATACTTATTCACCTCAGAAAGGGATCCCATGACAGAGCAAAGTAATGACTGCTCCCAAGTTCAACATGGTAGATTTTCATTAGGATTACTAACAGGGGCAAGTGCGAAGGGCTCTGTACAGGAGCAGAGATAACTCAGAAAAGCAGATGCAGCACAGACAAGCCCACTCCCATTCTGCTGATGACTCGAGAACGCTGCCACGGCCAAGCTCTCTGCACAGCTTCCAGGCAGCTGGAGAGCCCAAGAATCTCCGAGGTTGGCTGTGGTTACTCCTTCCATAAAGCTGGGGAGGAGCCTTAGAGAATCCTCTACGTTTCTGCTTCCAAATATGTGACCTTCTCTTTTCTTCCTGTGTGTCTCTTCCCATTCCTCCTGGAGGTAATGTGCTTCAGAGGAAACTGCCAAACTGCAGTAACAGCAGGAGTTTGCTCTTTCACAAATGATCTTAGTAGTAGGAAAAGCCATAGAGTTTGTACTTTTTTCTTGTATTTTTGAGACAGGGTCTCTCTGTAGCTTCAGCTAGCCTGGAACTCACTATGTAGACCAGGCTGGCCTTGAACTCACAGAGGCCCACCTGCCCCTGCCTCCCAAGTGCTAGGATTAAAGGTGTGCGACACCATGCCTGGCTATCCTTTTTTAATACATATATTTTAAATGAATTTTCATGCATTTCACATAATACATCTTAATGATAGTGAGAACCCCCCTCTCCTAACTGCACCCTCCATAGCCTCCACCAGATTTCACGCTTTTATTCTGTCATTTATGTTAATTCCTATCAAGTCATGTTTGTGTATTCAGGTGTCCCCCTCTGTGAGTTCATTCACTAGAGCCTATTCTGCCTATCGTTACTGCCTTAAAGAATCCCAAGTCTCCCTCACCCAGCAGTGATTGCCTGCCAATGGTTCCTCCTCAGCTAAAGTTTGGGCCTCCTGCCTATTTCCCCAGTTCTATGCTGGGTTTTTGTCTGATTGATTTTTGCATGGATCTTGTGCATACTGACACCACTGCTGTAAGTTGATAAGATCAAGTTCTCAGGAGCCTGGGAAACTGTTTCTGCATGATCACTCACCACCCCTGGCTATTACAATCTTTCCTCCCCCTTTTTCCCAGTGGTCCCTGAGCCCTGGGTGGGTAAAGTTTAAAACAGGAGTCCTATCCAGGGACGCACACAGCACACACACACACACACACACACACAGGCCAGCTCTACACTTTGGCCAGTTGTGGGTTTTTATGTTAATCACCCTCTGTTGCATGAGGAAGTTTCAGTGGTGAGAGTTGAAAGATGCATTCGTATTCTCTTTTTTCCCTGTTCCACCATGTTCTGTGATCCTTAGGTATAAAAGTTCCATTGTAGATTGTCGCTTAGGGCTGGGCATCTCACGGATACTATTCTCTGTATGTGACCTATTGCGGAACTCTGAAAAATAGTCTCCATCTGTTTAAAAAAAAAAGCTTCTTTAATAAGTGGTGACAGGTATACTTGTCTGTAAATATAAGGATACATGTTTTGCATACAGTAAGAAATTAGATTTGTCTAGGGATGTGAGAAGCATAGTTTTTTCTCTAGGATCTATGACCTTTCCAGCCACATATATTTGGCTATGTTTATAGTACCACACATGAGTTCCTTCCCACTAAGTGGGCTTTAAGTCCAATCAGATAGCTGTTGATTACCCCCAAGATAAAAGTGCCTCCACTGCATTGACATAGTACTTTTAATAAGCTCCCACACTGTAGTTACCTCCTGCATGGTCCATGACTTTAGTATTATATCTACAAGCTCATCATATAACCTTGTGAACAATGTCACTAATGTTTTATCTTCTAGAAGGTTATAGTCTTTCATTTTGCTTTTTGGGTCCTGATCTACTTTGAGTTAGATGTAGTTATTGTGATAAAATAACATATCCATCATTTTAGGTGTATAGTTGTACAGTTGTTACCACTGCCTGTCCCCACATTTTCATTATCCTAAACTGGACTCTACTCAGATAACAGTATTTTTCTGAACTCTGTTCATCTTTGTTATTTGAATTTGACTATTCTTGATATCTTGCATAAGTTCAATTACACAGATTTTTTTTTCCTTTTTGTGACTGCTATGTTGTACTTAGCTTAATTCCCTTAAGGTTCATGCACATGTCATTATTTCCTTCCTCAGTAGTGAGACAGAGTTAGGACCCATTTGAAGAAATGGGCTCTTTTAAGAAGGGCAGCTTCTTGTTCCATGTCCCTGGATTTTTATGGCAGGAATTTTATGTTGCAATCACTAATGGTCCTAACGAGCAGAATAAAAAGTGGAGTGGGAAAAAAACTTGCCCAAGAGAGAGCATCCCAGGCAGCAGCAATGAAGGAGAAAGGAGTCTAAGAAGGGAAGGGCCCAGGATCCTATAAAAGGCCCTACCCCAAGATGCCTGGAGGAATTCCCAGTGCTAGGTCCCCCTTCCATCTCAGTGGAAGCTGTCTGTCTGAATAAAGTTTTCTTTTCACATTCTCTTACTCTCTTTGATTTGCATTTTCCCATTCTCTGTGTCTGTGACTCCCTTGTGTCTAACCTCCACTCTCTAGCACCTGCCGTAATGGTCTGGTGATCTCTTACGTTCCCCCACTGCCATCCTCTGATACTTTCACTCCAGGTGCTGGCAACAGCGCCCAGCGCTGGCCATGATGCTCATGGTTGCCTAGAGGATTCTGAGTTTCTGGGACAGGTCCAAGCAGCAGCTTCCCAACTCTTCCCCCAACTTCCCTGTTCCCTGCTCATGAACAGTGTTTCTTGTGTATCTACTTCTGCAGTAGCCATCTTCTGTATACCTTCCTGTCTAGCCGAGGTTGCAATTCCCAACTTCTGCTTGCTACTTTTCCTTTTTCTATGCTTTGATCTCCTGCCTTTCCTGGACATCCAATTTGGTTTTTGTTCACAGGAACAAACTCTGCAGATCCCATAAATCACCAACGTTCATCTCACAGCCCAATAACAATATTTCTGAATATTATTCTGTAGTAGATATATACCACATTTTATTACACATTCTCAAATCAATGGGCACTTGGGTTGAATTTAACTTTGGGCTTTAGTGAACAGTGCTGTGACTTTGGTCTATAACCATCTGTTTAAGTCCATAGGTTCTTTGAAAGATGTTCCCAGAGTAAAATGACTGAATCATACAGCATTTCTGGTTTTTGTTGTTCGGTTCAGTTTGGTTTTCCTTTGTTTTTTTTGAGACACCCTCTGTAACTCTAGCTGGCATTGAACTTAGGATCTTCCTGTTTCAGCCTCTGGAGTGCTGGGATTACAGGTCTGCACTACTTCAAACCACCTTTTGCAGAGTTTTTTTATTGCAGATATTGTGGTGTGAATGTATATTCCAGATTTCTCAAGTCAGAAAGTTAATCCCCAAGCCTTCCTGTTGGAGGGTGGAGTGTGTGGAGAGTTTTAAGAAACTGAGGGCTCCACCTTATTTATGGATCAGTGCTTCTGTGAAAAGGGCTTGTCAGTGTGGTCTCTGCCTCTCTTGCCCGCCTGTCATGTCATGTCATTGGGTGCCAGCATCTTGATTTTGGACTTCCCAGCCTCTAGAATTGAAAGAATTAATTTCTGTAGAAACTATCCAGTTCGGGTATTCTATCATGCTACCATGGCACTGGTCCTAAAGAGTGTGAAGTGGTAGCTTGTAGATCTGCAGGTCCCCAATGATGAAGGATGAAGAGAATCTTCATGTACCTTAACATTTGTGTATTTCTTTGATGACTGGGTAATACGTGTTTATTGTGCCAAGCTATTGGGGTGTTAAGACAGGATGAACACTTGAACTCAGCCTGGGCAGCATAGTGAGATCCTGACTTGCCTACACTCCTTATCCACATGTAAACAAAATCCCTTTTGGAGATAGCTATTCAGTTTGCTCATTTTCACTTTGAATTTTTCCTCATCAGTCATGTTATATTGATATTATTATTATTATGTGTATATTGCCTGCATATAGGTAGGGGCACCCATATTGTGCAGTGCCTGTGGAAGTCAGAAGAGGGCATCAGATCTCCTGGAACTGGAGTGATGGACAGTTGTTAGCCACCACGTGGGTGCTGGGAATCGAATCTGGGTCCTCTGAAAGAGTAGCTAATATTTTTAACCACTGAGCCACCCAAGGCTTAATCTTTTATCATATATGGAAGGTTCTGCAGTTTTTCCTATCCTGTGACCTGCCTTTTGCTCCTGTATTAGGTATTCTTTTTCTTCTCAAGCTATCTCATTTTGATAAAGTCTGGTTTTGCCTCTTTTTCTCCTGTCAGTTCCTTTGGTGGCAGATCTAAGTAATGACTGCTCTTCTGATGGCATGAATCTCTTCCTGTAAGTTTTCTTTCAAGAGTTTCAGAGCTTAATGTCTTTGCTATATTTGTGAAGTTTTTGTAGGTGGTATACAGTTTCAGAAAAAAATTATTTTAATGTTAGATAACCAGTATCCACCACTATTTGTGGAAAACCCCATTTTTCCCATGAAGTGATGAGGCACCCTTATTGTAAATCATTTGAACACATGTGCTTTTATGCGTCTCTGAACTCTCTTGCATTCCATTGTTGCCAATCTCTGCTTTATTCCAGATCCACTCTGCTTCCATTGCCATAGCTTTGCCGTCAGTTTTATTTGTGTATAAGCATTGTACATACACATATGTATGTGAATGTACAAGCCAATCTACCTGCAACGAGGCATGGGGAGGATGTTTGGCATCTTGGTCTATCACTTATTCCCTGGAAACATGGTCTCTCATGGAACTTGGAGCTAGTCTCGTAGCTGACATGCCCCAAGAATTGTCATGTCCTCAGCCCTTCAATGCCAGGGGTATCGGCATATGTCATAGATACTCATGTCTTCTTGATAGTGCCCAGTAAGCACTTTTATCTGGTCAACCATTTCCCCAGACATAGGGTTTTTAAAATGATTTATTTTTATTTTATGTGTATGACTACTGTACCTCCATGTCTATATGTGCCTAGTGCCCTAAGAGGCCTCAAATATCCTAGACCTTAATGTTTGGATGGTTGTGAGCTATCATGTGGGTAGTAGGAACTGAGTCCTGATCCTCTACAAGACAAGGGATCTTAACTGGTGAGCCATCTCTCCAGTCCCACTGTAATTTCAAATTACAAAATATCAAATCACCAACATTTTTTATTTCGGAGACTGTTCTGGATTTTTGTCCTTGAGATTCTATATGTGTTCCTGTTTTTGCAAAAAAAAACATCGTAGAGCTTTTGACCTTGATGACCTTGAATGTACGGATCCTGTTAGAGAGCAGTGATGACACAAACACGGGGTATCTTTCCCTTTTTGCTAGCTTTTTTTTGTTTGTTTGTTTTGGTCTTTTCTAGACAGGGTCTCCCTGTAGCCCCAGCTGTCCTGGAACTCACTCTGTAGACCAGGCTGGCCTTGAACTCACAAAGATCCTCCTGCCTCTGCCTCCCAAGTGCTAGGATTAAAGGTGTGCATCACCACACCCGGCTTGTGCTAGTTTTACTCTGGTTCCCAGTAACAGTTTTTGGTGGAGTTCAAGTACTTTACATCGTTGCTTAAACATGTTGCTTAACATTTTAAGAATATATTTAATCTGTTGTAAATGGGATTTCATTTTCTGCTAGTTTGTTGTTGCTGTATATAGACACAGATGTTTATATATAAAGAATGCATCCCACAACTTTACTGAATTTGTCTAACAAACTCTTTTTTTTGGTAGATATTTAGTCTATTTTGCACATAATGTTGTCAGCCAACAGTGACAATTTAAGATCATTGTTTATAATGTGGCTGCTCTTTTATGCTTGCCTGAAATCTTTCTTCTGAAGCAATACATGTCCATTCCTTAAATTGTAACATTTCATTGCTTCACTCTTAATGCTGTACATGCTTTAATTTTTTTAGTTTTTAAAAATTGACTGCATGGGAAAAAATAAAAATTGAGTATGTACTGTTTGTTTCCAGTGAGGAGTACTGCACCGAACACTCCTTCAAGCATCAGGCTAGGGAGATTTCTCTTATTCAGATGGTTTGCAGTACACGAGATAACCCATCATTACATTAAAACACAAAAGTGCATATGTCTACTTTAGGGCGATCATGGTAAGCCTAGAAAGACCACACAGTCTCTCCAGCTTTTTTCCAAACTTAGGCCAAAGTCAATTATTTTTGCCTTTCTGCTCCTGTCCATGATTATGTTGTTGGATTTCAGGACTCTGTGAGCTATGCCTTCATCTTGGCAGTAGCTCATGGCACTTGGGAACTGTTGGGATATTTTTCTGCTCTCATCCTCCTTAATCTTGGACATGATTAAGTCATTGTCCTCCCACTGCCACTTCCATTGTGATACAGATACTTTTTATTTCTGTTCGGATTACTTGGAGGAGGGAACAGTGTTTGGGGGGATTGACCATCTTCATAATGTTTATTTCTGAAACACTTGGATATCACCACTTCTAATTCTCCAGAGCTTTGGTAGCCACTGGAATTCCTGTGAGATGATGCTGGGCTAGCATGACCTTGACAATGTCTTCTTGACCTAAAGTCTTCAGGATGGTGTGTTCCTTTTGAATGTCTGTTCACCATAGAAGGTGGACGCAGTGCTGGGCCCTAGAGTCTCCTCCTCCCTATCACTATACAGTCTATGTAATTTAATTATGTTACTGTTAGAAAAGGAAAGGGGAATTCTCCATGAGAATGTGATGTCTTCTGTGTCCCTCCCTGCTGGGTGTGCAGACACATGATGCAGTGAAACCATGTTTGTGGATTACAGCCAAAGTGGGTGTCCTCTTCTGCAGGACAGTAGCCCCTGTTTCGCCCCTTTGCTCTGGATGATCTTTTGTGGTTTATGATATGAATATCTGAAGGTTAGGTTCACTGGCTCTTCCCCTGGGGTGCAGAGGGAACATGGCAACATGATTGGCTGAGGAGAAAGTGCCCCACCCCGGATTCCTGGACTTTGTTTTCATCTTGTTGTTATCTTCCCTGGCAGGCCTGGTATTAAAGATGGTGTTAAGACTCCATGGTTTGCTTACATTTTCAATGCACTAGAAAGTTTTTTTTATGTTTAGAAAACAAACCCAATATTCATGTGACTGCGAAAATTTTCAGGGTTGGGCCACTGTGGTCAGTTTTATGACAATATTTTGGAAAATCTACAAACATTGCTAAAGCCTATGATGACTGATGTGATCTTTTACTGTTGGATTTTGCCTAGAATTCAAAATTAGCAATTGGCTATCAGTGCTCCTTACATCTTGTAGAAGATTCTAGGAGATTCAAACCTCCCTTGAAAACTTGTTCTCTGAGCTCTGACAAGGTGGGCCCTGCAAATGGGACAGCCCCTGTCTCCATATAAGAAGACCCCCAAACTCTATGCTTACTTTAGGGCTGTCATAAGTAGCCCTAGAAAGATTTGGGGGGGGCACTTAAATGTGTCACAGAACTTTTCAAGATTTTGATCAGTCCTAAGTCTTGTACCCAGTCCAAAGTCAATTATTTTCTGCTCCACCCAGTGATATTGTCAGGTTTTAGGTCTCTGTGAGATATTCATTCCTTCATCATGGCAGTAGCCAGGGGCACTTGGCAGCTGTTGGAAGAATCTTCTGGTGTCATCCTTTTTCATGCAGTCACCCTCACAGATGTGATGAAATAACCTCTCTGGCTACTTCCATTTTGAGGTATATAGGATGTTCTGTGCCAATTACTTGGAGGAAGGAAACAATATATGGACGGTTGGCTATTTTCACAATGCCTGCTTCCGAAACAGTCAAGTAGTACTGCTTCACCAGAACTTTTATATCCATTGGGGTTCCTGTGAGACAATGCTGGGCCACCATGACTCTGACAATGCCACCCTGGCCTAAGGTTTGAAGGATGGTATATTGCCTGGCAAATGTTTCTTCATCACAGGAGGTGGGGCCAGTGCTGGCCCTGGAGTCACCTCCTCCCTATCACTATGCAATGTTTGTAGCTATGCTACTACACAAAAAGGGAGAGGTGGGCTCTGGAAGAATGTGCTGTCTTCTGTGTCCCCACCCCTACAGTTGCAGGGTGCTTACACACAGGGAATAGTCATGGCCCTGTTGCGGGCTCTTCCCCAAAGTGAGTGACCTCTTCTACAGGACACTGGCCTTTGCCTCACCCCTTTGCCATGGTATATTCTTAGCAGTTCAGATATGAACGTCTGAAGCTTAGGTTTTACTGGCTCTTCTTTAAGGGGAGGGGCTCTTCTTTAATGGAAAGTGCATATTTGGTATGGGGAACACGTTACGTTACCCTTGGATTCCTGGGCTTTTTTGCATCTTTTTATCTCTCTGGCATATGTGGCACTGAAGATAATGTTAACATGCATGGTTCTGTTAAATTTCAATGCATTAATACTTGGTCTTAGAAAACAAACCAGTATTCCCCAAGGCTGCTATAAATTCAAGGTCTGGGCAACTGGGGCCTGTTTTATCACAATATATTGGTAAATCCTCCTGATACTGCTGAAGCCAGTGTTGACCCATGAGATCTTGCACTGTTAGCCTGTACCTAGAATTCACAGTTAACAATTGTCTATTGCTGTTTCTTATCTCCTGTGAAAGCTGATAGGGGATTCATACCTCTCTTATAAACTTGTTCCCAAAGCTCTGACAAGGTGGCCTCTGTAAAAATGACAGTCTCTGTTCCATATAAAAAGATCCCAAGGTTTGGGGCTGGAGAGATGGCCTAGCTGTTAAGAGTGCCGACTGCTCTTGCAGAGGACCCGGGGTTTGATCCCCACCACCCACATGGCGGCTGAGAACCGTCTGTAACTCCAGTTCCAGGGGAATCTAACACCCTCTTCTGATCTCTGCGGCATTGCATGACATGGGTGCACAAACCTACATTCACACAGTACAATCATACACATATGAAAATTAAAAAAAAGATCCCAAAATTCATATGTCTATTTTAATGCTTTATATTGTAAGCTTAGGAAAATTTAAAGAATAATTAACTGCAATTCACTACATAGCCTCTTAAGCTTTTGCCCAGTCCTTAGTTTTACACCTAGGTCAAAGTCAATTATTTTTACTTACCACTCATATCCATAATTATATTATCCAGTTTTATGCCTCTGTGAGCTATACTCTCATCATGGTAATAACTCGGAGCACTTAGCAACCATTGGAAGATTTTCTGGCCTTGGCTTCCTTCAAGGAGGCAGCCTCGTAGATATGATGAAGAATCTTTTCTCCCTCGGCCACCTCCATAATTATATTTATGAGACATTCTGCTTGAATTATTTTAAGGAAGGAAATAATATTTGAATGATAGACTAACTTCATAATGTCCACTTATGAGCCAGTTGGGTGGAAGCACTTCTGTTTCTCCAGAGCTTTGGTTGCTACTGGAATTCCTGTGAGATGATGCTTGGCCAGCCTGACCTTGACAATGTCTCCCTGACCTAAAATCCTCAGGGTGGTGTATTGCTTTGTGAATATCTCTTCACCATAGAAGCTGGGTTGTTGGTAGCTATGTTACTGCACAAAAGGGAAGGGAATCTCTGGGACACTGTGGTATCTTCTGTATTCCTCCTCTCCACCATATTGCTGGCTGTGTAGAAATAGAGAATATTCATAGTATATTTGTGGGCTGTACCCAAAGTGGGTGTTCCTCTTCTGTAGGAAGAAGCCCTTCTTTCACTCTTTTGCTCTGCCTAATATTTTGCAGCTTATGATATGAGTGTGTGAAGGGTTCACTGGCCCTTCCCCTAGAGTACAGAGGGAAAGTGGCAATATGAGTAGTTGAGGGAAAAGGGTAACCCTTGGGTTCATGGATTTACTTTATCTTGCTGCCAACTCTGGCATGCCTGGCATCAAAGATGATAAGACATGATTTTGTTAAATTTGGTATGCATTAAAACATTTTTATGTTTTAGAAGACAAATCCAATATTCAACATGGCAGCTACAATTTCAGGGTCTGGGCAGCTGCAGTCTGTTTCATCACAGTATGTTGGCAAGCCCTCATCACATGGTGAAGCCAGTATTGACCCATGAAATCTTATACTGTTGGCTTCTCCCTAGCATTCCCAGTTGGCACTTGGCTATTGGTGCTCCTTATGAAAGCTGATAGGGGATGTCCTACCTATCTCCCAAAACATCCAGAAGCTTTGACCAGGTGGTCCCTGCAAATGAGGCAAACTGTGTCACTATATAATACACTATATAAAACCTCAAGGTCCATATGTCTACTTTAAGATCATCATAAAGTAGGCCCAGAATGATTTCTTCTGGAATAATGGAAGTCACTACACCTCCTCCTCTCCCATCTACCATTACATTGTCAGGTTTAAGGTCTCTGTGAGCTTCACCTTCATCACAGCAATAGTCTACGGCCCTTAGCAATTGTACCAATATTTTTCTGATCTTGTCCTCCTGCAGGCAGCCAGCCTCTAAGATGTGAGTAAATAGCCCTCCTCCCTCGACCACTTCCATTATTACATAGGTGATCTTCACTTCTGTTCTAATGACCTTAAAGAGAGAAGCAATGTTTTGACTATCTTCACATGGGCATGACCAACCAACCAACATACAAACCCACATACAACCTCATTAGAATCACTTAAGAGCCACAGTTATAAAGTCCACTGCTTCTGTTGACACACCTGCAGAAATCCAGGGCAGGCCACACCATTTTTCCCTACTGGATGGAACCTCTCACACTTTCTCTTTATGAGGTTCTAGCAGGTCTTGAGAGCTGGTCGTGGCTAGGCATACATAAGTCATAGGAACTGAAAAGATTTGAAAGTTTCTAACTCACATGGGTTATTGAGATTGAGATTTAGGCTTTTAGAAATTAAAGTCTGTGGAATTTTTCAAAGTCCTTGGGTTTTTAGTTTTAAAATCAGCTGCATCCTCTTCTTAAAAGATGTCTACACTCATAAGATTACCTTTTATTCCATTTCTTACTGATTGGCCTCAAACAGTTGCCACAACTATTGGGGATTTATTTTTATTGTTTCTTTAAAGTTCACCATGTTACAGTGTGACTGCTAGTTCTCCATACATCTGAGTTACGGTCTGGCTCTCAACATGCAGGGTTTTTACCTTCTCCCTTCCATTCTCCTTCTCAGGTTAGCTGCTTAGGTATATATCTTGCCTGCCTCTAATACAATTGTCCTAAAGTTTCTGTTTGATTCAATTCTTAAATTCTTTTAATGAGACTAAGAACCCTAATACTGGAGCTGTTTGCCTCTGGATCAAGTGATAAAATCTACAGGATACTCAAGTTTCCAGTAGTATATTTTGTGGCCTTGAATACGGGATATTACCTACCAAAGCTTCTCTGAAACAAGTAAGCCTCTATATCTTGTCTTCAGGCTATTGGATCATGATCTGTCTGGAAGAAGAAAAAGAAAAGGTGACAATGTTTTTTTCTTCTTAGGCTTCTGTGGCTGACTAATGGCCATCTGTCCACCGAAGTTTTCTCAGAGCACCTCAGAGACTTTGGATCAGGCTTGGGGGAAGAAATAAAAGTTACAGACAGGCTGTAATGTAGGGCAGAAGTAGTGCTATTTTCCTAATTGGATCTAAGGAATTTAAATTCCAGCTAATAGGAACAGTTACATGCCATGTTCAGTGAGGACATGCGCTCCCAAGCAACAGGCCAACTATGGGCTCTGGAACACGTCCCCATTTGCTCTGCTTCCTTCACGGGTTCCTTTTCCAGCAACAGCTTATATCTAAGAGTGAGCCTAGGGGAGACAAAACCAGGTCAAGGTGGCATCATTTGGGATTCACAGAAACATGAACACCCTTTCCTTGGTTTAAGACCTTGAAGTTCCTCTCTTCCTTTCCTCTGCTCTTTGGATCTGACATACACATACTTGAAGGTAATTTCTTCTGGTCTAACATGACTGGGTTGTTTCAAATACTGGGTGGTGTGTCTACATTTAATCTGTGAGATGTGTTTTTCCATAGGACTTTAATCCATACAGATGGAGTATGAGGGTTGTTTTATCATGGAGCTGAGCTCCAGGCAGAAAGTAAACATATGACTTGGCTAGCATCTTGGTCATTTGATGTTGCTGTTATCTTGGTTCATACAACCTTGTAGTAAGAACCAAATGGCACCACCCACAAACTTTCCTAAATGATCGAGTGCTCAGGAGACCACTGAACCCTAGGAATTTCCTCTACCAGAGGCAGTCATATATCACAATCCTTTTGCAGCTTTTTTCCCCCTTTTTGGTTTTCACTGTGTGATGGGAGCTTGGAAACGGGAGAGAACCCCAGAGGAGACTCCAAAATGAGCTCCATTGTCATTTGATAATGTCAGTGCATTTTCATGTCAGCCTAAGGAGCCAAACCTCCATGAAGTGGCTTTTTATGTTGACCTTGTTGTGAATGACATATTTACCTATTTTGAAAAGGGAATATTTTGTATTTTGACAAGTGTTTTATATGATAAATTTTCTGGTTTATTTTGGATGTTTACATTGTTTTTCTAAAGAGGAATGAGAAGGATAAATTCTCCAGGGAGAAGATTCTCAGAAAATATTAAAAATCTATTCAATAATGATACTATGTATCATGATATTCAGAATGAAATCCAGTAAGTAAAAGAAAATGTTCAAAGAATGTGAAAATGCAATTGGTTTTAGTAAAGAAGGATTTGTATATCATGAAGAAGAGAGCTGGTTATTTCTAGAGTGGAAAAATGTCTAGAAAACTTCTGCAAGTTATGAAGGTCTGAGTAAGTTCCCTAAGGTATGTAAAAGATGAGACTTAGGATGACATTCATGACATTAAATTTTCTGAGGTTCAAAGTTCAACCAAAACTCTTAATGGAATTTTGATGCATTCTTGGTAACAAATATAGGCTTAAAGTAATATATATGTATATATATATATATATATATATATATATATATATATGCTTAATCAAGGTTAAAATATTTGAGTTTTTTTCTCAAGCCTCATTTAAATATTACACAGTAGTTTAAAGTACCAGATTGGTATAACTGACCTTCTGGATATTCATTAATGATACTGAGGGACCCATACTAATCCCTGGTCAAAAGGATTAGAAAGGACTCTTTATTTTGTTTCTTGTCCTCCAAGGTCAGCAAGGTCCCAGGGGACTGTGAGATAACTCTAAAAATGCCCTGTAACTAGGGTGAGGCACCTCTTCTCTTGTTCAGGAAGGCCATGAAGAACCCAGCTGGTAGTCTCTAACCAGTGTCCAGTCCACAAAAAGGAAGGTCAACACAGAGTGAAGAGACAGTATTGATTTATCCTTACAAAGCTCAAACAACTGGTAAAAGGAAGGTGAAATCACTCAAAGATTCCTTCCCAAGCACAAGTGACCTCTGAAGACCAGATCCTCCACTGACTTTGACAGTAATAAGAAGCTGGTTAATTTTGAATGACTACATGATCTTAAAGACCCAACAGGAAAGTATAACCAAAGACTAAATTGATCAGTATGTTTAACAGTCAAAAGCGTTACATTCCCCAGACATTAAGCTTAAGTCCATCTGAAATGTTATTTAAATATTTATTGCTAAAGGTTTATTTCTTGATAAGGAAATGCTGCCCAGCTATAAGATTTTAGCCCTTGTCACAATTCAGTTTTGCAGTGCCTATCTTCAGGCAAGACAGATAGGCCTTTATTGTTTTACCTAAAAATTAAATGATGGTTAAATTTACTCTTTTTCTCTTTCTCTAGAAGTCATATGGGAGGGAACTCACACTGTGATTCTACCCACTCCAGAAGCTATCAAAGTGGCTGAAAGTATATTCTACATTCTTCATTCTTCAGTCCAGCGTTGGAGGCCAAAAGAAAAATGAGGAAGAGTCCAGTGATGGATGCTCTTGTGATGGACTCTAATTTGGACATTAAAAATCCCCTCTGTTCTGGCTTCCCCTAGATCCTGCCTAGACTTTTAATATGTACCTTTACTTCTCCTTCACATTTCTTTACAAGCACCAGTCAAGGATTTCCTTCCCTCCCTAGGGCTCACAGCTATGTACTTTTGGGGTCTTTTAGATAGGCTCATTGAAGAGGTAACCCCAATTGCCCTACCCATCGCCCCTACTCAGCTAGAAGAAGCCAGAATGGTCGTCGTCCCTTTTCCATATTGGTAATTAGGGTTACCTCTTCAGAGGGGGTTAATAATAGGAGATAGAAATTGGGTAGGCAGTTTAGGGTAAAAAGACCCCAAATAAAAGTAACCAATTTCTGTCTTGGCTAAAAGCCAAAAATGTCCTTGGGCCTCTTGGCAGCCTAATGTGTGCCAAAGGCCAGAGATGCCAAAAGTATTCGTGGGCTATGATCTGATTTCTAAACAGATTTAGGGTTACTTGTTCAGAAATAGGAATGTTATATGAACAAGAAAGGGCCATTAAAATAAACCTGTCAAGAGAATAAAAATATTTGGCCTATGTAGAACCTTGACATTCCAGTTTTGCTAGGGTAATTACCTGATGAAGGGGCCACTCCTGGCAAGGTGGGTTTACCTTAAGCCATGTTAAGGAGATAGTCAGAATACCTAGTTTGGTAATGAAGATGGCCCACTTTTTCAAACCAAAATCCTGGCCCTAGGGCAACTGCATATGAACCAGCAGTAGACATGTAGCTCTGTGCATCCATGATCTGACCTCTTCAGAAAAGCCTCACCTCTCCTTTTTTTTTCTCCTTCTCTAACCATGCTTTCCCTAACTTTGGGCTGCCCCAACATTTTGTGCTTTCTCTCTTTAAAGTTCCCCTCCCTGCTAGTTCACGTGTCTGTTCTCCATACGGGCTCCAACGGGGTATGCCATTATGGATTTTTTTTTCTCCATTATCCTCCACATGGAAATGTACTGAGATTTAAACTTGCCTTCTCTGAGGATTTCTCTTTGAAAATCTAATAAAATTATCTTAAATCTTCTGTTGAATCCATTCTTGAATTCCTTTATGAATGAAACTAAGAACCATAGGAGAGGACCCAGTGTCCCACTGAATCATCACTTAGGAAGCACTCTCTGAGCCACCCTCAAACATCTACCTGTGCTTTTGAGCACAGTATCCAGTCCAGGTGAGGAAGGCAGAAAGAGTTGGTCCTGTGTTGCTGCCAAGTACACAGAAAGCCAAAGACAGAGTCCCCGAATCTGAGCCACTTTGATGCCTCAATGTTTCACACAAATCCATAGAGCCTCAGAATACCCAGGGATGAAATAGCCAAACTAAAAATTATTCTCATTGGTAAAAAAAAATCCCTTCACTTCTACAGTTCCTTTGGTAGATGGTTAGAGGGCTATATCTGCCCAGAGCCAGATCAACAAGAGTGAAGACCCCAGAAAATAGGAAGATGGGGATATGGCTGTGTAGGCCCTGGCTGGATGCCCAGCCTCATGCTGCTTAGACTTGGTGCGTGCCATGAAGAGTCTGTTAGTCCTGCAAGTAGCTTGAAAGATAGGCTCACTCCCACTCTCCAGAGCTTAGACTCAAACCATGGATGCCCACAGCATCTTCAGGGGGACTTAGAGAGTTGCACCCTATGGAAAGCTGGGATGTGACCGACCCAGTGGGTGAATGTAAAGAATGAAATCTAACTCTACATAAAGACTGATTTCTTCTAATGGCGAATCAAGTGTAGCTAGTCAGGGGCAAGGTAGGGACCATACCTAGTAAGGAACGTTGGTTTACCTAAGATAATGTGCTTTTCCTTCACAGAATTTCTGCCTTCTAGGGCAATCCCTATAAGACACCATGACTTTTGGTTGGATCTTCCCTTTCTTTGGAACAGCCTGCTTTACTAATTTTTTTTCTTTTTGGATGCTGGCCAGAGCTTAAGTATGCTTGTAAACTTCCTGATTCTTTGGAAGCTTGCCTCCCCACAGTGTGACTGCTGCCTGCTACCTGACTCGGATGTTTGTCTTCTGCATTCTCTTCCTGGCAGCTGAGAGACTTAGAGCTGGTCTGTCCTGGAGTTTGTTGTCAAATAATGGCTTCCCTAGAACTCCCCAAGATTTCTGGTAACCCTTCCTTCCTGACTTGTAATTCTTTAATCACCAGAGAAAATGAGACCATTACTGTGCCTATAGGTAGCCTCATAGCTAGAGCACTGTGAGACATTTCGTGCATCCCAGATGCTTTATGAGAGGAGGGTGGATGAGAAAGGGTCCTACCAATGAAATGGTCCCTGACAGTAATGGGATTCATGGCCTTACACTTAGATCTGAGGCTCGGGGGAATGCCCAGGCTCCTCCCACCATAGGAGGACACAGCTTGAAGACAACATCTCTGGTGAGAGAGTAGCTCTCACCTACCTGTTGCCACCAGCACTTCTACCTCGGTGGCCTTGAGAACTGCAGGTCAATATCTACTGCCTCTCTAGGCTAGGGTATTTTGTTTCATCAGTTCAAATACTGTAATATAACAGCAAAGAAGAATGTAAGTATTGAATTCATTGTCTCCCCACTGGCAGTGCCCAGGATCTGGCTCTTAGCATTTCTTCTAAGGCTTTAAAGAAATTAATCTTTTTTTGTTTGTTTCTTTGTTTTTGTTTTTTCGACAGCAGAATACAAGACATAGGCGTAGGAAAAGACTTCCTAAATCAGACAGCAGCTGCACAAGAATTAAGGTGGACAATTGACAAATGGGATCTCATTAAACTCAAAAGCTTCTAATCAAATAAAGTTGGGATATACAGACATATGGCTGCCACTGCTGCACAGTATCTCCAAGCAGGTGAGGTGTAGCTGATGTTGCTGGAGGAATCTTGCTTGACTCAAGGAGACCAACATTTGCTTTATTGGTTCAGTGGCCTTTGGTAACACCCTCTGGTACTCCAGAGACCAACTATATACTTGTAAGTGCGATCTCGATACAATCCTCCCATGGTTACATCAGGTCATTGACAGCAGGGCGGGTCTTACCATTTCTTGCAGATATCCCAGTTTACAGGCAATAAGCCTTTACCTTTTGAGGGGGGGGCTTGGGTCCCCTGGCTAACATCTCCTTGGCAGAATAATCCATTGCTGCTATCAGTGCTCTCTTGTATTAATATATTTTGCTTATATGCACCACTTAAAGAGACTTTAGTATTATACTTGTTTCTGAATAGACAATCCTTTTTACAGTTCCTATGTATATTAGTCAATTAAAGAAAGTAGTTTTACCAGTTTTATAAGAGATTACTTCTATAACAGTCAGCTCTAATTTACAGTTAGAGGATGACTTCATTACCACCATGTTTTTCTTTGTTCTTTGAAAAAGAGGTAAGGAGGTCTCTCATATTGAAACTGTGCTTCACCTAGAAGGTAAAGTTCATTAGGACTCACTGTAAACATATGTTACACCTATGGTCCTCAGAGATGTTTGATGCCTGTAGCAGTCTAGGCTTTTCTTCCTTTTAGTGTTAAGATGGGTGAACTTCTCTGCTGGTATTTCTTGGTACAACCTACACGATGGAAGGCTATATCCTTTCTTTCTCAGCCTTTGAGTTGGTGACGTTTTGACCTGTGGGAACATACATATCTTTTCCCATGGTTAGTCTTAAGATTAAATTGAAAGTTTTTGACAAAAATGTTTAATATGTAACTGTATCCCTTTTTTATTTTATTTTATTTTTTGACCCATGAGTCTCAAAAAGGCAGTTGTAGTACACATACCTATAGGCAGGGATCAAGGTGTAAATTTCATCAAATTTGTCCATGTTTTTTTGGGGGGGTGACTGTATGTTGTTAATTTGGGAAGCAAACTTAATTCCTTAAGTTAAATTATCCTACAGGTAAAAGAGGATGTTACAAGATGATACTGCATAACACAAAAATTATAGAGAACATTTGTATATGTTAATCCCAAAGTTATTGTTATATAAATTTTAAGTTAAAATACCTGTAATTTTAAATTAAATATAACATTAAAGAATATAGGACCCATGTCCCTTGTCCTGCCCCTCCCACCCCTCCGGCTTCACATTTCAGTCGTTTTCTGATGCAGTCTTTCCGTGGTTGTTCTTTTAATATGCATCCCTCTTCAAAGAAATATTAATAACTGGGTATTGATGCTAGCATCCACATATGAGGGATACCATTCATCGTTTGTTTTTTCTGTGATTGTGTTACTTCACTTAATATCCTCCAGCTCCATCCATTTACCTGCAAAGTTCATGAATCATCATTTCTTTATTGCTGCATAGAATTCCATTGTGTACATGTACCACATTTTTCCTATCCACTCATCAGTTTGAGGAGCATTTGGGTTGGTTCCAGCTTTTTTGCTATTGTGAACAGAGCTGCAATAAATATAGCTGTGTGATGTATTTCTGCAGTAAGATGAGTCTTGTGGGTATATACCTAGAGTGGTATGACTAGGTAAAAATGGCAAAGCTCATTTGAGTCTTCCAAGGGTTCTCCACACTGCTTTCCATAGTGGTGTACAAGTTTACATTCCCACCAGCAAGGATGAGTGTTCCCCTTTCCCCCAACCTCTTCCAGCACTTGGTATCATTTGTTTTTCTTGATCTTGGCCAGTCTTATCGGAGTGAGGTTATATCTTAGAGTGGTCTTAATTTGCATATCCAACTTTATTTGATTATTAGCTCTCTCCTTGGAGGAATAACTCATGGATGTTGCCACAAGCTTATACCCTCTAGTGATTAGGAGATTTATACGCCACAGTAAGGCCTTGTCATCTTTCTCAGGAAAAAAAAAAAAAGTAATCCAGGGATTAACACACCATCCAAACATCTGTGTCTATACCAAAGTAACCTACCATAGTAACTAGCAATTAAATTTAAATACATATATATCTAATCACTTGTGCTTCATTAGCAGGACTGAAAGCTTATCCCTGGGCAATCGGTCAGCCCATGAAAGGAAACAGCCAGAACTGATCAGAGTCTAAAACGACATCTCCAGACACAAACAGTCTACCTGTTTTGTGCTTCTTGTCTACCTGTGCCCCGTCTCTAAGCCTAAGGAACATCTGTGGAAGAGGGGGAGTGGTAGATTTAGGGGCTGCGATTGGGTGAATGGTAAAATTACGACAATATGTCTGGACACTTATTTTGATCAACTTGATTGAACATTCAAGCCCTTCCAGCTGGATGGTGGGAGCCTTGGCTGTGTGGGCTGGTGCACAACTGCTTGCAAATTGGTTTTTAATGAAGGATTCTTGTGCTAAAAAAAAAAGGAGCTAGATACCTGACTTTTGAACTAACTGGGAATATAAAATGCTAGTTTTTTATTTATAGTTTGTATTGGGTTGTGTCTCTATATTTTTCTGAATTAAGAAATCACATGTAAACACTTTCTTTTTCTTGTAGGACAATTTAAAGGAATTAAGCTTAAATTTTACTTCCCAAATAAGTAGAAGTCATAGTCCAGTCATATAGCGTTAAAGAGCAAAGTGTTTATTGGGTAAAATTTATTTAGCAGGTACTCAACTCTGCCCAAGTTTATCCACCAAGATATAGGATACTTTAAGGCTTAGTGAATTGTTTAGATTAGTTAAATTTAGGTGTAGGTTTTGGTGGAAATGGTAATACAATTGAACTAATTGGGAATATAAAATGTTAATTGTTTTATTTATAATTGTTATTGGGTTAAGGTAACACAATGGCCTCTATTTTTTCTGAATTATACAAACATCACATGTATAACACTTCTTTTATTTGTAGGACAATTTAAAGGATCTAAGCTTAAGTTTCCTTCCCAAATAAGTGCATACAGTCAATGAGAAACATTTGGGTAAATTTAAGTAAAGGCTTATGCCTTGGCTCCTTTTTATGGGTATGTTTAATACAACTCATGCATCTATAGGTCAAAACATAAAACCTAAAAAAAAAAAGGGAGGTGGGAGGTGGGGGTACTATCCTTTCTGGGATACAAATGGAAAACTCTGTGTTCCAATCCTATTGATAAAATTTCAATTTTTCTGATCCTAAAACTACACAATGGGAGGAGAATTTTATGTTCCCACAGGTAAAATCACCAATCTAAATGCCTGAAAACATACACTTATGGCTATGCAGATGGACTGGGAAATGGCAGCAGAGAGTTGACCCATCTGAAATTAAAGAAGAGGAACCTCAGAACTGCCTGAGTCACAGACACTGAGCATCTCTCTGAATAATATAGGGGTTACTGTTTATAATGGGCCCTAATGAAGTTTATCTTCCAGGTACTGAGAAACCTTCCTACCTCTCCCTTTATAGGAAAAAGAAAAACATGATGGTAATGAAACCACCCAAACTGTAAACTAGAGCCAATGTTTACAGTGGTAATTTCCCTATAAAACAGTCATAACTTATTAATGACTGATAGGCATAGGAACTGTGAAAGGATATTTCTCTATCTAGAGCCAAATTCAAATTAAAGTGTTTTATAAGTTGTGTAATTAAGACAAAATATATTACTACAGAAAGCTCTGACATCAGCAATGAATTATTCTGCCTAGGAGTGTTGGCTAGGGAATTCAAACCTGCCTCCCCAAATTATAAAGGCCTTTGCCTATAAGTGGGATATATGCAAGGAGAAAGGCAGTTAGTCCCTGTTGTCGAAGACCAGGTAGTGAGCTTGATGAAAAATTGTTATGAGATCACTTGCTCATGTATACCTGGCCTCTGAAAATGCCAGAGAGCATTACCAAAGGCCCCTTAACATGCTAAATACACAAAAATATTGGTCTCCTGCGTCAAGAAGACTCCTCATACAATACAGCTACACCTCACATGCCTGAGATACACGTGCAACAGTAGGCAGCCAAGTGTCCTATACATATACCAAATCTATTTGGCTATTAGCTCTCTCCTTGGAAGAATAACACTCACGCGGAATGCACAAGCTTCATGTCTTCTAGTGTGTTGAGGAGATGTTATAAGCCACAATAAGCAATTTCACCCTTTATAGAGAAAACCACAGTTTGAGCGATTAGCATACCATCCAAGGGGCCATCTGTGTCTACGCTCAAACTTAGCTTGCATAATAATTGGTACTGCTTAATGCCTGTACATCCAATAGCTTGTGCTTTGTTAGTAGGACTAACAAGGGTATCACTGGAAAAGCTGTCAACCCATGAAGGGAAACAACCTGAACAGACTGGAGTCCAAAATGACAACTCCAAAGAAATTAGACTGTTTTCTTCTCACCCACTTGTGCCCCTTTCCCAAAGCCCAGGGAACAAACTGCGGAAGAGGAGGCGCGGTAGATTGTAAGGGCTACAGAGAGATAGGGATGAATCGTGAGACTACAGGAATATAGTCTGGACTCCTAACTGATCAACATGCCTGTGCATACAAACTTCTCCAACTGGACTATGGGAACCTTAGGTTGTTCAAAATTTGGACATAGATACTTGCAAAATGCACCAATTACCTAATTGTATGACATACTGAGTAACATCAATGTTATCTGCAAACAACTGTGTCATTATATTGTATAATCCCTTAAAAATAAAATAAATAAATAAAATAAATAAATAAATAAATAAAATTAAATTTAAAAAAAGAACTAAAAAAAAATAAAATAAACTCAAAAGCTTCTGTACATCAAAAGAAACAATCAAGGAAGTAAAGAGAAATCCCACAGAGTGGGAGGAAATCACTGCAGAAACATCTGACAAAGCATTGATTTCCAGAATATATAAACTACTCAAAAAACAAAGAAGAAAGAAAGCAAATGACCCACTCAATAGATGGAGCAAAGAGTTGAACAGAGACTTCACAAGTGAGGAATTAGAGATGGCTGAGAAACACCTTAAGAAGTTTTCAGGGACTGGAGAGATGGCCTAGCGGTTAAGAGTGCCAACCGCTCTTACAGAGGACCCGGGTTTGATCCCCAGCACCCATATGGTGGCTGAGAACTGTCTGAAACTCCAATTCCAGGAGAGCTCCAGTTCCAGGGGAATCCGGGACCCTCTCTGACCTCCACGGCATTGCACGACACGGGTGCACAAACTTGCATGCAGACAGTACATTCATACACATACAGAAATAAATAAAAATTAATTAAAAATTAAAAAAAGAAGTTTTCAACATCACTAATCATTAAGGAAATGCAAATCCCAAACCACTCTAAGATATCATCTTACTCCAATAAGACTGGCTAGGATCAAGAAAACAAATGAAACCAGGTGCTGGAGAGGTTGTAGGGAAAGGGGAACACTCATCCACTGCTGGTGGGAATGTAAACTCATACAGCCACTATGGAAAGCAGTGTGGAGAACCCTTGGAAGACTTGGAATGAACTTGCCACCTGACCCAGCCATACCACTACTAGGCATGTACCCTCAAGACTCACCCCACCACAGAGATACATGCACAGCCATGTTTATTTCAGCTCTCTTCACAATAGCAAGGAGCTGGAACCAACCCAAATGCCCCTCAACTGACGAGTGGATAGAGAAAATGTGGTACATCTACACAATGGAGTTCTATGCATCAGTAAAGAAAGATGACATCATGAACTTTGCAGAAAAATGGCTGGAGCTAGAAGACATCATGCTGAGTGAAGTAACACAGTCCCAGAAAAACAAACAATGAACGATATCCCTCATCTGTGGGTGCTATTGCCAGTTACCTGGTTGTAAGTATTTCTTGTGCACGGTCCCTTGAGCTTTTGTCCAAGCAGTTGGGAGTGATGCATACTGGAACAACAGAACAACAGAAAGGACTGCATCAAAAACTGACTGAAACGGTGAACTGCTCAAAACAGTCAATTTCCACATGGAGAATATCGAGAAAGCCTGAGAAAGAGACGAAAAGCATGTTTGGCAGAATGCATGAGCTCTGGTGGGGTGGAGGGGATAGGGTGGGGGACACAGGTCTAGATTTGATAATCTTGTACAAAATATATATTAAATAAAAAAAAGAAAAGCCAAAAGGAGCCCAGGGCTCCCTCCCCCGCACCCCACCCCACCCCCCAAAAAAAACCTGAGGGGAAAATAAAAGAAATGAAGCCTCTGGGAGTCCTCAATGCCCTTGGGATCTGCTTTGAGAGTCTGCTCTGCCTTCTGCCATAAAGACCTCTTCTTGTCTACACCATGCCAGCTTCTCTTGGAATTCTGACTGCTTGTTCTTTGATGCCCCAACTGAACGGATAGCAGAAGACAGTTCATAAACTACAATAATTTATTAATACCCATGATGATGGAAGGAAGATTCCTTTCTCAAAATTTCTCAGAATGTCATTAACTTCTCAGCAAAGCCCTGGGTGCCAGAAGGAAACAGGACAGTGTGTTTAATGTTGAATGAAACAGACAAGCTGGTACAGGTCCCTGTTGGTCTTAAGGTTTGTTTTTTTTCTTTGATATTTTTGAGGCAGGGTCTCACTTTAGTCCCAGCTGGCATGGAGCTCACTCTGTAGACCAGGCTGGCCTTGAACTCACAGAGATCCTCCTGGCTCTGCCTCCCAAGTGCTAGGTCTTAAGGATTTAAGCTCTGAAACATTGTTTTAGGGACTGCACAGATGGTTCACATGATAAGCATTTGCTGCACACGGATGAAGAAGTGTGAGTAGATCTGCAGCCAGGCATGGCTCTGCACACACGTAATCCCAGCACTGAATAGATCAGATGGGGATGCTAGGGGTTCACCAGCAGCTTACACTGCACTCTACCTCAGAGATAGACCCTGTTTCAAACTTCGATGGAGAAGCTATTGATCTCAAATTCTTACTTCCACATGTGCTGATATTGGGCATTGTTCCCCTGAACACCCACCTAAAGTTTCCTTAAAAAGTAGGGAGGAATGTAGACAAATCCGGGGTGCAAGCATCGAAGGATGTTCTCTATCACCAGCTTCTTCCACCATCCAAGATAAGGGGCCCTTAGCTGAGATGAAAGAACTTCGGACAGAACCTCAACTCTAAGATACACAATTGAGATTCAATGCAAGAAAAGGCTGGAAGATCACGTGGTGCAGTGACACACACAGTTGGAACTGGGCTCCAAGTTGTCCTCCAAATCTACGGAGGGACGGGGACACACAGCCTCCAGCCAATTGCCCAGGTTCTCAGCTCTGCTGGTCCTGTAACATGTTCCTGATCCTTTTGGACAGCATACATCATTGCAAGTGATTGCTAAAGAACTTCTCTCCAGCTCCTTTGGGATGAGTCCCTTTTGATGCCACATGACACTGCAGAACGGACTTGGGAGGGCAGCAAGGGGCAATGATTCCTAGTCCCAGGATCCTGTCCAATCTCAGCCTCCACTTTGGTTGTCCCTTTGTCACTTCTGAGTCAAGACCAACTGTCTGAGGGGTATTGAGAAAGTGCTTTTCAGGGCTCTCTGGACAGTGGGGCAGGTTGCAAAGACAGAGCTCAACCGTCCAGTGCCACTTGGGAGGGACAAGGTCATTGAACTTTCCAGGATGAAGGTAGGATCAGGATGGAAGGGACTGTGGTGGAGAGGTACTGGCATCTCATCTGGCTGGGAAGCACCGCCTCCCTCTCGTCGTGCTTGCTCCACCATGACTCTGTTTTGACTCCTTAGTCCTTGCAGTTTCCCCTTGCTATCATGTTGCTGTGCACCAGTCATCCCTGCTTTCCTAGATCCATTCTCCATTCCTTAGCTGAGGGGAACATGGAAAGTCCCACTCATGTCCAGTGTTCCCATCTGGATGTCCCTGCTCTCCTCTAGGTCCCTTACTTGCTATCTCTCCTGGCATTTGTTGTATGGGGTTCAGTAAAGTCACACAGTGAGCCTCCATTCTACCCAGGGGCCCTTGGGGCAAACCCTACTGTGCCACAGACCACCCCAGCGGGGGGTTCCCTGTAACTGCAGGAATCAGGGTCTTGGATAGGAGGGCACAGGTTCAGCGATGACAGACAGAAACGACACCAGAACTGGTTTTGAGTCTGCTGCATTTTACTAAGAGCAAGCAAACTGATTATATAGTACATGTCAGGAAAATAGATCAAGATCAGCACATCCCCAGGAGCAATACGCCCTTTACTAAAGAGTTTAAGTTTTACACATTAACCAGAAGCACTAACCAGAAGCACTTTACACATGGCACTTTGCTCAAGATCAGCACATCTCCAGGAACAAACAGTGGTCATAAAACCACAGAGTTTGTTTGTGAGATGTGAGACATTGTTTCCCTTTGAAGTTTCAATTTGGTTTCTTCACATCCTCCCTGGCATCCGATCTTCCATCCTCTCAAGGCTGCTTGTTATCTTTAGGCTGTAATTCAAGCCATGGCCTGGGAAAACCTCTTAATTAGTTTTGTTTTTCTACATTACTTTTCTTAAAGGAGAAGCCTGCCACATGCCTCTAACTAAGTAGTACATTTTAACATGCATAGCTGTAACTAAGACTTTTATTTTACTAATTCTATCAGGTGTAGCTCCTTGCTTAAGGGACAGAGACTTTATTCTTATTAAGTCTGAAAAATCACTTTTATTATTTATAACTGACCTATGATATCACTCAGTGTAATGTTTTTCATTCATAATATCTTTGTGGGGACTTCTAGGACAAAAGGGCCTTTAGATAATGTTTCTCTGTATGATTTTGCTTAGGTTCACAAAGCTTCTGTTCACCTGATTTATTTCCAGACATGTTTAACTGGCCCTTGTCTGGGACTGAGGTTGTGCTGTACTCAGAGAAAGAATCAAAAAGACAGTGTGCAAAGTCCAATACTCAAGAAACATAACATCTTTGTAGCGCGTCATGATCTTGGAAGCTAAGGCCGAGCATTCTGCCAGGGACCACCAGGGAGCTTAGCCTTGATATCTCCCATCTGTTATTATGACTTTCGTCATTGCTCACACAGATGACACTGGAGTTGGTGTGGCAGTTCTCGGTTTTTTGTTTTTAAGACACATTTCAGTAATGTCACGCTGTACTGAGTGAATGGAATGAAGCACAAGTCTGAAGAGACAAGGAAAGAGAAGCACAACCATGAGAAAAAGAAAAAGAACAATTCCTATAAGAATGAAATATTGGGTCCAGTCTAAAGGATTTAAGGCTTTAATGCCTAATTGTAGCCTGCTGGCTAGAGATTTTAATTTATCTTCATCCAAATGGGCCTTGCTTAAGGCAGCAATATCTTTTTGAAGATCGTCCAAATTATGAGTGATATCAGTGTCTTTACAGGCCCCTTGTAGGTGATTTTTTACCTTATTCCATTGTTCTGAAGCATTATAAGGGAGCGGTGTAACACAGATATACTTAAAGGCAGCATGGCATTGGGTCTCCATCCTTGTTTTAATATTAGCTATGTCCTGTCCTAGGGCCAGGACAACTTCTTCCAAGGCATTTATTTTTTTACTCCAATATTTTATCAATAATGGATTGTTCTGATAATGCAACGGAAATATTTTTATTCATTTCATTTTCAAAATGGGCCGTGTGTATTTCCTGCACTAAGGCTGTGGTTGAGAGAGCAAAAGTAGTCAAGATAGCAATCAGAGCTGAGATACCAAACATAAGTGCTGCTGTGAATCTCTTAGGCCTAATAAGCACCTTTAATTTTTCTAAGGTGTGTAAGGCAGTGTTGTCATACCAAGCTTCTTGTTGTAAATCTACCGGTAGCATAACGTAAGGTGGTCTTTTTACCAGCATCATAACAGGAGTAGCTTTATCCATGCCTGAATTTATGCAATTAGTTAGTTTACAGGCTGTGCAATTAATCAGATAAGAATTACCAGCTTGAGTGATATTGACTTGAGGAGCACGGCCTAATAATATAGCAAATGGATAAGATACACAAGCATGGGTTGCAAGAGGTGTAGATTTCTTTTCCCTGGGTTTCTTTCTTAAAATCATATTCGCACTAGCAGCCAATCTAAAAATATAATGAGTGACAGTAGAGTTTTTTAGAGGATCTTTAGCTACCCAAACAGGCTCAACATATCCAGGAGAAAACCATCTTTGTACCTTTTGTCCCATCCCTGGGGCAACATAAT
Source organism: Rhizomys pruinosus (assembly GCA_009823505.1). Taxonomy (NCBI): domain Eukaryota; kingdom Metazoa; phylum Chordata; class Mammalia; order Rodentia; family Spalacidae; genus Rhizomys; species Rhizomys pruinosus. The sequence continues at coordinate 3,922,599 of VZQC01014736.1, read as the reverse complement.
TGTTAAATTGTTTAGTATTCTTTTTGAAATATTCTGTATAATCATAACTTCCAGAAGAAAAATCCCAAATCTCCAGATTAGTACCTTTAGGTATATGTTTAGTAGCTGAGTGTGGAAATCCACACATAAGCCAATGGGGTGTTCCTGTGATACTACCCTCCCCAAATTGATTTTTATCCCTATAGCACTCTGTACAAACAGGTAAAGGCATAAAAGGAGCATCTTGAAAAGTTTCATTGTTAAAAGCAAATCCCAAAGTAAGTAATTGTAATTGCCATATTAATCTTTTGCCTTTAGAGGCCAGATCAGGAGCATCAGTAAGAAATGTTCTATAATTTACAGGTAAACACCCGAAGGGTTCTTCTCCTTTGAGTGCAAGACAGATGGGAGGGGAATCTGATCTACCTACAAAGTTAAAACAGCTCAAACTATTGGGCCTCTGATCAAAATCTTGAAAGCCCCCTAGTAAATCCGTGTCATTAGTTAACACCTTGATGTAATCTGGATCCATCCAGCCCACCAGATGTATGAGAGGGGGTTTTGGCACGTACACCCAATAGCTTTCCCAATATGTTATGGGGGTCTGAGCTGCAAGGAGAGAAAGAATAGCAAGAAATATGAATTTAAGTGTTAAGGGCTTCTGTTGTGCAGCCACCAGCTCCTTTGCCTCCTTGGTGAGATGTTGCACTTGGGTCCATGTTGGCATTTTCCTGGGCATTAGGGAGAGTTTCTGCAGCTTGGCCTCCACCTTCCTCCTCTCATGCTTTTGCTTCCTTTGTTGTCTTTCAGCAAGGAGCTGGCCGGACAAGTCTACCTGGGATCCAGATGGGACAGTCGCCATCTTGTGGGAACACACATGCATATCCCCTTCCAGAGGAAATTAGAGCATCTGGTCCTCTACAGGTACTGGTGAGAAGATCTCTCCAATAGACCAGAGGGAGTTGTTCCCTTTTTAAAAAAATTTTTTTTATTAATTTTATTTATTTCTGTATGTGTATGAATGTACTGTATGCATGCAAGTTTGTGCACCCGTGTCGTGCAATGCCACGGAGGTCAGAAGAGGGTGTCGGATTCCCCTGGAACTGGAGTTCTCCTGGAATTGGAGTTTCAGATGGTTCTCGGCTGCCATGTGGATGCTGGGGATCGAACTCAGGTCCTCTGCAAGAGCAGTCAGCACTCTTAACCACTAGACCATCTCTCCAGCCCAGAGTTGTTCCCTTTTTAAGCCTTCCCAGTGTTTCATTGCACGGGAATTTCCTTCACTATCTGTATTTAAATGATTTATTACAAAGAGAGCACGACTTAAAAGATGATGTGGAGAGAAATATGAATTAACCATTTTTAAATGCATAAATTGGTTCTTTAAAATTTGATGAGACCGGGCTGGAGGGATGGCCTAGCGGTTAAGAGCACCGACCGCTCTTGCAGAGGACCCGGGTTCGATCCCCAGCACCCACATGGCGGCTGAGAACCGTCTGTAACTCCAATTCCAGGAGAACTCCAGTTCCAGGGGAATCCGAGACCCTCTTCTGAACTCCGCAGCATTGCACGACACGGGTGCACAGACCTACATGCAGACAGTACAATCGTACACATACAGAAATAAAAAATAAAAAATAAAAAAAATAAAAAATAAAAAAAAATTTGATGAGACCGTTCAATTATAGCTTGCCCTTGGAGATTATAAGGAATTCCTGTTACATGGCCAATTTTCCATTGCTGTAAGAAAGTAGCTAAAGCTCTTGATGTATAAGCTGGAGCATTATCTGTCTTTATTTTTAAAGGGTGTCCCAAAACCACAAAACTTTGAATCAGATGTTGAATTACATCTCTTACCGCTTCTCCTGTCCTGGCTGAGGCATAAATCGTATGTGAATAAGTAATCTACTGTTACATGTACAAAAGCCAATTTTCCAAATTCTGGGATATGTGTCACATCCATTTGCCACAAGGCTAAAGCCTTGAGTCCTCGAGGATTTACACCCATTTTTGGTGGGTGATAAACTGGAGGACAATTACCACAATCTTTTACAATTTGTCTGGCTTGTTCTCTGGTTATACTAAACATTCTTTTTAGGGCTAATGCATTTTGATGATGTAAATGATGACTGTCTTGCACTTCCACTACATTCATGACCACCCCTCTTGTTAAAGCATCAGCCATATAGTTTCCTTTGCTTAGGGGGCCAGGTAAGTTAGAATGTCCCCATATATGTCCAATATAAAATTTTTCTGTCCTTTCCCTAATCAGTTGTTGCAATTGTTGTAATAAGCTTAATATTATTGAATGTCCTGAAAGCAAAGCAGTTTCTATTGCAGGAAACAAATTAACTACATATTTAGAATCTGTATAAAGGTTAAATTTTTCTGTGTAAGTTTGAAAGGCCAAAATTACAGCCTTTATCTCTGCTTGCTGCACAGAGGTTTTTTTCCTCTTGCTTTACTAAAGGTTCTTTACTGGGGCGTAAACTGCAAATTTTCCATTAGATGACCCATCTGTGAATATACAGAGGGCAGCGTCTAAAGGTTGTTGAGAACATTTGGAGGGAAAAATTATTTCTGTTTCTTTATAAAGTTCAATAAGGGGATGTTTTGGATAATGAAGTTTAATTTGTCCTGTAAAGCCCTGTAAAGCTATACCCCAATCTTCATTTTCTATAAGTAAAGTCTCAAATTGTTTTTTATTATAAGATATAATTACATTATGCATTTCTTTTCTAAATATCTCTTTAGACCTTGTTCTTCCCTTAATAATGAGCAATGAACACATATATGGATAAGATGCTAACATTTTTGATTGTACATGAGGTAAATGAATCCACTCCAAAATTCCTGATTGCCACAAACATCCTGTAAGAGTATATGGTGTTTTAAAGATAATCAAATCCCATTCATCGTTATATGATATTTGTTTTAATTTTGCCATATTCAATTGAGTTTCTATCAGAGCTAAAGCTTTTATTGCCTCTGGAGTCATGTTTCTTTTTGATCTAGGGTTTGTGTCCCCATGTAATATTTGGAACAGAGGATTTAATTCCCCTGTTGTAATTTTTAAATAATGTCTAATCCAATTAATATTTCCCAATAATTTTTGAAAATCATTTAAGGTATATAACTTATCTAAACGAATAGACATTTTTTAGTACAAATATAATCATTATGTATAAATTGTCCCAAATAGCTAAGATGCTTATTTTTTTGAACTTTATCCGGAGCCACAACTAACCCAAATAATGTAAGTTGCTCCAAAGTATGGCCTAAAATTTGCTGATTAACAGATCCTGAGGGATGGGCAAGCAATATATCATCCATGTAATGGATTATATATGCATCAGGGTACTGCATTCTTGTATTTTGTAATGCCCGATCTACAAACTTTTGACATAAGGTAGGGCTATTTTTCATATCTTGAGGTAATACTTTCCATTGATATCTTCTATAAGGTCTTTTAAAATTAACAGAGGGGATACTAAAAGCAAATCTTTTACAATCTTCTGGGTGCAATTGAATAGTAAAGAAACAACCTTGTAAATCAATTACTATAACATCCCACCCTTTAGGGATACCCACAGGTGATGGCAATCCTGGTTGAAGCAGTCCCATATTTATCATGGTAGCATTCACTGCTCTAAGATCCTGTAATAATCTCCATTTTCCTGATTTTTTTCTTAATTACGAAAATAGGGGTATTCCAAGGGCTATTACTTTCCTCAATATGTCCTTTTTGTAGCTGTTCCTGCACAAGTTGTTCTATAGCCTGTATTTTTTCTTGGGTAAGGGGGCCACTGATTAAGCCATACAGGCTCTTCTGATTTCCAATCTATCTTATCTGCATGTAATGAGCTAACAGTGGCCCCTATGAAAAATATTGTTCATTTAAATTATCTGATGTGACTAGTTTAAGATCCATTTCACTCATGATATCTCTTCCCCATAGGGAGAAGGGAAGGGAGGGTATTATATAAGGTTGTATCAAGCCTGTTTTTACATCCAATTCCCATTTTAACAATTGAAAGCTTTGTGCCACGTTTGAGGCCATTCCTAGTCCCAAAAGAGATGAGGAAGTCCTCTTACATAGCCGGGACGAGGGCCAATCTTTTCCTGCTATACAAGTTTTGTCAGCCCCAGTATCTAAAAGGCCCTGTAGGCATTTTCCATTAATTTTTATTGTTTTAAAAGGTCTATCTATTCCCAGATCTTGAATCCAGGCTACAACATCCGATGAACCAAATTGGTCCTGCCCTCTTTCCTTTTTTAAGATTGGATTTAGTAAATTAATGTATGGCAATAATAATAATTGAGCTATCCTTTGTCCTTTATATAATTGAATAGTCTCTTTTAGAGGTCTAACCATTATTTTTATTTCTCCTGTGGACTCTGAATCAACTACACCTGGCAGGACTTCAAAATTCTTTTTATAATTTCAACTACGTCCAATTATTAAGCCTACAGTTCCTTGGGGCAAAGTCCCCAGAATTGAAGTGGGTACCAATGATACCCCATCTTCTGAGGACAAGATCACATCCTTGCATACTGAGAAATCCAAACCTGCACTACCGGGAGTGGCCTTAGGTAATTCATGTATGGTAAATTTAGGGGCTTCTGGATTGAGCATGCCCCTTGATGTGGATTTCTTAACATCCTATCTTTCTTTATGGGGCCTGAGAGGTTGCTCCAAATCTAGTTTTTTGTCTTTTTTCCTTTTTCTTCTTTAGCCTTTCCCTCAATCAAGGGAGTTCCATTTTTATGGAACTTTGACCTACAGTCATTTCTCCAATGTTTGCCTTTCTGGCATCTAGGACACAGTCCTGGGGATGGCCCTCTTTGGGGAGTGTCCTTTCTTTCTACATTAGGACAAGCTCTCTGCATATGTCCTGTTCCCCACATTTAAAGCACATGGGATCAGACAGTCCTTTTCCTCCATACGTCTGTTTTACATAGGGGCTGTACGTCTGTCATTTCATGGCTGCAGCGTAGGCCATCCCCTGCACTACTGCTGGTGAGGCATCTACACAGGCTTTTACAAAATCCTGTATTGTCTCTATTTTCTTAATAAGTCTTATGAGATCCTGACAGAGCGTATTGGCATTTTCCCATGCCAGTTGCTTTAACAATATTTCTGTTCCTTCCGAAGGTGGTAACATTCTATGAATAGCCTCCTCTAGCATTGAAACAAAGTCCTGATAAGCTTCCTCATTGCCTTGTTTAATTCCTGACAGAGTAGTTCCCTTGGTACCAGGAGGTGGCAGCATTTTCCAAGCCTGTACAGCATTGTGTATTATTGCTTCCAATACATCCCTAGGGATGGTAACCTGTGACTGGGGAGTAGTATACTTCCCAGTCCCAAGGAGCATATCCATGTCTGGTTTTGGTCCTTTACATTTAAGAAATTGTGTCACTGTTTGTTTTGCCTTATCCTCATACTCCGTTCTCCAGAGGATATAATCCCCTGGGCTCAGAGTCGCTTTTGCTGTTTGATGCCAATCGTAGGGGGTCAGCCAATGACTTGCAACCACGTCCAATACTTGTATAGTATAAGGAGCTGAGGGTCCTGAAGTGTTAGCAGCCAATTGTAATTCTTTAAGAGTTTTTAAAGGCAGAGGCTCCCATACAGGTCTTTCACTGGGCATTCCTTCTACCACATGAAAGGATAAAGTGACATCTCCAGTCTTCCTTGCCTCATCCATAGCTCCTTGAAAACCTGATGGAACTAAAGGCCTCCTTCTCCTATTATTTTCTGTCCTTTTATCAGGGAATGTTGCAAAAGGAGGACCCCCAGCATAATAATGATCTTGATCTCCTGGGAGGCCACACTTAGATGCCTCTTCAGGATCAAAATCATTAAAGTCCTCATCATCACCTGGCTCAAAATCTCTTTCTGGGATTTTAAATGAATGCTCCTTGTCATTGCTCCCGTGCAACTGAGGTGGGTTGTTTAAAGGTTTGGCTTCCTGATCATTTACTACTGACAAAGTTTCATGTACGAGGCCTTCAAAATCTGACTCATTTGCTAGTAACTCTCTCATTTGTAGCCACAAGGGATAGGCATATTTAGGGAGTTCCCCTTCACCATGTTCCTGTACATGTTTTCTCATTTCTTTACCAACTAGTTTCTAATCAGATAAAGTAAGTGTGCCTTCCTCCGGGAACCAAGGACTGACTTTCTTAACAAAATCAAGAAAATCTTTCAAAGCCTTCTCTGAAACTTGCAATCCCCTACCTGCCATCATATGTTTAAATATGGAAAGAAATATTTGCTCTTGCTTTGATTCATTATGCCCCATGCTTCCCTGCTTACTCGCTCTTAACCAGTCAACCTTTACTGGCCAGACTGCGGCACCCTGGTGAGAGCCTACCAGTTACCTGGGAAAAAAAGAGAGAGAAAGAAAAAAAGATTACCTATCCAAGGGTCACTCTTCGGAGTGCCACCTGTCTCAGACCGTCCCAGCAGGGGGTTCCCTCTGACTGCGTGAATCGGGGTCTTGGATAGGAGGGCACAGGTTCAGTGATGACAGACAGAAACGACACCAGAACTGGTTTTGAATCTGCTGCATTTTACTAAGAGCAAGCAAACTGATTATATAGTACATGTCAGGAAAATAGATCAAGATCAGCACATCCCCAGGAGCAATACGCCCTTTACTAAAGAGTTTAAGTTTTACACATTAACCAGAAGCACTAACCAGAAGCACTTTACACATGGCACTTTGCTCAAGATCAGCACATCTCCAGGAACAAACAGTGGTCGTAAAACCACAGAGTTTGTTTGTGAGATGTGAGACATTATTTCCCTTTGAAGTTTCAATTTGGTTTCTGTCCTTCCTCCCTGGCATCCGATCTTCCATCCTCTCAAGGCTGCTTGTTATCTTTAGGCTGTAATTCAAGCCATGGCCTGGGAAAGCCTCTTAATTAGTTTTGTTTTTCTACATTACTTTTCTTTTTTTTTAATTTTTATTGATGCTTTGTGTATTTCATACAACATTTTCCAATTCAGTTCAGGCATATATCCCCTTCCCTTCCCCCCACCCCACCCCTACCCATCCCAGATCATGCATTCTGCCGTAAGTTTTCTGCATCTTTCTCTGCTTTTTTGTTTTGTTTTGTTTTCATTTTTTTTAACAATAAGTGATAATTTGTGAGTACAAGCATCCTTCATGTAAAACCAATTTGCAAGCAGTTGTGCCCAAACCCACACAGCTCATGGGTCCCACCATCCAGGAGGGGGGGCTTGTATGTTCAATCAAGTTGATCAAATGAGTGTCCAGTCTATATTGTTGTAGTTTCACCATTAACCCCAATCAAAGCCCTTACATTCTACCACGCCCCCTCTTCCGCAGATTGTTCCCTAGGCTTAGAAAAGGGGCACAGGTGGATGAGAAGCAAAACACTCTACTTTCTCTGGAGCTGATGTCTTGGTCTCTAGTCAGTTCTGGCTGTTTTCTTTCATGGGCTGCCAGCTTGTCCAGGCATAACCTTTCGATCCTACTGATGAAGCACATGCAATTAGATATTTAGGTATTAAACCATATAGTACATTACTTTTCTTAAAGGAGAAGCCTGCCACATGCCTCTAACTAAGTAGTACATTTTAACATGCATAACTGTAACTAAGACTTCTATTTTATTAATTCTATCAGGTGTAGCTCCTTGCTTAAGGGACAGAGACTTTATTCTTATTAAGTCTGGAAAATCACTTTTATTATTTATAACTGACCTATGATATCACTCAGTGTAATGTTTTTCATTCATAATATCTTTGTGGGGACTTCTAGGACAAAAGGGCCTTTAGATAATGTTTCTCTGTATGATTTTGCTTAGGTTCACAAAGCTTCTGTTCACCCGATTTATTTTCAGACATGTTTAACTGTCCCTTGTCTGGGACTGAGGTTGTGCTGTACTCAGGGAAAGAATCAAAAAGACAGTGTGCAAAGTCCAATACTCAAGAAGCATAACATCTTTGTAGCGCATCGTGATCTTGGAAGCTAAGGCCGAGCATTCTGCCAGGGACCACCAAGGATCTTAGCCTTGAAAGGCACATATCTCCCATCTGTTATTATGACTTTCGTCATTGCTCACACAGACGACACTGGAGTTGGTGTGGCACTACTGAACAGTGTGGATTTCACAGGTGTAGCCTATGCAGTCAGTTAAATGCAGTAGACAATGCATTTATGTTCTTCAGAATGAAATCCAGAGCCTGACACAGAAGAAACCAGCAATCTCTGAGCCACATCACTTCATCCCCAGTGATTTAGATAACAATATTGAACATACCCTGGGAGGAAGATGGAATGGATGGCTCATCATGTGTTGTAGTCCAGGACACAAACACCCAAACACACATAGTTGCAGACCTGTAAGTGAACTACCTTTGTGCCTCTCAGTGTTTCTTGGAAAACCTTGGGGCCCCCAACCATCCAGGCATGAAAGAGGTAATTAAAAAGTACAGCCCTGGGGGCTGGAGAGATAGCCTAGCGGTTAAGAGCACCGACTGCTCTTACAGAAGACCCAGGTTCGATCCCCAGCACCCACATGGCGGCTAAAAACCGTCTGTAACTCCAATTCCAGGAGAACTCCAGTTCCAGGGGAATCCGAGACCCTCTTCTGACCTCCGCGGCACTGCACGACACGGGTGCACAAACCTACATGCAGACAGTACATTCATACACATTCAAAAATAAATAAAATTAAAAAAAAAAAAGAAAAATAAAATAAAAATAAAAAAAAAGTACAGCCCTGGTAATAAACCATCCCATTGCCTCTAGGCAGATTCTGGAGTAAATAGCTGAATTGCTCCCCCACCCCTGCTCAGAGCCAGGTCCAGGCCAAGAATGAAGAACCTGGATACAGGGAACAGGATGGTGATGTGGCTGGGTCCTGTGTAGGTTCAGGTTAGCTGCCTAGGCTTGGGCTGCCCAGCCTTAGTGCTTATCATAAAGGGTCTGTGAGTCAAGCCAAGAGTGGAAGGTCAGGCTCACTCACATTTTACAGAGCTTAGTGGGACTCAAACTATGGAATCCCATAGCATCTTCTGGGGACACTAGCTGCATCCTGAGAGAAGTTGGGATGAGGCCGTGCTGGTGGGTGGAGTCGACCCCTAGGTGGAGACAAGCCCCGCCTCCTCCATCAGTGGGTAATCCCTGCCTGGGGACCACGCCTAGGAAGGGTCTGCACTAAGGTAATGCATGTCTCCCTCATAGCATCTCTATTCCCTAGTGCAGTCCCTAAGGCCTGTTTCTTTCCCTTTAAGATGCTGGCCAGGGCCTAAGCGGGGTTGTGACCCCCCCCAACTAAGGCTCTGGGCTCCCTTGCTCTTTTTGTAAAGCTCCTTCCTTCCCAGGTGGCTGCCTATTCCCCCCACCTCTGCCCCCGCCCTGTGGCTGCCCACCTTGCTCTTTCTCCTTTCTCCTCGAGTCAGTTTTGACATAGTTTGTCTGCCTTAGACTTTCCCTTTGAAAGTCTAATAAATTGTCTTCAAGCTTCTGTTTGCATCAACATTTTTTGTCCTATAACTTCTATTTTTTTAATTCTTAAACATCTTTATTGAGATCAAGTACCCCAAGGCAGGACCCCCATTTCTCTGACATCATAGGATGTTTCCCCAGGACTCTCCAAGATTTTGGGTAACACTTATTTATTGACTTTTAAATCCTTAAAGGCAGAGAATGAGAACTCCTTGCTCCATCTCAGGTGGTGGTAGAACTAACTCAGTGACTCACTTTAGGACCTGGGTGATCTGAGAGCAGACAGTAGGTGAGGAAGGCTCTTATCAACAGAATGAGCTCTAAGAGTGACCTGAGACAAGTCCTTGCACTTACTCACACATGGGGCTCATTGGAGTTTTTGGTCTGGATCCCACCACAGGAAGACAGACCTTCAAAATGCCATCTCTGGAGAGAGTAGCTCTCACCAAGCCAGTGCTACCAGCATCTGGACACTGATCTCTAGAATATCTACTCCCTCCCTAGGCTCTACTTCTTCATCCTACCTTGGAATACGCTGAGCACGTTCTGTTAGGAGCTCATGAAAGCTGGGCTAGGGATGCAGTACGTATCTGAGTTCAAAGTGTTGTGCAGGCAGGTGAGGTGTATAAGGACCGTGAGCCATTTCCCAGCACTTGTTGGATATCAAATCTCTCAGAGCCCCAGAAGACGTGAACCAGGCCCCTGGCCGGGAGATAAGGCCCAAAGCTCAGTCCAAGTGGCAGTAGTACAGGGCTTGTCAGCCCTCTGGGCTCTCTGGATCCTGGGATGCTTGTGTGGAAATTTCCTCAGAATTTAACATTCACCCATGAACCTCAGGAGTAAGACTAAACATGCTTGGAAGTGCTGAAACTTATAAGATCCATGAGGCTGCCTCCAGGGAGTTATAAAAGCCCCATCAACTGCTAGGGGAGTAGGGAGACTCTGGCTGTCTGAGCGGTAAAGAGAAGATTCTCAGAGCTGAGCTGCCTGTGAGGTGTGCAGAGCTCCAGGGAGTGTCCTTCAGGAGTCATCACCTGGGCTGGGCTGGTCTGATCTGGTCTGGGCTGGGCTTCTCAGAGACACAGCTGCTTTGGAGTCCTCGTGTTTGTGTAAGGAACCCCAATACAGACTCACTGGTTCACCAAGTCGGAGTTTGCCGCAATTTTTCTTTGGTGTGTTGCAAGTGCATTTTCTAGGGGAGTAGATGTGTGCCTGGTACCAGTACTTCCTACAAAGAAGGGAGGATTTCAGAAGGAACTAACGCATAGTGTCCTTATGATGGTGGAAATGTTGGGGGATGAGGTGCACTGTACCTAGCAGGCTTCACATTAAGCAATATATAGTGCTTCATTGGTGGGAGCGGCTGTTTTTCAAATCAAATTTATATAATTTAATGTATAGTCAGCCTTTATAAGGAGCTCCCATAATTTAAGGTGAGAAATATACTACTGGCCACCAGTGTGTTTTGTTTAGTTGTGTCACGGCAGCTGGTATGTGTGTGCGCATGTGTACAGAGGATCTAATAATGCCTAGAAGCTTATATGTGGCAACAACAAGGTTGTGTCCAGCAGGTCCTTATGAAGAACAGAGTATTCTGAATTGCAGTGAGGGGTTGTCTATCATGGCCTCATTCCCAGCACTTTGTGTAGACTGGAGAGGGGTATCCAGTTTGACCTGAAAAATGTAACTGTATGCGAGATTTCAGAGGGATTTGGTATCCAGCAGGGCCTGATTCCTAGCAGTGTATGTGGGGCAATGGTGGTAGAGGGGGAGTCCTGCAGGGTCTCACACCTCATACAGCCCGTGATGTGGGGGTATGGATTGACCAGCAGGATCTGAGTCTAGCAGTACATGTGAGACATTGGCAGTACACAGAGTAGCATTCAATAAAACTGAAATCTCTGGGTTTGGGTGCCATTCAAGGCAGTGCACTTGGCTACAATGGATTCAGGAAACCTTCCATTCATTCCCTAGTAGTGCTAGTAAATAGGTACTTCTGCTCCACAAATGACAATGTCAAAACCCTGAGTAGGGGCTGGAGTGATGGCCTAGCAGAGGACCTGGGTTCGATCCCCAGCACCCACATGGCGGCTGAGAACTGTCTGTAACTCCAATTCCAGGAGAACTCCAGTTCCAGGGGAATCCAAGACCCTCTTCTGAACTCCGCAGCATTGCACGACATGGGTGCATGCAGACAGTACATTCATACGCATACAGAAATAAATAAAAGTAATAATAAAAAAATTAAAAAAAAAGAAAAAGGCTGAACTTTATGCCAGTCATTTCAACTCTGCAATGCCAGTTGTCAATTAGAGTATGCACATATGTTTATTTGTAAGGGTCCATGTGTGTCAGGGCTTCTATGTGGGCTGAGTTACATTCATCCCAGCCCTAGACTCCACTTTGGACGGAATCAACGGCAATGTCACACTGTGTGAAAATCCATCAGGGATGAGACGAATTTGTATGGCAATCTTTGTTACTCTTCCATGGAGAGTAGGGTAAGATTTGTGTTTTCAGAAAGATGGGTGTGTGGTCAACAAATATTGGAGGGAACAAGTTAAAGTCTTTAGAGGGTTGATGACATGGCAGTGCTCTTGGGGAAAGTCACTTAACCCTCTGCTTCTAAATGGTTTGGAACTGAGTTGTATGAAGAATTTACATACTGATTTTAAAAAAGACAGAAATTATCTGAGAACCCAGGTGCACCACAGGGGCTGTCCTAGTTCAGGCTAGGTTAAAATAATGCAATGTGTAATGAGCCTTCCTAATTAGCTCACAAAATTCAAAGTGAAAAATGTATGGAAACTTCCATTAACTTACTGGCCACCAAAAGCTTGGAAAGAAGCTGAATTACTACAAAATTGTTTTTTCTGTGGGAATGACTTCAACTTTTTTTACAGTTAAGAGTTAAGATTGCTTACATTTTAGTTGGCCTGACATGATAGTATACAGGCCTTTAATCCCAGCACTCAGGAGGCAGAGGCAGGTGGATCTCTGTGAGATCAAGACCGGCCTGGTCTACATAGTGAGTTCTAGGCCAGCTATGGCTACAGGAAGACCCTGTCTCAGAAACAAAAACAAACAAAAAAGATGTTTACATTTTGAAAGAGATGTTTAGTTAAATAATTTGATTCATTATATCTAGCCATATATTTTGAATGAAAAAGTAAGGTTGCCTTGATTTTTTTTTTGTATTTTTTTTGAGACAGGGTCTCCCTTTAGTCCCAGCTAGCCTGGAGCTCACTCTGTAGACTAGGCTGGCCTTGAACTCATAGAGATCCGCCTGTCTCTGCCTCCCAAGTGCTGGGATTAAAGGCATGAACCACCACACCTGGCCCTAACCTTGATTTTTTTTTCCATGCTAATAAATCTAAATTTATTTAAAATTCCTGTGGCCCCAACATTCAACAAAGTTTTCCAGTTTTTTGTGAATCCACTCCCTTGACACAGTTAAAGGTAAAGGAGAGAGCAATTAAAATGTGCTTGGCCAGGTTTCTAGTCACACTCTGTAGAGTCCCTGTGCCTGCCTCAAGATGCAAGTGCTTAGCCTCTGCTCCCACATTAGCGCCAGCCTCCTCTACCACCATGCCTCCCAGCCATGATGCACTCTTGCCCCTTTGGAACCTTTTTTGTCCTGCCACTTACTGATATGTCACTGCTGTTGCTGGATGCACTGGAGGGATCAGTGCCTGATGTGTCAAATGAACCAGTAGAAGACTGCTCAAAAAAACAGTCAGTCACAAATGGATCTGAGCCTGTGAAAGGATCACCCCATCAAATGGATCTAAGAGGAAAAAAGAATGTAAGGAATTAAACACTAAATTCCCTGAAGGCCTATCATTCTCTAAAATCATTCTGAGGCCATCCTCACCAGTTACCATAGGCTCTGCTAGGTCTGTCCACCTTTTTGGAATCAGAAAGGTGTGATCATTTCTTTTTGTTTTCTTTCTGATGCTGGCCAGAGCCCACATATGCTTTTTCTGGTACTTTGCGCTCCTCTTTTTTTTTTTTTTTTTTTGTCTTTTTGAGACGGGCCTCCCTGTAGCCTGGCTGTCCTGGAAGTACTCTGTAGACAGGCTGGCCTCGAATTCACAGAGATCCGCGTGCCTCTGCCTCCCAAGTGCTAGGATTAAAGGCGTGCGGCTTCCTCTTTTTCTAATGCTCCCCTTCCCACCATGTGGCTGCTTTTTGCCATGCAAAAATAGAGGCTGGCTGGCCTCTATTCTCAGTTAACTCAAAAGAAACAGCTTTTCCCTTCTCTCCACAACCCTTCCGCCTCCGCCGCCCCCCCCCCCCCCCAGGCAGCTGCTGACGATTACAGTGTGCTTACCCTAGGGTTTTCTTTTAAACACTAATCATTCTCTTGGGGAAAAAAAATGAAATGCAGGAAGGAGGGGTCACCAGAAATCTTGGGGAATCCCTGGGAAATCATCATGTGATACCTGGAGTTCCGGGTCCCCTCTTGGAGTTCTTAGACTTAATATTTAGTAGAAACAAGAAGCTGCAGCACAAAAAGTGCAACAAAAAAGGAACTTGAGGACACTAGTAGGATTTAAAAGAAGATCCCCAGGGCAGAAACACTGTCAAACTCAGAGCTGCGCAGAGGAGAATACAGAAGGTAAGGCCTGGCAGTCAGTCACCTGGTGGCAGACTTCCTCAGTGGGCAAGGGAACTTTGGAAAAATGCAAGGAATCCCAAAGAATTGCTTAGTTTAATAGCATCCTTGGGTTCTAGCATCTAAAGATTGAAGAAAAAAGCGAGCTTGCAGGCCCAGCCAAAGCTCACGGTGGCTTGGAGAGACTGCACTAGAAGACAGAGAGCCCATGAAGGGAAAGCATGCCATCTGAAGTGAACCCACCTTTCTAAAGGTGTTCTCTTATCTGAGTCCCTTACCTGCCACATTTGATTAGCACTTAGGGGAGTACATAAGGGCAGTCTCCCCCTAGAGCTAGGTTCAATTCTCTAGTTTCACCCACCACATAAGCCTTACCCCAGCATCCCAATAGATACAGCTACAGTCCATCTGAAGATGCTCTAGGTGTCTGTACTTTGAGATCCACTAAACTCTGAACAGAGGAGTGATCCTGTCCTCCAGGCTCCCTGCAGGACTAATAAGCTCTTGATGAGAAGTACAAGCCTAGGCACCCAGCCAGGACTTATGCGGCCACATCCACATTTTGTCATCTATTTCCCAAGCTCTTTTCTAGACCAGCTCTGGACAGAAGGAGCCCATCCAACCATCTACCCAAGAATCCGTTGAAGTGGCAGTTGGATGGTCTTTTATCTATGTGACTCCTTTTCAGTTAGCCGAGAGACCCAAGGATGTTTTTGTAATTTAACCAAGAAAGAAACTGGTTATTTTTCTTTGGGGTCAAGCCACTTTCTACCTCTGTTCCTAGTATGTCCCCTTCTGAAGAGGTAGCCCTGTTTGCCAGTATGGAAAAAGGGCGATTGACCATTCTGATTTCTTCTAGCTGAGAAGGGATGGAGACTATGGCAATAGGGGTACCTCCTCAGTGACTTTATCTAAAAGACCACAAAAGTACATAGCTGTCAGCTCTAGGGAGGGAAGGAATCCTTGATTGGTGCTTGGAGAGAAATGTGAGGGAGAAATAAAGTTGAGTTATCAGTATTCCAAGTCTAGCAGGGATCTAGGGGAAGCCAGAACTGAGTGCAGTTTTAAATGTCCAAACTAGAATCCATTAGAACCTTCGGATGGGCTCACAAGTGCATCCATTATTGAGCTCCTCCTCCTTTTTCTTTTGGCCTCCCAAAGTGATTAACTTTTGTTCGAGTACCTGCTTTCTGGTACTTTGATAGCTTCTGGAGTGACTAGAATCACAGTGTGAGTTCCCTCCCAAATGACTTCTAGAGAAACAAGAGAAAGAGAATTTAGCTATCATTTAATTTTTAGGTAAAATAATAGTGGGCCTCTCTCTCTTGCCCGATGATAAACACAAAAAAGTTGAATTGTGGCAAGGACTGAAGTCTTATATCTGGACAGCATTTTCCTTATCAAGAAGTCATTGGGGAGAAATAATTTAAATAACATTTTGGATGGACATAAGCCTAATGTCTGGGGAGTGTGAAGCTTTCAACTACTAAACTTATCAGTCTCTGTAGGTTTTGGTTATACTTTTCCTTTTGGGTGTTAAGACTATTCAGTTAGCAAATATTGACCACTTTCTTGTTTCTGTCAAGATCACTGGTCCTCAGGAGTCACCCGAGCTTGGAAGGCACTTCTGGAAACTTTAGCCTTCCTTTTGCCAATTGTTGACTCTGTGTGAGGATAAGTCAAGGTCTTGTTTATCTGAGGCCTCATTTGGAAGCATTGAGAATATTTTTTTCTCTGTGTTGACCCTCATTTGCAGACTGGACACTGATTAAAGTCCACCATGTGGGATCTCTATGGCCTTCCTGGATAAGAGAATGGGTGTCTCAATATAGTTAGAGCAAATTTAGAGAGATTACCCACAGTACTCTGGGACCTAGCTGACCTTGGAAGGGTAAGAGCCAAAATATTGTTTACTTTAATACCTCTGACCATATTAGCATAGACCTCCCATGCTTATTGAACACACATTATGTCAGTTATATCACTGTTACTTTTTATACTGTGTAATATTTATATAATGCTTGAGTAAAGCCACAAAATAAATCTTGATTAGTCATATATTTTGTAACAATTACCAAGAATGAATCAAAATTCCATTGACTGAAGTAGAGATTTATTGAACTTTGAACCTCAGAAAATATAAGACCATGCATTCTGATCTCCAAGTCTCATCTTTACATACCTTAAGGAACTCACTCAGATCTTCATAACTTGCATTATGTTTTCTAGGGTTTTTTTCCAATCTGAAATCATCTTAATCTTCATACACAATTCCTTTTTCACTAAAAAATGTTTCCATTTTCATATCTTTTTAACATTTTATTTACTGGTTTTCTTTCTCAATACCATGAAACATAGTAACATTAATGAATAAACTTACTATCTGTATGAGGCCTAAGAGTACTAAGCAGTTGTTAATACTCTTCTTATAAGCTTTTAGTGAGAAATTAATGTTTGATTCCACTAACATTCACTCTGGGGAACCAATTACTTTATTCTGCTTACTTCCAGATCATGGGTCAGGGGTGACAGGTTACTCCAAAGCAGCTACTGGAATGTCTTCACCCGATGTGGATGATGAACTATCTGTAGCCTCTTGGGTAGAGCCCCTCTCACAGCCTTCCCCAGCCTTTACACTCTAGTTTCTCCCTGACACATGAGGCCAATCTGACATTGCATAACTGTGTACAACTGGCTAGGAGAAGGGGCTGGATACTACATGAGTGTCCAATGACCCTCTTATTACTCAGTCCTAAGTAGGAATGACAATAGTAAACAAGCCCAATTGTGATGATATTTTGCAAGTATGCAAAACCGAAGTCCTGAAGATAGCAGTTATTTGGCTCAGAATATTGTGCTATGCAATAGCATATTATTAAAAGAAAGTTGAATCCAAATTACATTCATTGAAAAATGTAATTAATTTGACCCATGTACATATTTGGGTTTTGTAAGTTCCCAGGTAAATTTTATGAGAAACACAAGGCAGTCAAGAATCTTTGGTGCTTTATACAGTACAGAGAGTGGTCTTTTGAAACCATGCTTTGCTTTTGTTTTTGAATGAGTATAAGTAGTGGATTGAGAGAAGCAGCAGACACATAGCCATACATCATTAAATTGATGTTTAGAACATCCAAGAACAATAAACTAAGAAAGCCCTGTTGAAATTGTGATGCTGGGGTTACTGATGTTTATTTTTAGGCAGAGGGTCCTCCCTGTCCTTTCCATGGACTGACAACAGTTCTTTATTTCTTCCTTTGATCTATATTATTGGTTTACTCACTAAGTACTTAAATTTTGGAACACATTATATATTTGCATTAGTCTCTATTAGTTACATTTCTTGTTGCTGAGACATTATAGAGTATCCCATTAGTTGCTAACTACAGACAACTTTATAGCATGAAAATTATTTCCATTAGAAATAATTTACTTCTTAACTTTTTGAGGGACACAGTGCATTTGTTCCTGGGCTGGTTTGTTCCCCCCCCCCCGACCTCCGCATCACAGAATCATGGGGATACTCTGACCCAATAATGGGGTTCTGAAGGGCATTATGAGACAAACATGGTTGGGTCTGAAGTGGTAGGGCCAAATTCCATCTCTGTACCCAGGTCCTCAGTTTGATAATTTACCTCATTAGAGGTGCTCCCATGCCAGGTAAGTGACCCAGCAAAGCTAGAAGGTAAAGTCTCTACCCAGGTCAGAGATTTTTTTTTTTTATTCTGACTAGTTTTCTCTTGTTGCTTAAGTTGTGAGCCTTTGCTCAGAGCCTTAAGCTCTGAGTCTTTAAGGGCCAAGCCATCTCTCTACCCCTCTGACCAGTTTTCTCTTAAGGGAGCCTTTCACACTACTATAATATTTCCACCTTTCTGAAGAGGTAATCCTAAAATTATTTAGGAATCAAATCAGAGCCCGCAAATACTTTTACCATTTCTGGTCTTCAGCACACAATAGGCAGCCAAGAGGTCATATTTTTGTTTTAGCCAGAAGGAGAAGAATGGAAGGGAGAAGGCAAAAAGACAAGCTCATGTAGAACTGCCATGGAAGTCAGACACATGGAAAACTAGCCTCAAATAGCAGGAAAGGGAACTTTAAAGAAATAGCAAGAAAGCACAAAATGCTTTGGCATTAATTTAAGACAAATCAGTAAGAATTCAAATAAAAGGTAATGTGGTGAGAACAGACATGAAGAAGCCTTTAAAACAGAAGGTGTAGGCAGTTTCCAAACAAGAAACCAAAAGACCTTGAAGCAGCACACAGACTTTAATTTCAAAAAGCCTTACTTTCAGCCTCAATGCCTATTGGAATCAAAAACTTTCATGTCCTTTCTGTTCCTAGGAGTTTTGTCTACCCATGACTCACCAATGTCCTGCTATGTCTTCATGAAGAGTGAACATATGAGAGCTCACCCAGCAGATATAATGGTGTGGCTTGCTCTGGATTTCTACAGGTATACTGATAGGAACTGTGGAGTATTGTGAAACATTTAATTCTAGTGAGGTTCTGTGTGGTTCTGTGTGTTAGTTGTTTAGTGTCTATGATGTGTTTGTACATGTGTGAGGATAGTCAACCAACCTAAATGTTGTTTTCTTATTTAAAGTAACTGAAACAGAACCAAAGATCATCTACCTAATAATGGAAATGGTTGAGGGAGAGCAGCTGTTTACTCGCATCTGCGAGGCTGATTGCTTGCAGGAGGACAAGGTCAGAAAAATATTCTACAATTCCTAAGTTCTGTGGGCTATTGCCATGACAAAGGCAAAGCTCACAGAAAGCTTTAAACCTCATAATTATATAGTGGATGATAAGAGAGAGTAAAAATAATAGACATTGTCCCAGGTGAAAATTTCAGGAAAAGAGCAAAACCTTCAAAGGCTATGTGGTGCATTCTATCCCACCCCCCTGCCCACCAGAATCATCCTAGGCCTAACTTATGACTGCCCTAAAGTACATATGGACTTTGGGGATTTTGTTATGTTATATGATGAGAGAGACCATTTGTAGAGGTCACCTTATCAGAGTTTGAAAAGAACTTCATAAAGGAGGTATGAATATCCTATTAGCTTTCACAAGAGTTATGGAACACCAATAGCCAATTGTTAACTGTAAATTCTAGGCAGAGACCAACAGTACAAGATCTTGTGGGTTACCACAGGAAGGCGAGGAAGATTTAACCAACATACAGTGATGAAACCCTAGACCCTAGCTCTCCAGACCCTAAAACTGTAGTAGCCATGGAGAATATCGTTTATATTCCAAAACATAAAAGACTTCAATGCACTGAAAGTTTAACAAAACCATGCATCTCAATGCTGATGCTACTCATGTCAATAGGATACACAGTCCAGGAATCCAGGGGTAACACTTCCCCTTCTTCCAATTATGCTGCCATTTTCCCTTTGCCCACCTCCCCAGGAGAAGGGTCAGGGAACTTAACAGTCTAATCTCCATATCATAACCTGGAAAAGATCAGCCAGGGAAATGTGGAGAGATAAGGACCACTGTCCTACAGAAGAGGACGCACACTTTGGGGAGCACCAACAAACATGCTAAGACTACTCCCTGTATCTACAACCCAACATCAGTTGGGGGGGGCACAGAAGGTATCACATTCTCCCAGAGCTCTCCCTTCTCTTTTTTTCTTGTAATAATGGCTACAAACAATGTATCGTGATAATGAAGAGGAGCCACAAGGGCCCAGCACTGTACCCGCCTCCTGTGATAAAGATATTCATCAGGCAATATCCCATCTTGAGGACCTCAGGTCAGGGTGGCAGTGCCAAGGTCATGCTGGGCCACCATCACCTCACAGGAGCCCCTGTGGCTATAAAAGCTCTGGTGAGGCAGGGGAAGTGCTGTTACCCAACTGTTTCAGAAGTGGACGTTATGCAGACGACCATCCAAATGTTGTTTTCTTCCTCCAAGTAATCGAAACAGAACCAACGACCATCTACCTCATAATGGAAATGGCTGTGGGAGAACAGTTATATAATTATATCTGAGACACTGACTGCTTGAAGGAGGATGAGGCCAGAAGAATATTCCAACAGTTGATAAGTGCCATTGACTATTGCCATGATGAAGGCATGGCTCATAGAAACGTAAAAGATAACAGCATAGTGGATAGAAGCAGAAAATGAAAATAACTGGTCTAGGTACAAAATTCAGGCCTTAGCAAAAGTTCAAAGAAGCTTTATTAGTGCATTCCACTTTATTTGCCCCCCCAAATCTTTATAAGCTTTCTGTATGACAGCATTTACATAGACATAGGGACCTTGGGGGTCTTCTTATATGGTCATATCCACTGTCCATTCACAGAGTACACCTTATAAGAGCTTAGGGAACAAGTTCTGCAAAGGAGGTATGACATGCTCTATGTCAAAACTGTTTCACGAGAGATAAGGAACATCAATAGCCAATTGTTAACTGTGAATTCTAGACAGAGACCAACAGTACAAAGTCTCTTGGACAAGCACAGGATTCAGCAAGGTAATGAGGATTTACCAACATGTTGGGATGAAACAGCTGCCCAAAGCCTGAAACTGTAGCAGCCATGAAGAAAACTGGGTTTGTTTTCTAAGACATAATCAACTTTTAATGGATTGGAAATTTAAGAAATCCATGGTGTCTTAACATCTTCTTAGATGCCAAGCAAGTCAAAGAGACTGCAGTAAGATCCAAACAAATTCCACTAATCCAAGGGTGATACTTCCCTCTCTGACAAAGACGCTGGCACCTTCCTTATGCCCCCAGGAGAAGGACCAGTGAACATAACCTTCAGACATTTATAACCTGTGAAAGATCAGCCAGGGCAAAGGGGGCGAGATGAGGGTCACAGTCCTAAAGAAGAGGACACCCACTTTGGGTAGAGCCAACAAACGTTATATGACTGCTCCCTGGAATGGCACTGCAGAGGGGGAGCACAGAACGTCTACCGCATATAGAACAGGATAAAAGAAAACAGTTACAAAATTGAATCCCAAACACTGGCTCCTTGAAGGACAAGGCCAGAAGAATATTCCAACAGTTGATAAGTGCCATGGGTTATTGCCATGATAACGGGATAGGATAGGACACAGGGACCTTAAACCTGGTATCTTAGTGGATAGGAGCAGGAAATCAAAATAATTGACTTTGGCCTGGGTACAAAAGTCAGTCCTGGTCAATGCTCAAAGGGTTTTGTAGTGTAGTCCGGTATTAACTCCCCACCCCCCAATCTTTTAAGGCTATAGATGGAAGCCCTAAAATAGACATAAAGACCATAGGAGTCTTCTTATATGGTAACATGGATAGTCCCACTTGCAGGGGCCACTTTGTCAGAGATTTCCAGATCACATTTTGCATGAGAAGTATGAGTTCTCTTAATGCTTTCCCAGGAGTTAAGGAGCATCAGTAACTAACTGTTAACTGTGAATGCTAGGCAAAGGCAAAGGCTAACTATAATATCTCATGAATCAACACTGGCTTCAGCAACGTGATGAGAGTTTACCAAAATATTATAATGAAACACACCTCAGCTTTCCGGGCTGTCCAGACACAGAATATTGGGTTTGCTTTCCAAGATATGAAGGACTTTTTAAGCATAGAAATTCAACCAAAACATGGTGTTTTAATATCTTCTTCAATGCCAAGCATGCCAAAGAGATGGAAGCATGATACAAATAAAGTCCATAAATCCAGGGGTTATACTTCCCCTCTGCCAAATATGCTGGCACTTTTCTTCTGCCCCCAAGGGAAATGGCCAGTGAACCCAACCTTCAGACATTTATATCACAACTCGTGAGAGATTAGCCAGGATAAAGGGGAGAAGCAAAGGCCACTGTCCTACAGAAGAGGACACCCAATTTGGGTGCAGCCCGCAAATGTGCTATGGAAGGTTTCCTATGTCTGTACTCATAGTAGCCATGGAGGAACAGGGACAGAAAACACCACATTCTCCCAGAGGTCTCTCCTGCCTTTATTTGTAGTAGCATAGCTATAACAGTGCAGAGGGCTAATGAGGAGGAGACACCAGGGACCAGCACTTCACCTACCCACTGTGATGAAGAGATATTCATCAGACAATATACCATCCAGAAGCCTTATTCTAAGGATGTGTTGCCAAGGTCATGCTGGCCCAGCATCATCTCGCAGGAACTCAGTGCCTACCAAAGCTCTGGAGAAGCAGAGGTGATGTCACCCCACTGTTTCAGAAGTGGATGTCATGAAGATAGTCAACCATCCTAATTTCATCTCCCTTCTACAAGTAATTAGAACAGAAACAAAGAGCATCTATTTCACATTGGAAGTGGCAGTGGAAGGAAAGTTATTGTGTTCAAGAAACTGGCTGCATAGAGGAGGATGAATGAGGCCAGTACAATATTCTAACAGTTCCTAAGTGCCATGAGCTACTGCCAAGATGAGAAGGCACAGCTCACAGAGTCCTGAAATCCAATAAAATAATCATGGACAGGAAACAGAAAAGTAAAAAAAATACTTAGGCCTCAGTTCAAATCTAAGGCCTGGGGAATACTTGAGAATCTGTGTGGTCTTTCTAAGCTTACCACATGACAGCCCTACAGTAAACATATGGACCATAGGTGTCCTCTTGTTTCATATGGTGACTGCGACTATCCCATTTGTAGGGGCCATCTGCCAGAGTTTCCAGAATAAGTTCTACCAGGAGGCACAACATCCCCTATCAGCTTTCACAGGGGTTAAGGAGCATCATTAGCAGATGGTTAATTTGAACACTAGGCCAAGGCCAAAAGTACAAGATACTTTGCATCACTTCTTGGCCTATGAAAGGTGATAAAGATTTAACATAGGTTACAAAACAGACCCCAGCTGCCTAGACCCTAAAATTTTAGCCATTATGGAAGATATCCATAATATAAAAGACTATATTTCATTCAATTTCTTGTGTAGTAAGAGTCCTTTTTCATTAACCATATATTCTTATTATGCGTATTAGAATAGTCTTTAAAATTAGGAATTAACCGGGACTGGAGAGATGGCCTAGCGGTTAAGAGCGCCGACCGCTCTTGCAGAGGACCCGGGTTTGATCCCCAGCACCCACATGGCGGCCGAGAACCGTCTGAAACTCCAATTCCAGGAGAACTCCAGTTCCAGGGGAATCCGACGCCCTCTTCTGAGCTCCGCGGCATTGCACGACACGGGTGCACAGACCTGCATGCAGACAGTACATTCATACACATACAGAAATAAAATAAAATTAAAAAAAAATAGGAATTAACCTCAGCATGGTGGTGCATGCCTTTAATGCCAGACACCCCAGGAAACCGAGGTAGACTAATTTCTGGAGACAGAGCCAATATAGCTCATACTAGAGTCCAACGCCCCAGCTGGGCTATAGGGAGACACTATCTCAAAATAACACACACAAAAAAAGAAATTTCACAGGCTATAGGGATATATTGATTTTCTTTAAAGAAAGAAAAATGTAAGTCAATCTAAGCACCATCTGGGACTGGAAAGATCGATCCAAGATTAAGAGCACTGACTACTCTTACAGAAGACTGGTATTCCATTTCTAGGACCTACATGGTGACCACCCCATCCCTACTCCAGCCATTTTTCATCGTTTACCCTTGTGTTTACTCAAGTCCACTAAGAGTTGGTACCTTGTTATACACGTATTTTTTTTTTTTTTTTTTTTTTTTTTTTTTTTTTTTTTTGTCTTTGTAAGACAGGGTCTCCCTGTAGCCCCAGCTGTCCTGGAACTTGCTCTGTAGACCAGGCTGGCCTTGAATTCACAAAGATCCGCCTGCCTCTGCCTCCCAAGTGCTAGGATTAAAGGTGTGCACCACTACACCTGGCTTAAACACGTATTTTTAAACCACAAGATCAGACACTCACTTTTAGCCTCTATAGAGAAGCCATGAATGTGGTACACTTACACACATAAAATTAGTAAATACAAAATATTTTTAAATATTAGCAACATCTAATAATCTGTTGCCTGCATCATAAACATATCAAAACCCAAAGCCCAACCTCTAGCCTTTCTGAATGAAGCACAAGGCAAGATAATGGTGAGGGATATGGACGTTGTATACCTTCAAGGCTGAGGATTGCACGACCTAAGACTCTCTAGGTCTATTTATTCTTTTTTTTTTTTATTAATTTTATTTATTTCTGTATGAGTATGAATGTACTGTCTGCATGCAAGTCTGTGCACCCGTGTCGTGCAACGCCGCGGAGGTCAGAAGAGGGTCTCGGATTCCCCTGGAACTGGAGTTCTCCTGGAATTGGAGCTTCAGACGGTTCTCAGCCACCATGTGGGTGCTGGGGATCAAACCCGAGTCCTCTGTAAGAGCGGTCGGCGCTCTTAACCGCTAGGCCATCTCTCCAACCCCTAGGTCTATTTATTCTAAGAAGACATAGAAAGGTGGATTTCTTAAAGCATGGAAGTTTGAAGTTGAGTAGAAGTAGAAAAAACTTGCAAGACCTTGTGTATACTGAACATTCAGTCTACTGCTGGGCTACAATCCCAGGACAAAAGGTGGTGGTAGGCAACGGAGACCTGCACAATCTCGAGGTGGCAGTGGCAGAAGTAGGTACATTCCAGACTCTCTACCCCCCTAGCTAGGGAACACTTGTGGCCCCTCCTCTGGCTTCAGGCTAGGCTTCCCTGCCCCTGGACCCAGTTACAGATCTTTGCAACCAGCACTGGAGAGCTGGTAAGCAAACCCCTCATGGCATGGTGGTTCTGTGAATTCAACTCCCCAATGATGGTATGAGGTTGACCTGCAATTGGTGGTGAGAGACCCAATGCATGGTGGCAGCGATATTGAGACTCCTACCCACTATCTAGAGAACATCTGGAGCCCCTCCCTCAGCTCCAGGCTAGACTTCTCTGCCTCTGGACCCAAATCCAGACATTTGTAACCAGCTGGGAGAGCTGGTAGGTAAATCCCATGTGCTACAGGGTCCAAGCCTGCCTGATTGTTTACCTGTCTCAGGTCTCTGGAGGAGCTTCTGATGAGCTGTTCTCTCCAGACAAAGTCAGAAGTGAGACCCTGAAGCCTAGACAAACCAGCCTTTAATATCTAATAAGAAGACAATAAAGATACATGAATAACAAGCAAAGTTGGTCTTCAATTCAACAAAGAAACACTTGAGTTTCATACCAGAATCACAAACAACAAAGGAAATCCAGATGCCAGGAGTAAACAAAAAAATCAATAACATGAAAGACCCAATTACTCTCAGTATTGTAGAAGATTCCTATAATGAGGACCCGTTAGATTTATCCCAGGACACAGATCTTAAAAGAGCTATCATAATCAAAGAATTCAAGCAATTTAAAGAACACACAAACAAATCAAAGAACTAATAAAAGACAGGGATAAACTAAAAGAAGATAAAGATAAACTTGGGAATACATTCACAAAAGATATAGAAATACTGAAGAAAACTCAGGCTGAAATGAAAAAGGAAGTGGAGCATTTTACATGCAACCTGGAAACTATGGAGAACGCTGCAGTAACAGAATGTCAAGACTGGAAGACAGAATGGACAAACTGGACCACTCAAGCAAAGTTTATGAAAAATTTAAAAACACAGGAATGGATTAATCAGGAATTGTGGGACACCATGAAAAGACCAACCTATACATCATAGGTATAGAGGGAGGAGAATAATCTCAGGATAATGGTATTGACCAGATCTTCAGCAGGATTATAGAAGAAAATTTCCCCAAATTAAGGAAAGTCATACATGACCAGAAAAGAAATTCCCCATGCCATACCATAGTAAAAGCACTAGATGCTGAAAACAAAAAGAGAATACTGAAAGAAAAACAACAAATCACATATAAAGGAGAACCCATCAGAATTACAGCTGACCCTTTAATGTAAATGATGAAAGCCAGAAGAGCTTGGACCAAAGTATTCCAAATTCTAAATGACTAAAGATGCCAACCCAGAATTCTTTGCCCTGAAAAAAATGTCTGTTATAGTAGAAGAACAAAAGAAGATCTTCCATGACATGAATAGACTGAAGGAATTCATGTCCAGAAAACAAGCCAGCCCTTCAGAGAATACTTGAAGCAATACAAAGAACACAAGGAAGGAGCAAATATACCAAAGCAGCAAAAGAAAGTACTTAATAAAGGCATAACTGTGGAAATACAAACTTAGAACAAGAATGTACCAGAAACCAAAATTATGGGAAGCCATACACATCTCTCAGTAATAATTATAAATATCAGTGGACTAAACTCCCCAATCAAGAGGCATATACTAGTAGAATGGATTAAGAAACAAAATCCATCTTTTTGTTGTCTGCGAGAAACCCATCTAACCTTCAAGGATATGCATGACCTTAAGGTGAAAGGATGGAAAAAATATTCTAAGCAAATGACACTAAGAAGCAAGCAGGAGTTGCTATTTTAATATTGCACAAAATAGACTTCGAACTAAAACTAATCAGAAAAGATGAAGAGGGTCACTTCATTCTTATCAAAGGTACAATTAACCAAGAAGATATCACAATTTGGAATATATATGCACCAAACGCTGATGCACCAAACTTCATAAACACAATTCTACTGGATTTTAAGGCACAGATTAATCCCAACACAGTAGTAGTAGTAGAGGATGACTTCAATACCCCACTGTGTCCATTAGACAGGTCAACTGGACAACAAATAAACAGAGAGGCATATGAACTAACCAATATGATACACCAAATGGGCTTAACAGTTATCTACCAATATTCCACCCAAACACCAAAGAATATACTTTCTATTCAGCACCCCATGGAACCCTCTCCAAAATCTACCACATACTGGGGCACAGAAAAAACCTTAACAAATACAAAAAGATTGAAATAATTCCATGCATTCTATCAGACCACAATCAAATAAAGTTTAATATCAACACCAGAAGCCCTAGTAACTAAGAAACTCAGAGAGATTAAACAATACACCCTGAACAATGAATGGGTCAAGGGAGAAATAAAGAAAGAAAAGTATTCCTGGAATTAAATGTAACAACAGTACAACACAACAAAACCTATAGGACACTCTAAAAGCAGTCTAAAGAGGAAATTTGTAAGTGCCTACATTTAAAACAAACAAACAGAAAAAGCACCAATAAATTATCTAACACTGCAACTAAAAACACTTGAGAGACAACAACAAATGAATCCCAACCCCAACAGACAAGAACAACAACAGAAAGACTGCATCAGAAAACTGACTGAAATGGTGAATCGGGAAGGGTAGGAGGGATGGGAGAGGGACACGGGTGTATACTCGATTGATACATATTTAATTGATGTGAGTTCAATAAGTATCCAATTTTGCCTGGACTCTGTCTACAGGTTACATGGTGTTTTAGGACTTGATAAAAGTAAATATGTGTATATTAAACAACATTGGTTTAAAGGCTCTGATAAAAACGGAAATGCATCTGAGTTAATTGGAAATATAAATTGTTGTTGTCCACATCTGTTTTACTTAAAATCTGTATAACAATAACTTTGGGATTGGCACATACAAATGTTCTTTACAATTTTTCTGTTGTACAGTATCACCTTGTAGCATTCTCTTTTACCTGTAGGATGATTTAACTTAAAAAATTAAGTTTGCTTCCCAAGTTAACCACATACCATCACCCAAAACAGCATGAGTGAATTTGATGAAATCTGCACCTTGATTCCAGCCTATAGGTATGTGTAATACAACTGTCTTTTTGAGACTCATGGGTCAAAAAAACAAAAACCTAAAATAAAAAAGGGGGATACAGATAGATATGAAACCTTTTTGTCAAAAACCTTGCAATTCAAATCTTAAGACTAACTATGGGAAAAGATTTGTATGTTCCAACAGGTCAAAATGTCACCAACTTAATGGCTGAGAAAGAAAAGATACAACTTTGCATTGTGTAGGATGTACCAGGAAGTGCCAGCAGAAAGGTTGGCCCCTCTGAACATTGAAAGGAAGAAAAGCCTCAGGTTGCTACAGGCATCAAACCCCTCGGTGGATCCTACTTGTAACAACTATTTATAATGAGTCCTAACGAAACTTACCTTCTAGGTGCTACAAGGTTTTAATACAAGAGACTTTCTTACCTCCCCCCCATAGAACAAGGACAAATATGATGATGATGACGATGATGAGGCTGTTCTCTAACTGTAAATTGGAGCCAACTGCTATAGAGGTAATCTCTTATAAAACCAGTAAAACTGCCTACTTTAATTGACTAATAGACATAGGAACTGTGAAAAGGAATATTCTCTATTCAGATCCAAATAGAATACTAAAGTCTCCTTAAGCTATGCACTTAAGCAAAATATATTAATACAGGAGAGCTCTGATATCAGCAATGGATTACTCTACCAAGGAGATGTTGGCCAGGGGATCCAAGCCCCCCCAAAAGCTAAAGGCTTCTTGCCTGTAAACTGGGATACCTGTAAGAAGAGAGGCAATAAGGACCTGCTGTCGAAGACCTGATGTAAGCATGGGAAAGATGCATTGAGACCACACTTGCAAGTGTACAGATGGTCTCTGGAATACCAGAGAGTGTTACCGAAGGCCACTAAACCAATAAAGCAATATAGGTTTCCTTGAGTCAAGCAAGACTCCTCCATCAGCACCAGCTACATTTCACCTGCCTGGAAATACTGTGCAGCAGTGGCAGCCATATGCCTGTATATCCCAAATCTAATTGGCTATTAGCTCTCTCCTTGGAGGAATAACCCATGGCTGATGCCACAAGCTTACATCCTCTAGTGGTTAGGAAATGTTATAAGCCACAGTAAGACCCTATCATATTTTACAGAAAAAAATGTAATTCATGGATTAACATACCATCCAAACATCTGTGTCTATACCAAAGTAACCTACCATAACAATTAGTACTGTTTAAATACCTATATATCTAATTGCTTGTGCTTCATTAGTAGGATTGAAAGGTCATCCCTGGACAAACTGTCAGCCCATGAAAGGAAACAGCCAGAATTGACCAGAGTCCAAGACAACAGCTCCAGAGAAAGTAGACTGCATTGCTTCCCATCCACCTGTGCCCCTTTTCTAAGCCTAGGGAACAATCTGCAGAAGAGGGAGTGTGGTAGAATGTAAGGGCTGCAATTGGGGTGAATGGTGAAACTACAGCAATATAGTCTGGACACCCATTTGATCAACTTGATTGAACATACAAGCTCCCCCAGCTGGATGGTGGGACCCATGGGCTGTGTGGGTTTGGGCACAACTGCTTGCAAATTGGTTTTACATGAAGGATGCTTGTACTCATAAATTATTACTTATTGTTAAAAAATGAAAAAAAATAAAGTAATTAAAAAAAAATAAAATATACTAACACTACTGAACTGGAACCTTAGAAAGGGTTATGATGGGTAAATTGTGTGTTGTACATAGTTTGTCTCCATTTTACAAAAATAAACATTCTCTTCCCCCCCCCCAAATACATTTGGTAGTCAGGCACATAAGTGATCCCCCCCAAAGCATCACTCCTGTTCCAGGAGATCTGGTGCCCTCTTCTGACTTCCACAGGCACTGCACAATATGGGTGCCCCTGCCTATATGCAGGCAATATACACATAATAATAATAATAATATTAATATAACATGACTGATGAGGAAAAAAATCAAAGTGAAAATGAGCAAACTGAATAGTTATCTCCAAAAGGGATTTTGTTTACATGTGGATAATGAGTGTAGGCAAGTCAGGATCTCACTATGCTGCCCAGGCTGAGTTCAAGTGTTCATCCTGTCTTAACACCCCAATAGCTTGGCACAATAAGCATGTATTACCCAGTCATCAAGAAATACACAAATGTTAAGGTACATGAAGATTCTCTTCATCCTTCATCATCGGGGACCTGCAGATCTGAACCACAAGCTACCACTTCACACTCTTTAGGACCAGTGCCATGGTGGCATGATAGAATATCCAAACTGGATAGTTTCTACAGAAATTAATTCTTTCAATTCTAGAGGCTGGGAAGTCCAAAATCAAGATGCTGGCACCCAATGACATGACATGACAGGCGGGCAAGAGAGGCAGAGCCCACACTGACAAGCCCTTTTCACAGAAGCACTGATCCATAAATAAGGTGGAGCCCTCAGTTCCTTAAAACTCTTCACACACACGACTTCCAGCAAGGAAGGCTTGGGGATTAACTTTCTGACTTGAGAAATCTGGAATACACATTCACACCACAGTATCTGTGATTAAAAAAAAAAAAAAACCCTGCAAAAGGTGGTTTGAAGTAGTGCAGACCTGTAATCCCAGCACTCCAGAGGCTGAAACAGGAAGATCCTAAATTCAATGGCAGCTGGAGCTACAGAGGGTGTCTCAAAAAAACAAAAGAAAACAAAACAAAAATCAGAAAAAACACTGTTTTGGGGAATGTCCCCTAAGAAACCTAAGGATTTGAAAAGATAGGTATATGACCAAATTCACAACACTGTTCACAGCAGTCAAAAGTTAAAAGCAACCCAGTGTCCACTGACATGGGAATGCGTAATAAAATGTGGTCTCTATCTACTACACAATGTTATTCACACATATTGTTATGGGGTTGGGGATCAGCACTCATGGTGTAGGGGATCTGCAGAATTTGTTTCTGGGGACACACAAAAAAACCCCAAAACAAATTGAACATCCAGGAAAGGCAGAAGACCAAAGCATAGAGAAAGGAAAAGTAGAAGGAGTGGTGGAACTGTAAGCTCAGCTAGACGGGGTGTGTAGGAGACGGCTACTGCAGAGGTAGCTGCTTCAAGAAACACTGTCCATGGGCAGGAGAGACAGAGGGGAGAAAAGAGAGAACTGGGAGGCTGCTGTTTGGACCTGTCCCAGTGTCTTGGAATCCTCTATCAAGGCAATCATCAGGGCCATTGTCAAAGGTGTGTCAGAGCCTACAGTGAAAGTACCAAAGGACAGCTGTAGTGTGAACTGAGAGATCTCCAGACCAGAGACAATTTTGGCAGGTGCTAGAGAGTGGAGGTCAGACACAAAGGAGTCACAGACAGAGAGAACTGGAAAACATGAATCAAAGAGAGAAAGAGAAAAGTGAAAAGGACAAACTTTATTGAGACAACAAGACAGGTCTCCTTGGGATGCCAATGAGACCTAGAGGTGGGAATCCCTCCAAGAGTCTTGGGCAAGGCTTTTCATATCATCCTGGACTCATTTCTCCAAAAAAAAAGGGCTCATTTCCCTTAACTGACCCTCACTACAAAGGAAAGAAATGATATGTGCAGAAACATTAAGCTAAATACAACAGTGCAGTCTCAAAAGATAAAATCTGTATGATTCCCATTATGTAAGAGACCTATAATAAAATTCATAGAGGCAGACAGAACAAAGATGAGCAGAGTCGGTAAAATTACTGTTATAAGGGTACAGAATACAGATTACAATAATGAAGATCTTGTGTGGATGAGCAGTGTTGACTGCATAACTATGCATCTAAAATGGTGGAAGTTTTAAATGTATGATACATTTATCATAATAAATACAAATAACTCAAAGTAGATTAGAAACAAAAAAAATGAGAAGTACAAACTTGCAGAAAATAGCAAGAGAAAACATTAGTGACATTGTTCACAAGGTTTCAGTATGAGATTGTAGATGCAATAAATACTAAAGGCATCGTCTATGCAGGAGACAACAGTGCCAGAGTTTATTAAAAGTACAAACTATGGTTTCTCAGATCAAGAATGAAAGAGCAAACCCTGCCATTTGGCAGTTTCCTCTGAAAGGGGGGGAAGGGGAGGGACACACAGGAAGAAAAGAGAAGGTCACATGTTTGGAAGCAGAAACTTGGAGGATTCTCTAAGGCTCCTCTCCAGTTTTATGAAAGGAGTAACCACAGCCAACCTTGGAGATTCTTGGACTGTCCAGCTGCCTGGAAGCTGTGCAGAGAGCTTGGCCGTGGCAGTGTTCTGGAGTCATCAGCAGAATGGGAGTGGGCTTGTCTGTGCTGCATCTGCTTGTCTGAGTTATCTCTGCTCCTGTACAGAGCCCTTCGCACATGCCCCTGTTAGTAACTATGATGGTTTGAGTAAGAATGTCCCTCAGTGGCTCAAATTTGGACATTTTTGTCTCCAGTTGGTAGTGCTGTTCTGAAGGCTTGTAGAAGGTGTGGCTTTGCTGGAGGAAGCTCATCACTGGGAGGGTGCCTTTGAGAGTTCTTAAACCTTGCCAGATTTCCAGTAGAACTCTGCTTCCTGTGCTTGCAGTGAGATGTGATCGCTTGATCTGGCTTGATCAGAGCTTTCTGCTCTGGCCACATATTTTTTTCAACCATATGGATTCTTACTTTGGGGACCAGAAGCTCAGATAAACTCTTGCTTTTATAAGTTCCTTTGGTCCTGGTGTTTTAGCATAGCAACAGAAAACTAATATAGAAGTTGGTATCAGAGAGTGGGCTTTGGCTCTGAAGAACGGAACCATGTGGGTTTTTGGGGTGACTGTGGAAGACTTTGGAAGTCTGGACTAGAAAACTGGTTGGATGCTGCAAGCAGAGTTAACCAAGCTGTTCTATCAGGAACCTGGAAGAAAGTAGTGCTGAGAGCAAAGTAGTTCCAGTGGGAAATAGGATTTAAGCAGCAACTGGGATATTTTAGCTAAGAGTCTGGCTGAAGTCTGCCTATAGCCTAAGAGCTTGCCTGAGGCTACGCTGAAAGTAATAGACTAATTTCTTTGGTGGAGGAAATTTTAAGACAGCCTAATATATAAATGGTGGCATGGCTATTAATGATGAATGCAGATTTACAGCAAAAAAAAGAGCAAATGGGGCAAAAGAAAGTTGGAATATACAGTTTGGAATGAAAAAGAGCACTAAGGCCAGGCGTGGTGGTGCACGCCTTTAATCCTAGCACTTGGGAGGCAGAGGCAGGCGGATCTTTGTGAGTTCAAGGCCAGCCTGGTCTATAGAGTGCGTTCCAGGACAGCTGGGGCTACAGGGAGACCTTGTCTAGAAAAGACAAAAAAAAAAAAAAAAAGCACTAAGAAGATTAAAGTCGGAGGGAAGATGTGTGTTGAAAGAGAGGATCTCTTTCATAAGGAGATAAGAGCAATTAAAGAGAGGCCTAGAGATTTTCACTTAAACAATGGAAAGAGTGCCTTTGGGACAAGACCACACCAGCTAAGCCTCCAACTTGTGAAGGGAAAATGAGCGGAGCTTTTCTACTCCTAGAAAACCAGAGCATGGAAAAGCTGCTGGTAACGTGAATGAAACAGGCTAGGATTCTAAACTGGCAGCCAAATTTGGCAGAGTTGTTCGCATGCTAGCTTTAGAGTCATGGAGGATGTGAGTGAAGGGATCATCAATTCTTCCTCTACGGTTTGCAGAGGTGCTGAGGCCAGGCCCTGACAGGCCATTGAGTACAGCGATGAAGGTAAAACTAGCTGGCAGTAGAGAGTGAAAGATGTTGGAGATGCTAGAGCATGAAACATCTGCCAAGGAGAGCTGTATACAGGGAATGGTACCAGCCCCAAAGACAGTTGTATACAGCAAAGCTGGAGGGGCTGAGTCATCTAAGCCCTTTCCCAAAAGTTGGACATAGAGCTACTGGGCATTTGCCCTGCTTGATTTTGGTCATCTTTTAGGCCAGTGTTTCTCCACTGTGCCCCCATTCCTCTCTTTCAAAATGTAAACGTGTATTTGGTTCCACTGTATCGTGGCAGCATGTAATTTGTCTTGATTTTACAGAAGCTTACAGTTAAGAAATTGCCTTTCTTGAGTCTCAGAAGAGATTTTGGACTCTGGATTTCTGAATAATATTGAGACTAGTAAAGACTATGAGGACTTTTGAAGGTGGTCTTGTTGGGCCGGAGGTTTAGGATAAAGGTCAAAGATGGCTTGAACAGGGAGGTCCCTACCCTCCTTTTCCATTGGTAGCCTGCACTGCATGCAAAAGCCTGCACAAGGCACTGGACAAAGCTGACCCCTAGTTGCAGATTCCAAAGTGACCACTGGACCTAAGACCCACCTACAGGACCCTAAAACCACCAAGTATGGCAATATCTCTGTACACTGCCAACACATCACCCTTTCCCTTCCCTTCCCAATTAAAAAGTCCCCACCCCAGCCCAAGGGCATGACTTCCCTGACCTCCTCCTGTGAGATCAGCAAACCTGCCTGGGAGTGATTAGTCCCTATTGTCCTATTAAACTTGCTTTATACTTTTGATTTGGCTAATCTGGTTTATTCTATCAGTGGAGAAGCCTCACAGGACTGAATGCATTTTTTCATTTTATATGAGCCTATGGGACCCAGGGAGTGGATTGTGATTTGAATGAAATGCCCCCAAAAGGTTTGCTAGATATCCAGTAGCCCTCTGCTTCCTGTGTCTGCCTCAAGATGTGATCACTTGGCTTTCTACTCCAGCTACATTTACACCATTATAACTCTTATCCCTGGAACCATAAGCTCAAATAAGCTCTTCCTTTTATAAATTCCCTTTGTCATAGTGTTTTATCACAGCAACAGAAAAGTAACTAATACAGTAACCTCCATAAAAACTCACCAAGTTGGACTTTGGTGCAATCATTACTTTACTCTGTCATGGGATCCCTTCTGGAGGTGAGTATGTGTGTGTAGCTTCTCTTCAGGAAAAGTCTGTCACACAGCAGCAAAAGATATATTTTTTAACATATCCTAATTACACATAATGGGATTCATGATGACATTTTCATGCATGCATATATTTTTTTTTTATTTATTTATTATTATTATTTTTTTTTTTAATTTTTATTGATGGTTTGTGCATTTTATACATCATTTTCCAATTCAGATCAGGCATATTTCCCTTTCCCTTCCCCCCCACCCCCACCCCATCCCAGATCATGTATTCTGCCATAACTGTCCTGCATCTTTCAGGTTTTTTTTTTTTCATTTTTTAGCTATAAGTGATAATCCATGAGTATAAGCATCCTTCGTGCAAAACCAATCTATAGACTGTTGTGCCCAAACCCCCACAGTCCCACCATTCAGTGGAGGTTGACAGGTTGTTTGTTCAATCAAGTTGATCAAATGAGTGTCCAGACTACATCGCTGTAGTTTCACCGTTCACCCCAATCGCAGCCTTTACATTCTACCACGCCCCCTCTTCCGCAGATTGTTCCCTAGGCTTAGAAAAGGGGCACAGGTGGATGAGAAGTAAAACTGTCCTCTCTCTCTGGAGCTGTTGACTTGGATTCTGGTCAATTCTGGCTGTTTCCTTTCATGGGCTGACAGTTTGTTCAGGAGTAACCTTTCGATCCTACTAATGAAGCACAAGCAATTAGATATATAGGTATTTAAGCAGCACTAATAGTTATGGTAGGTTACTTTGGCATAGACACATATGTTTGGATGATATGTTAATTCATGAATTATATTTTTACCCCCTGATAAATATAACAGGGTCTTACTGTGGCTTATGACATCTCCTAACCTGTAGAGGATGTAGGCTTGTGGCATCAGCCATGGGTTATTCCTCCAAGGAGAGAGCCAACAGCCAATTAGATTTGGGATATACAGGCACATGGCTGCCTCTGCTGCACAGTATTTCCAGGCAGGTGAAGTGTAGCTGGTGCTGATGGTGGAGTCTTGCTTGACTCAGGGAGACCCGTATTTGCTTTATTGGTTTAGTGGCCTTTGGGAACACTCTCTGGCATTCCAGAGGCCATCTGTACACTTGCATGTGCGGTCTCAATACATCCCTCCCATGTTAACGTCAGGTCTTCGGCAGCAGGGTCTTATCGCCTCTCCTCCTGCAGGTATCCCAACTTAGGGGCAAGGAGCCCTTACCTTTTGTGGGGCCTTGGATCCCCTGGCCAACATCCCCCTGGTAGAACAATCCATTGCTGATGTCAGAGCTCCTGCATTAATATACTTTGCCTAAGTGCATAGCCCAAGGACTTTAGTATTATATTTGGTTCTGAACAGAGTATAATCCTTTTCACAGTTCTTATGTCTATTAGTCAATTAAAGAAGTCATTTTGCATATATTTTTATCATACTCATTATCTTCTTTTGCCCTCCTCCCACTGATCAACTTCCTCTTCTTCTTTGCAATTACAGTCCCTGATAAGTTTCTTGATTTTTTTTGGCGGGGGGGGGGGCTGTCCACTTTCATCTTCCACCCCATTGACCCATCCTCCTTACCTACCATCAGACCAAGTCCTTTTTGTTTTTTCTTCATGACACACTGAGTATGACCAAGGCTGCTCACCTGAGCTTCAGTGTGAGCATTTGCACTAGATAACTTGAGTAGCTTTTTAGCAGCACTTCATGTCAGTTGCTCCCCTGTGCAAGGCAAGGTGGGGCCTCAATTGCCCCTACTCCATAAATGACAATAGTAGGATCTCCCTAAAGGGCCTAGCAGCCCCCAGCCAAGTGTTATTGAATAGCTTTATAGTACCAGGTCTGAATTCCTTCATAGAGCTGCCCTCAAATCCAGTCTAAAGCAGCTGGTTGCCCCCTTAATGATCATGCCACTATTACTCAAGTGGGCATATTGCTTAGCAGGTGAATAGTGTAGAACAGAGGGTCCACTGCTGAGCCAGCCTGTTGGTGGCTTTTCTCCCTCAAAGCCTGGATAGCACATTCCTAAATTATGAAAGCTAGTCAACAGGGAGAAAGCTTCCAGATCATTTCCAGCTTGGCTGAGTCATGTCCTGAAGCAAAGCATGTGCATCTTTCAACCATATCTTCAAATCTACTTCTGCTGGGAAACTGTTAAAAAGAGAAAGTAAGTCACAGATTACAAAAAAATACTTGGAAAATGAGGATATAATAAGTAAGAGATTTGAATAAGAATACATAAAGGCCTCTTCAAAGTAACAAATAAAACAATATCAATTTAATAGTCAAGGACCCAGGGGGGAGGAAAAGATAGTGACTAGTAATGGATAATGTGGAATTAGATGCTGTTCCATAACCTTCTGATAATACTGAAAAGAACTGAACTGTATACTTTTCAAGCACAGTTTGTACTATGTAAATATATTGCAAAAGATGCCAGGAGGAAATGAAGAGACATGAAGCATAAACTGCAGTACCATCTAAAACTATTACAGCCAGAGAAGGCAAAGGACTGGAAATGGAAAGAAAATCCAAGTTCTTGATGCTAAAGCAAGGAAAAATCCAAGAACTGTCTTTTCATCACATTTCATGTTCAATGAAATAATAAATTCCTTATTTATAAAAAATGGAAGGGGAAGAGATAGGATCTACATAGACTTTTCACCCAAATGACAAATGTCATATAGAGATGAAAAATTCAGATAGGAAAAATGCTTAAGCCAGGTGTGGTGGTACACACCTTTAATTCTAGCACTTGGGAAGCAGAGGCAGGCGGATGTCTGTGAGTTCAAGGCCAGCCTGGTCTACAGAATGAGTTCCAGGCCAGCTAGGGATACAGGGAGACCCTGTCTCAAAAAGACCAAAAAAAATGCTTAATATATGTCATGCTGATTTAAAAATGAAATTAAAATACTCTAACTCTAGGATGGATTATACACACATATTGCTAAATCAAAAAACACTTGTGGAAGGCTATGTGAGATACAATTTACATGGCATTCTTGAGAGGGGAAACTACTGAGATGGTAGACAGGTTAGTGGTTGTGAGGAGCACGGGGAGACAGGGTAGATTTTTTTTCAAGCACTGAAACTATTCCATATCATACTGTCAAGGGAGGTAAATCACAGATTTTGTCAAAACCAATAGAATTTTGGAGCACAAGAATCAAACTTGGCACACACAACTGAAACATTTATGCTTAGTTTCCAGTGGCTTCCAATTGCTTTTATTC
This sequence comes from Rhizomys pruinosus, assembly GCA_009823505.1. NCBI lineage: Eukaryota > Metazoa > Chordata > Mammalia > Rodentia > Spalacidae > Rhizomys > Rhizomys pruinosus. The sequence continues at coordinate 3,884,734 of VZQC01014736.1, read as the reverse complement.
CAGATTTTAAGGCTTTTCTTGGGTCTAAGGCATCTAGAACCTCCATCTAGTAGTAAACTTGGTTTCTCCAAGGTCTGGGTGGACAGGTCTGATATGTCAAAGAATCTGTAGGAGTGTGTGGAGCCAAGACAATATAGGCCAATGGGGAATGGGACCACACCTTGACTAGTACTGCCTAGCTGTGCATATATCTTCCCTTATTTATAAAAATCTTAATGACAGGACCCCAAGGATGAACTTGTGGGTGTCACAGGACTGCTTTATTTTTTCTGTTCTCAATGTGGTCATATTCAAGAAACCTTCTTTCTGTGCTTTTTCCTATTATTTGTCTATTCAACTGGGTCACTAAGGTCAAGCGGTACAAGCTTACCTTGTTCTTAGGGCTGCTGTGACACAGGCTTTGTCCCTAGGTGCAGTACAGACTCTTTCAGGGAGGGAAATACATTGTCAATTGCTTTAACATGTTTATAAAATTCACCTCATGCATTTGATCTCCACAGTTCCTTATAGAAAACATAGTAGATTTAGAAAACTGCTGACATCACTGTCTCAAATTGCAATATTAGACTGGCTATATCACTGAAGTTTTGAATCACAGGTTTACAAGATAGGGAGTTAGAGAATCCCAGGATAGGCTTCAGATGCCTAGGAGTGGTAAGGCTGGGTCGGGTGACAAGTTCATTCCAAGTCTTCCAAGGGTTCTCCACACTGCTTTCTATAGTGGCTGTATGAGTTTACATTCCCACCAGCAGTGGATGAGTGTTCCCCTTTCCCCACAACCTCTCCAGCACTTGGTATCATTTGTTTTCTTGATCCTAGCCAGCCTTATTGGAGTAAGATGATATCTTAAAGTGGTTTTGATTTGCATTTCCTTAATGATTAGTGATGTTGAACACTTCTTAAGGTGTTTCTCAGCCATCTCTAATTCCTCACTTGTGAAGTCTCTGTTCAGCTCTTTGCTCCATCTATTGAGTGGGTCATTTGTTTTCTTTCTTCTTTGTTTTTTGAGTAGTTTATATATTCTGGAAATCAATGCTTTGTCAGATGTTTCTGCAGTGAAGGTTTCCTCCCACTCTGTGGGATTTCTCTTCACTTCCTTGATTGTTTCTTTTGATGTACAGAAGCTTTTGAGTTTAATGAGGTCCCATTTGTCAATTGTCGACCTTAATTCTTGTGCAGCTGCTGTCTGATTTAGGAAGTCTTTTCCTACGCCTATGTCTTGTAGTCTGCTGCCAACTTTTTCTTCTATCACCTTCAGAGTTTGGGGTTTCACGTTGAGGTCTTTAATCCATCTGGAGTTGACTTTTGTACAGGGCGAGAGGTAGGGGTTTAATTTCATTCTTCTACAAGTGGTGATCCAGTTTTGCCAACACCACTTGCTGAAGATGCTGTCTTTTCTCCATTGTGGTTTCTTGGCCCCCTTGTCAAATATGAGATGGCTGAAATTGTATGTGCTCAGATTTGGATCTTCGGTTTTGTTCCATTGGTCAACAGGTCTGTTTTTGTGCCAGTACCAGGCTGTTTTTATGACTATAGCCCTGTAGTATAGTTTAAAATCTGGTATAGAGATCCCTCCTGTGTAGCTCTTTTCACTCAGGATTGATTTGGCTATTCGGGGTCTTTTGTTTCTCCAAATGAATTTAAGAACTTTTGTTTCCAAGCCTGTGAAGAAACTCTTGGGGATTTTGATTGGGATTGCATTAAATCTATACAAGAGTTTTGGTAAAATGGACATTTTTACAATGTTAATTTTCCCAATCCATGAGCATGGGAGGTTTTTCCATCTTCTGAGGTCTTCTTCAATTTCTTTCTTTAAGGGTTTAAAATTTTTGTTGTAGAGGTCTTTGGTGTCTTTGGTTAGGTTTGTTCCTAGGTATCTTATTGTTTTTGAGGCTATTGTGAGTGGGAAGGTCTCTTTGAATTCTTTCTCCAGTTGCTTGTTCTTGGTGTAAAGAAAGGCCATTGATTTTCTAAGGTTAATTTTGTATCCTGCCACTTTGCTGAAGCTGTTAATCGTTTCTAGGAGTTTTCTGGTGGAGTTTTTTGCATCCCTTAAGTAAACAATCATATCATCAGCAAATAGGGATAGTTTGACTTCCTCTTTTCCAATTAGTACTCCTTTAATATCCTTTTCTTGCCTTATTGCTCTAGCAAGTGTTTCAAGCACTATATTGAAGAGGAGTGGTGATAGGGGGCAGCCTTGCCGAGTTCCTACCTTTAAAGGGAATGTTTCCGTCATTTCCCCATTTAGGATGATATTGGCTGTGGGTTTCCTGTATATGGCTTTGATTACATTGAGGAATGATCCCTCCAATCCAATTCCTTCTAGGACTTTAAGCATGAAGGGATGCTGGATTTTGTCAAAGGCTTTTTCAGCATCAATTGAGATGATGGTGTGGTTTTTGTCTTTGATTCCGTTTATGTGTTTGATGATGTTTATTGATTTTCGTATGTTGAACCATCCCTGCATCTCTGGTATGAATCCAACTTGGTCATGATGGATGATCTTCTTGATGTGGGTCTGTATGCGATTTGCCAGTATTCTGTTTAGAATTTTGGCATCTGTGTTCATGAGGGAGATGGGTCTATAATTCTCCTTTTTAGTTGTATCTTTGCCTGGTTTTGGTAATAGAGTGATGTTGGCTTCATAGAAGGAATTTGGGAGAATTCCCTCTGATTGTATACTTCTAAACAGTTTCAGAAATAATGGTTGTAGGTCTTTTTGAAATGTTTTATAGAATTCTGCTGTGAAACCGTCTGGGCCTGGGCTTTTTTTAGTTGGGAGGCTTCTTACTACATCCTCTATTTCTTCATATGTTATGGGTCTGTTTAAGCTGCTGGTCTCCTCTTGGCCAAGCTTTGGTGATTCCCAAGATTTCAGATATTCATCCATTTCTTCTAGATTTTCAAACTTGGTAGAATATAGGTTCTTGTAATATTCCCATATAATTTTCTTGATCTTTTCCTTGTCCGTTGTGATATTTCCCTTTTCATCACAGATTGTATTGATTTGGAGTTGTTCCTTCTTTCTTTTTGTTAACTGGGCTAGAGGTCTGTCTATCTTGTTTATTCTTTCAAAGAACCAACTTTTGGCTTCATTGATTTTTTGTATTGTTTTCTTTGTTTCTATTTCATTGATTTCTGCTCTGATTTTTGTTATTTCTTCCTGTCTGTTGCGTTTAGGGTTCATCTGTTGTTGCCTCTCAAGTGCTTTTAGCTGTAGTGTTAGATCATTCACTTGTGCTCTTTCTGTTTTTCTAATGTAGGCACCCAGGGCTATAAATTTCCCTCTTAGGACTGCTTTTAAGGTATCCCATAAGTTTTGTTGTGTTGTATTGTCATTGTCATTCAGTTCCAGGAATGTTTTTATTTCTTTCTTTATCTCTTCCTTGACCCATTCATTATTCAAGAGTGTGTTGTTTAGTCTCCATGTGTTCTTGTAGGCAGGAGGGCTTGTCCTGGTGTTGATGTTGAGCTTCATTGCACTGTGGTCTGACAGGATGCATGAAATTATTTCAATCTTTTTGTATTTGTAGAGGTTTCTTCTGTGTCCCAGGATGTGGTCGATTTTGGAGAATGTTCCGTGGGGTGCTGAGTAGAAAGTGTATTCTCTGGTATTAGGATGGAATGTTCGGTAGAGGTCTATGAGGTCCATTTGGTGTATCATATCGTTCAGTTCAGATGTCTCTCTGTTTATTTTTTGTCCTGTTGACCTATCCAAAGGACTCAGTGGGGTATTGAAATCTCCCACTATGAGTGTGCTGGGGTTAGTCTGTGACTTGTGGTCCTGGAGAATTGTCTTTATAAAGTTTGGTGCACCAGAATTTGGGGCATATATATTCATAATTGTGAAATCTTCTTGGTGGATTGTTCCTTTGATGAAAATGTAATGGCCTTCTTTGTCTCTTCTGATTTCTTTTACTTTGAAGTCTATTTTATCCGATATTAAAATAGCAACACCTGCTTTCTTTTTGGTACCATTTGCTTGGAATATTTTTTTCCATCCCTTCACTTTAAGGTGGTGCCTGTCCTTGAAGGTAAGATGTGTTTCTTGCAGACAGCATATCGATGGATTCTGTTTCCTAATCCAGTCTCCCAGTCTATGTCTTTTGATTGGGGAATTTAGTCCATTAATATTTAAGGTTATGACTGATAGGTTTGTGTTGCTTCCTTTTGCCTTATTATCCATCTGCGGTTTTGATTTAGGTTTCTACTTCTGCAGTTATGCTTTTATTGATTTCTCCTTCTAGTTGCCTGGGGTTGGTTGCTCCTTTCTTCTGTTCTTTGGATTGCTTCAAGTATTCTCTGAAGGGTTGGTTTTCCGGACATGTATTCTTTCAAGTTGTTTATGTCATGGAAGATTTTCCTCTCTCCTTCCACTATGATTGACATTTTTGCTGGGTATAGTAACCTGGGCTGGCATCCATTGTCCCTCAACACTGGGAATGCTTTGCTCCAGGTTCTTCTTGCCTTCATCGTTTGCTGTGAGAAGTCCGTTGTTATTCTGATAGGTTTCCCCTTATAGGTCACTTGTTGTTTTTCTCTTGTCGCTTTAAGAATTTTCTCTTTGTTTTGGGTGTCCAGCATTTTAACTATGATGTGGCGTGGAGAATTTCTTTTCTGATCTTGTCTGTTTGGAGTTCTATGTGCTTCTTGTATTGGTATTGGTTTGTCCTTTTTTAGTTTGGGGAAGTTTTCATCTATTATTCTGTTGAAGATCTGATCAATACCATTCTCTTGGGATTCTTCTCCTTCCTCTATTCCTATGATGCAGAGGTTTGATCTTTTCATAGTGTCCCACAGCTCCTGGTTGTTCCACTTTTGTGTACTTTAAAATTTTTCATAATCTTTCCTTGATGTTTTTAGTTGTTCTGTGTTATCTTCTAGGTTTGATATTCTTTGTTCTGCTTCCTCCATTCTGCTTCTGAGGCTTTTTCCATTCCTTTCCTCTTGATTGAATGAGTGATTTCCTTTTTCATTTCCTCTTCTGATTTCTTTAGTATTTCTACTTCTTTTTGTAGCTTCTCAATCTCTTCCTGTAGCTCTTTGCTTTGCTGGTTGGTTTCCTTATCTTTTTCAGCATGGGATCTTTTCAGTGTTTCCAGTTCCTTCCAAAGTTTGTCATTCTCTCTCTCTAGGTCCTTCTTGAGTTCTTCATTCTCTTTTCTTAGTTCTTTGATTTGCTCTTTATAATCGTGTAGTTCTTTAAATATGTTCCCAATAATGTTTCTGATATCTGTGTCCTGGGCCATCCCCAGGGGGATCCCACTGTAGGAATCTTCCATAGGGTTGGTAGAGCTTGATTCGGGATTATCCTGCCCCTTTCCCGTGCTGTCTCTTCTTCATGTTTCTGGTATATGGGCTTCTCCTTGCCTTTATTCCAATGTAAGTCCTAAATGCCTCTTCACTGTGTTGAAGGCTTGCTTTGCTTGTCTCCTTTAGATGCCTTCATAGTCCCTGGGGATTACGGGGTGGCGGGGGGGTGCTCTTTACCCCATGCCCCAGTACCTGTGCTTCACCTGGTCTTGGGAGAGCTCAGATCTCAAGACTCACACAACCCTACCTTTTATACCAGGTGGGAGGATAATTCCGCCCCCACAGCCACAAAAGCCAATTAAACCAAAGACAACTGGATTAACGGATTAACTATATTAAGTCAATCAAAAATCAGCCTTGCTGAAGCACCCAGCTGCTGCCTACCTACCTGTGCTTGCCTCAGCTGCTCTCAGGAGATCTCTGGGTTGTTTTCAATAGATGATGGCTTCACTATACAACATAGATGGAGCCTCTCCAAGTTAACTCCTTCAGCCTATGTACTTTACCATCTCCTGAGATCCCTCCTCCAGCCAGGGGAAATTGGGGCATAACTGCATACAAACAGTTGGAAAAAGTTACTGGAAATTCATGCAAAGACCAATGGCACAATATCTTTCTATGAAGGAATATTAACAGTGAAAAAGCCCACATCTGATGGACTCCTGTAAGCAGGCACAGTTCATATTGATAAAATGATTGAAAGGAATGAACACAGAGAAGAATTCAAAATAATTTATGCAGACCCTCTACCCCAAGTACACAGAGCATATATCTTCTTGTTTGAGAAAATTGTAGCCCATAGTTACTTTCTTCCATAGAGAATTCAGTACAGAAGAGAGTAAAGAGAAGGGTAATTCCACCTCAGCCATGTGACTAAGGCTAATATCACCAGTGAATGGACCACTCATGATGTAATGAAAATAAGCCTTTACTTCTGAGCATCTCTTCCACAGCATCAACCATCCTAGTCCATCCATGAGAAAACCTGGATGAATTTCAGCTGATGGGCATTCTACAATATACCTGACCAATAGTTGCCAAATTGTCAAGAGTCTTCAAAAATAAGGAAAGCCTGTGAAATTCTCATGCTGCAGAGGACCTTAAGGCCTGAAAATTAAGGGTAATATAGGAGACAAGATGAGATACAGGAACCTCTTAAAAATTTTATATTCTAATTGAAATCTGGTCCTTTACATTGGAAAGAACTGTCACAAGATTCATACTCATTTCTGAAAAAAACTACTATGTCCTATAAAAATAGCACATTTTAATGTGGGAAATCAATACTTTAATAATCCACAGGATTAATACTTTTAGCCCATTCGTTTTTTATAGCTATCTGGCTAGCAAAAAAGTCATAATAAAAATTCTGTATCTGTCAGTCGTTTTATGTAACTGCAAGGATAAATTCAAAAAGTCATTTAAAAATCAACTAAATAACTATACTGAAAACATGTCTTCCTCCTATTTAATAAGAGTACTCCTGATGGGAGACAGAGGCAGGCAGATCTCTAAGAGTTCAAGGCTAACCTGGTCTACAAAGTGAGTTCCAGGACAGCAAAGGCTGCAGGGAGACCCTGTCTCAAAAAGAAAAGAAAAAGTACCACTGAATTACATGCCCCCAAAGTAATTTTGTTGGCTATTTCTTCAGATGAATTAACTTTACTACAAACATTTTATCTCAGCAGTGTATTGTGTGGTACATTCCTATCATATTAGATGAGCTAAGCATTCAGAAAATAGATAGAAACTAACCACTGTTTGCACAGTACATTCCTATCATATTAGATGAGCTAAGCATTCAGAAAATAGATAGAAATTAACCACTGTTTGCACGTTTTCCAAGTAAAATATACCATCTGTCACCTAATTTGAGCAAATCAAAATACCGAGAATTATTTTTGGAAATATCTTATCTCTACCAACATTCTTTTTGTTTGTTTGTTTGTTTGTTTGTTTGGTTGGTTGGTTGGTTGGTTGGTTGGTTTTTTGGATTTTTGTTTTGTTTTGTTTTTTGAGACAGGTCTTCCTGTAACCCCACCTAGCCTGGAACTCACTAAGTAGACTAGGCTGGCTTGAACTCACAGAGATCTGCCTGCCTCCGCCCCAAGTGGTGGGATTAAAGGCGTGCACCACCATACTTGGCTCTACCAACATTCTTTAAGAGTGAAAATATATATTCACCTGCAAGTGATGAACTGCTCCAACACCTCTGTTGCTCTGTGTTAATATCAGCTAGACAGATGCAGGGACAATGCTGAACTACAGAAGTAATCCTTGCTCTCACTTCATGGAATGTAAGTTACACATGGAGACACACACTCTAAAGGACAAGGACATAGGTGAATGACAGTATTATAAGGAGCCTCCATGAGGAGAACCCAGGCAAATTCATCCTGGAGCAGCAGCAAGGGCTGCCCCAAGCCCTTTCCAAACCATATTGTATTTACACCCATGTTCTCTTCACTGCAACCTTTGTCATGGGAACTATTTTTCTCATTTTAAAGATGACTAAAATCAGATGTAAACCAGTTAAATAACCAAATATGCAATATATGCATGATATGGTGCTCCATGGAGCCTCTCCAACACCTGCGGAGTTGCTAAACTCAGTGTGATGCTTTTCCTAGAGCTGGACTCTACAAAAAGAATCAGCATACACTTGTGGGAGGCAGGCTGCACTCCATACCCCTGAGCAACAAGGGACAGAATTCAGGTATACGCAGATTGACTTGCCCTGTTCCTTACACTAAAAGAAGTCGGGCTTGGGTACTGTGCCTGTGGGCAAAAGGTCAGTCTCCAGCACCCTTTCATCCACTTTCTCCATGTGACCTGAGAATCTGAGATGAATGCCAGCACCTGGCTTTCCCAATCGGATCACCTGACCATGTTGGAATAAGGCAGGGCAGGAAGCTGTTCCCATCTGTGCCACACATGATCCGCAAACCAGAGATCCAAGTCCACAGTGAACAGCAGCACCTCCCAGGGCATGGAAGCCGAAGGAGAGAGATCCTGTGGTCTTCGTGACCTGGACTACCTGGCTACCTTTCCTATCTATCTGGGGAGGATGATGCTCTAACAGGAACAGTTACCTAAAAGTTGTCTTTAATAACAATGCAAGAATAAATGATTCTTTTGTTTCCATGCACATGCAAAGACTGGTCCCAGAAGGAAAGTCACAATGTGGTTTTACCACAGTGTCCCTAGCTGGAAAGAACTGTCGGAAGAGTCCTAGTCTTTTCTGTACAACTGCAACCGCCACATGAGATGCACATTTATTATTTTCATGATCCAAACAGTTGCTGAATTTGCCTACATCACTCACATCTAGCTAGCCATGAAAATCTCTAATAAAAATATTTCCTAAGTTGTTTTACTTTATATTTATTACTTTTAAATTTTTATGTGTAAGAGTGTTTTGCCTACATGTCTGTAATGAATTGCACCTGTGTTGTCCAGTACCCACGGAGGTCAAAAGAGGGTGTTGGATCCCTTGGAACTGGAGTTATAGACAATTGTTAGCCAACATGTGGGGGATGGGAATCAAGCCCCTGTCCTCTGCAAGAGTATAACTCACAATGCTTTGATAAATCATATAAATATATGGAGACTCTTCCTCCTATTACCAGGGTTATTACAGAACACAAGTCAGAAGAACAATTTCACTGGTTATGCACCCAGATAAAATTGCTTTCCTACAAGCATTTCTTCACCATAATATTGGACATGCTTATCCGATTGCATTAGCTAAGCACTAAATATTATAAAACAACTACTTTTCACAAGCTTTCAGTTTATCACCCACCTCCCTAGTTAAGGGAATCACAATGCCAAAAATTACTTCTGTAAATATCCTTGCTTTCTAACAGTCACAAGATTCATACTCATTTCTGAAAAAAATACTATGCCATATAAAAAAGTACATTTTTTTTTTCTTTTGGTCCTTTTGAGACAAGTTCTCCCTTTAGCCCCAGCTGGCCTGGAACTCATTATGTAGTGAAAATATTCACCTGTCCCGGATGAACGTTTCAACACACATCTGCTGTCCAGCCGCGAAGCGTCTAGCTCGCCCTCCGCCCAAACCGTTCACCCAGCAGGACCCTCTAGAGGCTTGACTAGACTTGGTTTCCGCCTCCGGTGGTTCCGTTGCCTTGGACCCCAGCTCCCTGAAGACCCCACACTTTTGTACTTTGGCTGCCCCTGGACTTCCAGCACTAGGTGGCTAAGGGTGATGCCTCTCCCTCCCCTTCCTTTGTTCAAGCACCAGGTCCAGAATAATCATCTGGGAAGGCAGCCAAATAAGCCTACGGCCCCAGGGAAAAGAGACTTGGACCAAACCCAGTCCAGGCTCTCTGAGTGGAGGTTGGTAGTTCGTTAGGCTGGTATTCGTCCCACGCGCTGGTCCAACTGTGAATGCAGCTTTTCTCAGGCACGCGGCCTCGGCCTCGTCCGTACCCCCGCCCCCCCCCCTCCCACCCCCGCTCCATGTCAGCTCCCTCTCTGCAGGCGCCACCCAAGCACATGGCCCTGCCCTGAGCACTGAACCCTGCCTGGTCTGCTCCCACTAGGCTGGCTTCTGCAGGATAGGTCCTGCCTCAGGCTCTCACCATCACCTGGCACCTCTAAGGCCCAAGCTCTGCGCCTGTGTCTTCTTGGATGGGAATTGGACAGCTCGATCCAACTGCGACCTCTACTGGTATTCCCAGGCCTATTGTGCATTTACCAAGCTGGGAGCTTAGTGAGGTCACTTTTGATCTGCTTATTGTTGTTGTTGTTTTTAATTTTACGTTTATAAGTGTTTTGCGTGTATGTTTGTATGCACACATGTGTGTGCAATGCCCCAGAAGATAGAAGAGCATGTCAGATCTCAACGTGGAGCCATCTCTCCAGACCAAGTACTGATGGTTTGTAGTGAGGCCAACTACCGGCCAACTACCAGTGACTAATTCTTAACTGCTCTCAGCAATTATAAAAATAGCCCTATCTTGATAGGGACATGGCCTCCTAATCTGGAAACCCAATATTTAGAAATGGAATATGTTCTATAACAAATGCTCTACTTTCTTCAAAAATCTAAAAGGAAAGAAAATGAGAGTTTCCTTTAGGCCATTTCTAGGGACGGAAGACAGTGTTAGACAGGCTCAAGCTGCAGTCCAGAGCTTCTTGTTGGCATCCACATTGCCTGTGACCCCCATCTATAAATCAAGGACATTATCCTATTGTGGATAAGTGGAAGATGTTCAAAATGATCTTACCGTTGTTACTGGACCTCATGAGGTGAGATACCACATCCCATTAAACCAGATCCGTTCACTATTGGCTGGCACATAGCCAGCTAAGCCTTGCACTTGGAGCTTGCTTCCCACTGACTATTCAGACCTTGTTTCCCAAAGCACCCTGGTGTCCAAAACTGGCCCTTTATTGTAAAAACACAAAGGGAATTTCTTAAGATTAGCCAAAGACACTCATGTCCACATGAAAGACATTAAAAACCTCCTGCCTTGCACTGATAACAGAAAATTCCCCAAATGATATCAAAAGTAGGTAGTCTCCAACTTATCAGAAAACAAAATTTCAATTTATGCACAAAGTAAGCTGGGCAGTGTGGCACAGACCCACAGTCCTCAGGCCTCAGAATTCTGGGGCTGAGGATCACTCAAGCCCAGGAGCTGAAGGCAAGCCTCAGCAACCAAAAAGAGACCAGTGACAAATGAATAAAGGGGGGGGAGGGAGTAATGATTTAGTACTTTTTGTTTCCTAACATGTGTCTATGAATGTGGCTTATATCACCACAAATGTGTCACTAAAGTGAATGTCATCTGGAATCTCGGTCCTTTAGCTGTAGCTTCAGCGGAGGCTTCACGATGATGATCAAGCTCGCTACTGACTGCATCCTCATCTGCAGCCTGCTAAGTAAAGCACTCCTCCACGGAGCTAATGAGAGATGGTGGAGGAAGTTGTTGAGAGTATGCTGTGCTCTCTCTCTTGCTTTCTTAACAATTGTCACGTGATGAAGAGAACTTCAATATGTGCTCCTAAAGATGATGCGCTATTTGCTACAAGCTCAATGCAACCAAGCCACTTGACCAAGGAACGAAACCTCTGAAATTGTCAAGATCTTCTTGAGTTGATTTTCTTAAGTCGTTTATCACCCCAGTGGCTAACAAATGACAGCCAGTGAGAAGATTTCTCATTTGTACACAACTTTTAACTTTAAAAAGTATAATGGTTTTCAAGTCTCCCATGGAGGCACACACCTGGGGTCCTAGCACTTGGGAGGCAGGGACAGGAGGATCCTGAGTCGTAGGCCAGACATCTCCCTTGTAATCACATCCCACCAACCCCTGATCTGCTCTCCATATCTCTAGTTATGTCTTTTCAGTACTGTTGCTGTGGTAGTGTTCTGTCACTGTAACAAATGTCTGGGAGAAAACAACTTCAAATAGGAGAGCGTTGATTTTGAAACTCCTGTCTCTTCTCAAGCAGCACAGTCACTTGGAGTTTCTGGTGCGGTTGCTCCTCATGCTGGAGTGTGTGGCGGTGAAGGCTAACGCATCACGATCAGGAAGCAGAGAATGACAAGGAAGCCATGGTCTCATAATTCCCTGCAATGACCTCACACTTCCCAGCTGGTTTCAACCAGTTTCATTTCCACCAACTTCCAATAGTGACAAGGACCAGGGACTAAGCACTTAGGACACAGGCCAAACTACAATAGTCATAGAAATGAAAAAAAAAAATCCATAGATTTCAAATCAATGAATTCCTATATAAAATATACTTTTGAGAATGGATTCTTTTTATTTTGTGAAAATATTTTCCTTATTATTTTCATTTTTTATGTGTATGAGTGTATTGCCTGCATGTGTGTAAGCGCACCCATGTCATGCAATGCCCACGGAGGTCAGAAGAGGGCATCAGATCCCCTGGAACTCAAGTCGTGAGCCACCCTGTGGGTGCTGGGAACCAAACCTGGGTCCTCTGAAAGAGCAGCCAGTGTTCTTAACCACTGGACCATCTCTCCAGCTCCAAGAATAGCTTATTTTATTCAACATAATGCCTTTCAGATCCAACCAACTTCTTTGGTTTTTTTTTTTAAATCACTGGATAATATTTCCTTCATTTAATTCATTCTCAGGCTACAGAGCTTTTCCATTATATATAAAACTTGATAAAATATTTCTATAGGTTCTTGCATGAATACAAGTTTCACTTTTTTCCTGAGTGATTAGGGCAGTTTACATACCCACCAGCAAAGTATCCAACTTTTTGCATAAGCCCTGCTGTCTTCCATTGAGAGCATTCTTTTATATACACTGGATCATTGTCTTTGTCAAATAAGTGATTAGTCCACATATTCTCCAAGTGTGTGGCTTATAATTTTATTTTATTGTATTTTGCAGAGGATAAGTTTTTAATCTTATAAACTTGAATCTCTTTTTCCTTTTCCTTTCTTTTCTTCTTTCCTTCCTTCCATCTTTTCTTCCCTCTCTCCCTTCCTCCCTTTCTCCCTTCCTCCCTCTCTCCCTTCCTCCCTCCCTCCCTTCCTCCCTTTCTTCCTTCCTTCTATCCTTTATTCCCTCCTACTCTCTCTCCCTCCCTCCCTTCTTTCCTTCTTTCTTTCTTTCCTTCCTTCTTCCTTCTTCTGACTTAGCGTCTCATGTATCCTAAGCTGGCCTCAAACTGGTCTTGTAGTCAAGAGTGGCCTCGAACTTCTGACATTTTTTTTTCTGACATTTTGCCTCCACCACTTGAGTTCTGGGATCACAGGCCTGCATCACCATGCCCTCTTTTTGTGGTGCTAGGGATACTGCAGCAGAGCTTTGTGTATGCTGGGCAAGTACTCTACCTACTGAGCTGCATCCCAAACCCAATACACTTTGTAAAGCTTATGAAGAATGGCAGATGTACCTCATCTGGAGAAAATGCAACTTTTTTGCTTAATTTTTTATTAAGGTCTTGGGAATTTCATACATTTCTTAATCAAATTTAGATCCTTTCCTACATCCATGTCACCCCTCCTCAGAACTCATGCATTCTGCCTTAGATGTTAAGTCCATTTTTGTATCTTTTTCTCAGTCTTTTTTTTTTAACATTTTCAATGCAAAAGTTTACTATTATGGACAGTTCTTTGAAAGTCTTTTGTTGTTTTTGTTCCCTTTAATTTTATATCAGTTCAAAATATGCATATATACACTCCACACATATACCAGTCTGAAAACAAACTACAGGTTACTTAAAAAACACATTCAGGGATTCACATTTTAGCAGTACAGTTGCATGCAAGTAAGAAGAAATATAACTTTATATTCCTAAATTACATAGCAAGTTAGTGTATGTTTTAATGTACTTAAAAAAGAGATTTATCCTTTCTCATAAACCTTAGAACTGAGAAAAACAGAGACATATACTTCAAGCTATATCTATAATAATATCAGTCAAAGTAGTATTATGTTTACTAACGAATTACCCACACTGACTTATATATGGGGATTTGGCACTGGGATCCACAAATGAGGGACACCATACGTCGCCTGTTTTTCTGAGGCTGTTACTTCACTTAGCATAACAGCCTCTAGCTCCATCCACTTATTTGCAAAATTCATGATGCCATCTTTGTTTACTGCTGCGAAAAACTCCATGGTGTAAATGTACCACATTTTCATTATCCAATCATCAGTTGAGTGACACTTAGGGCTGTTTCCAGATCTTTGCTGTTGTGAAAAAGGGCAGCAATAAACATGGTTGTGCATGTATCTCTGTTATAGGACAGATCCTTTGGGTATATACCCAGGAGTGGTATGACTGTCAAATGGTAGGCTCATTTTCGGGGGGGGGGGGACAGTGTCTCCCTGTAGCCCCAGCTTTCCTGGAGCTCACTCTGTAGACCAGGGTGGCCTGGAACTTACAGAGCTCTGTATGCCTCTGCCTCCCAAGTGCTAGGATTAAAGGCGTGCACCATCACACTCAGGGGTAGGTTCCTTTTTAATCTTTAAGAGTTCTCCACACTGCTTTCCATAAGGGTTGCATGAGTTTTCAATCCCACCAGAACTGTTCTCCTTTCCCCACAGCCTCTCCAGCATTTGATATCCTTTGTTTTCTTGATCATAGCCAGCCTTACAAAAATCTCAAAGTGGTTTTAACTTGCATTTGCTTAATTAGTAACAATGCTGAACATTTTTTAAGATGTTTCTTAGCCGTCTTTATTTCCTCTGTTGAGAAGTCTCTGTTCAGATCTTTAGCCCATCTTTTATTTTGTTTTTATTTTATTTTTTTTAAATACTAAGCAAGTATTTATTTTATTTATTTTTGTATGTGTATGAATGTACTGTCTGCATGTAGGTTTGTGTACCCATGTCGTGCAATGCCGCGGAGCTCAGAAGAGGGTCTAGGATTCCCCTGGAACTGGAGTTCTCCTGGAATTGGAGTTACAGATGGTTCTCAGCCGCCATGTGGGCACTGGGGATCAAACCTGTTCCTCTGCAAGAGCAGTCGGTGCTCTTAACTGCTAGGCTATCTCTCCAGCCCTTTTTTTCATTTTTTAACAATAAGTAATAATTTATGAGTACAAGCATTCTTCATGTAAAATCAATTTGCAAGCAGTTGTGCCCAAACCCACATAGCCCAAGGGTCCCACCATCCAGCTTGGGGGCTTGTATGTTCAAGCAAGTTGATCAAATAAGAATCCAGTCTATATTACTGTAGTTTCAACATTCACCCCAATCATAGCCCTTACATTCTACCACGCCCCCTCTTCTGCAGATTGTTCTCTAGGCTTAGAAAAGGGGCACAGGTGGATGAGAAGCAAAACAGTCTACTTTCTCTGGAGCTGTCGTTTTGGACTCTGGTCAATTCTGGCTGTTTCTTTTCACGGGCTGATAGTTTCTCCAGGAATAACGTTTCTGTCCTATTAATGAAGCACAGGCATTTAGATATATAGGTATTTAAACAGTACTAATTGTTATGGTAGGTTACTTTGATATAGACACAGATATTTGGATGGTATGTTAATCTATGAATTATATTTTTTCCTGTAAAATGTGACAAGGTCTTACTGTGGTTTATAACATCTCCTAATCTCTAGAGGATGTAAGCTTGTGGCATCAGCCATGGGTTATTCCTCCAAGGAGAGAGTTAATAGCCAATTAGATTTGGCATATACAGGCATATGGCTGCCACTACTACACAGTATTTCCAGGCAGGTGAGGTATAGCTGGTGCTGATGGAGGAGTCTTTCTTGACTCAAGGAGACCTATATTTACTTTATTGGTGTGGTGGCCTTTGGTAACACTCTCTGGTATTCCAGAGACCATCTGCACACTTGCAAGTGTGATCTCAATACATCTTTCCCATGCTTACATCAGGTCTTTGACAGCAGGGCCTTATTGCCTCTCTTCTTACAGGTATCCCAGTTTATAGGCAAGAAGCCTTTAGCTTTTGGGGGGGGCTTGGATCCCCTGGCCAACATCTCCTTGGTAGAGTAATCCATTGCTGATATCAGAGCTCTCCTGTATTAATATATTTTGCTTAAGTGCACAGCTTAAGGAGACTTTAGTATTATATTTGGTTCTGAATAGAGAATAATCCTTTTTACAGTTCCTATGTCAATTAGTCAATTAAAGAAGGCAGTTTTACCAGTTTTATAAAAGATTACTTCTATGAGAGTTGGCTCCAATTTACAGTTAGAGAACGACCTCATCATCATCATATTCCTCCTTGTTCTATGAAGGAGAGGTAAGAAAATCTCTCCTATTAAAACTTTGTGGCACCTAGAAGGTAAGTTTCATTAGGACTCATTATAAATAGTTGTTACAAGCAGGATCCACAGAAGGGTTTGATGTCTGTAGCAGTCTGATGCTTTTCTTCCTTTCAATGCTCAGAGGGGCCAACCTTTCTGCTGGCACTTCCTGGTACATCCTACACAATGCAAAGCTGTGTCTTTTCTTTCTCAGCCGTTAAGTTGGTGACATTTTGACCTGTTGGAACATACAAATCTTTTCCCGTAGTTAGTTTTAAGATTTGAATTGCAAAGTTTTTGACAAAAAAAGGTTTCATATATATCTGTATCCCCCCTTTTTATTTTAGGTTTTTGTTTTTTGACCCATGAGTCTCAAAAAGGCATTTGTAGTACACATACCTATAGGCAGGAATCAAGGTGCAGATTTCATCAAATTCACCCAAGCTATTTTGGGTGACTATATGTCGTTAACTTGGGAAGCAAACTTAGTTTCTTAAGTTAAATCATCCTACAGGTAAAAGAGAATGCTACAAGATGATACTGTACAACAGAAAAATCGCTTAGGTCTGTAGTATTTCTAACTTGTGTTTGTAGCTACTCACATCTCGTCCTGTAGCTCTTTGCTTTGCTGGTTTTTTCCTCCTCCTTATCTTTTTTCAGCATGGGATTTTTTTTTTTTTTTTTTTTTTTTTTTTTTTTTTTTTTTTTTTTTTTTTTTTTTTTCCTTTTTGATTTCTTCATTCTCTTTCTTAGTTCTTTGATTTGCTCTTTATAATCGTATACTTCTTTCTTTTAAAATATGTTCCCAATAATTGTGTTTCTGATATCTTTGTCCTAGGCCATCCCCAGGGTATTTCACTGTAGGAATCTTCATAGGGTTGGTAGAGCTTGATTCGGGATGATCCGGGCCCCGTTCCCTGCTGTCTCTTCTTCCATGTTTATAGGTCAATATGTATGGGCTTCTTCCGTGCCTGTATTCCAATGAGAGTCCCAAATGCCTCTTCACGCTTTGAAGCTTGCTTTAGCTTGTCTCTCTTTAGATGCCTTCTAGGTCCCTGGGATTCGGGGTGGGGGTGGTTGCTCTTTACCCCATGCCCCAGTACCCCTGTGCTGTCACCTGGTCGTGGGAGATCTCAGATCGAGATTCACACAACCTTACCTTTTATACAAGCTGGGATGATAACTCTGCTCCCACAGTCACAAAAGCCAATTAAACCAGAGACAACTGGATTAACGGATTACTAGATTAAGTCAAACAACAATCATCCTTTCCTGGAGCACCTAGCTGCTGCCTACCTACATGTGCTTGCCTCAGCTGCTCTCAGGAGATCTCTGGGTTGTTTTCAATAGATGATGGCTTCACTATACAACATAGATGGAGCCTCTCCAAGTTAACTCCATTCAAGCCTATGTACGTTTACCATCGCCTGAATCACTCCTCCAGCCCAGGGGATTGGGGCATAACTGCAATAACCAACAGTTGGAAAAATTACTACTCGGAATTCGCAAAACCAATGGCACAATATCTTCTTTCTATGAAGGAATATAGACAGTGAAAAAAGCCACATCTGAGTGGACTCCGTAAGCAGGCACTTCTATTGAAAAATGATTGAAAGTAAGGAACACAGAGAAATTCAAAAATAAATTTATATGCAGACCCTCTACCCCAAGTACACAGAGCATATATCTTCTTGTTTGAGAAAATTGTAGCCCATAGTTACTTTCTTCCATAGAGAATTCAGTACAGAAGAGAGTAAAGAGAAGGGTAATTCCACCTCAGCCATGTGACTAAGGCTAATATCACCAGTGAATGGACCACTCATGATGTAATGAAAAAGCCGTTACTTCTGAGCAGCTCTTCCACAGCAATCAGCCATCCATAGTTCCTCCATGAGAAAACCTGGATGAATTTCAGCTGATGGGCATTCTACAATATACCTGACCAATAGTTGCCAAATTGTCAAGAGTCTTCAAAAATAAGGAAAGCCTGTGAAATTCTCATGCTGCAGAGGACCTTAAGGCCTGAAAATTAAGGGTAATATAGGAGACAAGATGAGATACAGGAACCTCTTAAAAATTTTATATTCTAATTGAAATCTGGTCCTTTACATTGGAAAGAACTGTCACAAGATTCATACTCATTTCTGAAAAAAACTACTATGTCCTATAAAAATAGCACATTTTAATGTGGGAAATCAATACTTTAATAATCCACAGGATTAATACTTTTAGCCCATTCGTTTTTTATAGCTATCTGGCTAGCAAAAAAGTCATAATAAAAATTCTGTATCTGTCAGTCGTTTTATGTAACTGCAAGGATAAATTCAAAAAGTCATTTAAAAATCAACGATAACTAACGACTGAAACCTGTCTTCCCTCCTAATTTTATAGAGTACGTATCCTAGCACTTGGGAGACAGGAGGCAGGCAGATCTCTAGAGTTTCACAAGGCTAACCTGGTCTACAAAGGGGTTCCAGGACAGCAAGAGAAAAAGCAGCAGGGAGACCCTTCTCAAAAAGAAAAGAAAGTACCACTGAATTACATGCCCCCAAAGTAATTTTGTTGGCTATTTCTTCAGATGAATTAACTTTACTACAAACATTTTATCTCAGCAGTGTATTGTGTGGTACATTCCTATCATATTAGATGAGCTAAGCATTCAGAAAATAGATAGAAACTAACCACTGTTTGCACAGTACATTCCTATCATATTAGATGAGCTAAGCATTCAGAAAATAGATAGAAATTAACCACTGTTTGCACGTTTTCCAAGTAAAATATACCATCTGTCACCTAATTTGAGCAAATCAAAATACCGAAATATTTTTTTTTTGGAAATATCTGATCTTACCGACATCTTTTGTTTGGTTGTTGTTTGTTTGGTTTGGGTTGTTGTTGGTTGGGTGGTTGGTTTTTGGATTTTTTGTTTTGTTTTGTTTGTTGAGACAGGTCCTTCCTGTAACCCCGCCTAGCACTGGACTCACGAATAGACTAGGCTGGGCTTAACTCACAGAGATCTGCCGCCTCCGCCCCAAGTGGTGGGATTAAAACACGGGCGTGTGCACCACCAGACTTGGCTCTACCAACATTCTTTAAGAGTGAAAATATATATTCACCTGCAAGTGATGAACTGCTCCAACACCTCTGTTGCTCTGTGTTAATATCAGCTAGACAGATGCAGGGACAATGCTGAACTACAGAAGTAATCCTTGCTCTCACTTCATGGAATGTAAGTTACACATGGAGACACACAGCTCTAAAGGACAAGGAACATAGGATATGAACTACAATAGTCTAGGACAAGCCTCCATGAGGAGAACCCGGCAACTTTTCGAGCCTGGAGCAGCAGCAAGGGCCCTGCCCCACGCCCTTTTCCAAACCATATTGTATTTACACCCATGTTCTCTTCACTGCAACCTTTGTCATGGGAACTATTTTTCTCATTTTAAAGATATATAACTCAGATGTAACCCATTAAATAACCACATATGCAATATATGCATGTATGGTGGCTCCATGACCGCTCAACCCTGCGGAGTTGCGTAAACTCAGTGTATGCGTTTTTCCTAGAGCTGGACTCTACAAAAAGAATCAGCATACACTTGTGGGAGGCAGGCTGCACTCCATACCCCTGAGCAACAAGGGACAGAATTCAGGTATACGCAGATTGACTTGCCCTGTTCCTTACACTAAAAGAAGTCGGGCTTGGGTACTGTGCCTGTGGGCAAAAGGTCAGTCTCCAGCACACTTTCATCCACTTTCTCCATGTGACCTGAGAATCTGAGATGAATGCCAGCACCTGGCTTTCCCAATCGGATCACCTGACCATGTTGGAATAAGGCAGGGCAGGAAGCTGTTCCCATCTGTGCCACACATGATCCGCAAACCAGAGATCCAAGTCCACAGTGAACAGCAGCACCTCCCAGGGCATGGAAGCCGAAGGAGAGAGATCCTGTGGTCTTCGTGACCTGGACTACCTGGCTACCTTTCCTATCTATCTGGGGAGGATGATGCTCTAACAGGAACAGTTACCTAAAAGTTGTCTTTAATAACAATGCAAGAATAAATGAGAATGCTTTTGTGTTCCAGGCCACATGCACAGACGGTCCCGAGGAAGTCACAAGGATGGTTTACCACAGTGTCCCCGAGCTGGAAAGAACTGTCGAAGAGTCCTAGTCTAGTTCTTACAAAACTGCAACGCACATGAAGATCCGTTATTAGTTTCATGATCCAACAGTTAGCATGAATTTGCCGAATCCCTCACATCTAGCTAGAGCCATGAAAATCGCTATAAAATATGTCCTAAGTTGAGTTTTACTTTTATAGTTATTAGCTTTTAAATATTTTATGTTAGATTTTGGCACGACATTCTGTAAGGACCTTGCCACCTAGTTTTAGTCCATCCCACCCACACCTGAGGTCAGAAAGGGGTGTTGTCCCTTGGAACTGGGGAGTTATAGACAATGGTTAGCCAAGCATGTTGGGGAATGGGAATCAGCAGCCCCATGTCCTCTGCAAGAGTATAACTCACAATGCTTTGATAAATCATATAAATATATGGAGACTCTTCCTCCTATTACCAGGGTTATTACAGAACACAAGTCAGAAGAACAATTTCACTGGTTATGCACCCAGATAAAATTGCTTTCCTACAAGCATTTCTTCACCATAATATTGGACATGCTTATCCGATTGCATTAGCTAAGCACTAAATATTATAAAACAACTACTTTTCACAAGCTTTCAGTTTATCACCCACCTCCCTAGTTAAGGGAATCACAATGCCAAAAATTACTTCTGTAAATATCCTTGCTTTCTAACAGTCACAAGGATTCATACTCAGTTTCTGAAAAAAAGAGCTATGCCATATAAAAAGGACATTTTTTTTTTTTTTCTTTTGGTCCTTTTGAGACAAGTTCTCTCCCGTTAGCCCCAGCTGGGCCTGTAACTCTATTAGTGAAAATATTCACCTGTCCCGGATGAACGTTTCAACACACATCTGCTGTCCAGCCGCGAAGCGTCTAGCTCGCCCTCCGCCCAAACCGTTCACCCAGCAGGACCCTCTAGAGGCTTGACTAGACTTGGTTTCCGCCTCCGGTGGTTCCGTTGCCTTGGACCCCAGCTCCCTGAAGACCCCACACTTTTGTACTTTGGCTGCCCCTGGACTTCCAGCACTAGGTGGCTAAGGGTGATGCCTCTCCCTCCCCTTCCTTTGTTCAAGCACCAGGTCCAGAATAATCATCTGGGAAGGCAGCCAAATAAGCCTACGGCCCCAGGGAAAAGAGACTTGGACCAAACCCAGTCCAGGCTCTCTGAGTGGAGGTTGGTAGTTCGTTAGGCTGGTATTCGTCCCACGCGCTGGTCCAACTGTGAATGCAGCTTTTCTCAGGCACGCGGCCTCGGCCTCGTCCGTACCCCCGCCCCCCCCCCATCCCCACCCCCGCTCCATGTCAGCTCCCTCTCTGCAGGCGCCACCCAAGCACATGGCCCTGCCCTGAGCACTGAACCCTGCCTGGTCTGCTCCCACTAGGCTGGCTTCTGCAGGATAGGTCCTGCCTCAGGCTCTCACCATCACCTGGCACCTCTAAGGCCCAAGCTCTGCGCCTGTGTCTTCTTGGATGGGAATTGGACAGCTCGATCCAACTGCGACCTCTACTGGTATTCCCAGGCCTATTGTGCATTTACCAAGCTGGGAGCTTAGTGAGGTCACTTTTGATCTGCTTATTGTTGTTGTTGTTATTTTCATTCTTACGTTTATAAAGTGTTTTTTTATGCGTTTATGTTTGTATGCACACATGGTGTGTGTGCAATGCCCCAGAAGATAGAAGAGCATGTCAGATCTCAACGTGGAGCCATCTCTCCAGACAAAGTAACTAGATGGTGTGTAGTGAGGCCAACTACGGCCAAGCTAAACAGTGACTAAATTCTATACTGCTCCGCAGCATTATATAAAGAGCCCTAGCTGAATGAGGGACGAGGGGCCAAGTACAAAGCAGTGAAAATCTGGAAACCCAATATTGAGAATGGAATATGTTTTCGATAAAAATGGCTCTACTTTGCTTCAAATCTAAAAGGAAAGAAAAGATAAGTTTTTCCTTTATGCCTTTCCCCTAGGGACGGAAGACAGTGTTAGACAGGCTCAAGCTGCAGTCCAGAGCTTCTTGTTGGCATCCACATTGCCTGTGACCCCCATCTATAAATCAAGGACATTATCCTATTGTGGATAAGTGGAAGATGTTCAAAATGATCTTACCGTTGTTACTGGACCTCATGAGGTGAGATACCACATCCCATTAAACCAGATCCGTTCACTATTGGCTGGCACATAGCCAGCTAAGCCTTGCACTTGGAGCTTGCTTCCCACTGACTATTCAGACCTTGTTTCCCAAAGCACCCTGGTGTCCAAAACTGGCCCTTTATTGTAAAAACACAAAGGGAATTTCTTAAGATTAGCCAAAGACACTCATGTCCACATGAAAGACATTAAAAACCTCCTGCCTTGCACTGATAACAGAAAATTCCCCAAATGATATCAAAATAGTAGTCTCCAACTTATCAGAAAACAAAATTTCAATTTATGCACAAAGTAAGCTGGGCAGTGTGGCACAGACCCACAGTCCTCAGGCCTCAGAATTCTGGGGCTGAGGATCACTCAAGCCCAGGAGCTGAAGGCAAGCTCACAACCAAAAAGAGACCAGTGACAAATTAATGAATAAAGGGGGGGGAGGGAGTAATGATTTAGTACTTTTTGTTTACTAACATGTGTCTATGAAATGTGGCTTATTATCACCAAAAATGTGTCACTAAAGTGAATGTCATCTGGAATCTCGGTCCTTTAGCTGTAGCTTCAGCGGAGGCTTCACGATGATGATCAAGCTCGCTACTGACTGCATCCTCATCTGCAGCCTGCTAAGTAAAGCACTCCTCCACGGAGCTAATGAAGATGTGTGGGGATACGATTGTTGAGAGATGCTGTGCGCTCGCTCTTGCTTTCTTAACAATTGTCACGTGATGAAGAGAACTTCAATATGTGCTCCTAAAGATGATGCGCTATTTGCTACAAGCTCAATGCAACCAAGCCACTTGACCAAGGAACGAAACCTCTGAAATTGTCAAGATCTTCTTGAGTTGATTTTCTTAAGTCGTTTATCACCCCAGTGGCTAACAAATGACAGCCAGTGAGAAGATTTCTCATTTGTACACAACTTTTAACTTTAAAAAGTATAATGGTTTTCAAGTCTCCCAGTGGAGGCTACACACCTGGGTCCTACATTGGGAAGGCAGGGACAGGGAGGATCACTGAGTCGTAGGCCAGACATCTCCCTTGTAATCACATCCCACCAACCCCTGATCTGCTCTCCATATCTCTAGTTATGTCTTTTCAGTACTGTTGCTGTGGTAGTGTTCTGTCACGTAACAAATGTCTGGGAGAAAACAACTTCAAATAGGAGAGCGTTGATTTTGAAACTCCTGTCTCTTCTCAAGCAGCACAGTCACTTGGAGTTTCTGGTGCGGTTGCTCCTCATGCTGGAGTGTGTGGCGGTGAAGGCTAACGCATCACGATCAGGAAGCAGAGAATGACAAGGAAGCCATGGTCTCATAATTCCCTGCAATGACCTCACACTTCCCAGCTGGTTTCAACCAGTTTCATTTCCACCAACTTCCAATAGTGACAAGGACCAGGGACTAAGCACTTAGGACACAGGCCAAACTACAATAGTCATAGAAATGAAAAAAAAAAATCATAGATTTTCAAATCGAATGAATTCCTATAAATAACTTTTGGAGAATGGAATCTTTTTATTTTTGCTGAAAATATGTCTTGTATATTTTCATTTTGTTATGTGTTGAGTGTATTGCCTGGCATGTCTTTGTTAAGCGCACCCATGTCAATGCAAATGCCACGGTCAGGTCGAAGCTGGCATCAGATCCCCTGGAACTCAAGTCGTGAGCCCCCTGTGGGTGCTGAGGGGAACCAACCTGGGTCCTCTGAAAGAGCAGCCAGTGTTCTTAACCACTTGAAGCCATCTCCCACGCTCCAAGAATAAGCTTATTTTAGTCACATATATCCTTTCAGAGTCCAACCAACTTATTTGGTTTTTTTTTTTTTAACTCCTGGATAATATTGTCCTTCATAATTCTTCTCAGGCTACCAAGAGCTTTTCCATTATATATAAAACTTGATAAAATATTTCTATAAGGTTCTTGCATGATACAAGTTTCACTTTTCCTGAGGATTAGGGCATGTTTACATACCCACCAGCAAAGTATCCAACTTTTTGCATAAGCCCTGCTGTCTTCCATTGAGAGCATTCTTTTATATACACTGGATCATTGTCTTTGTCAAATAAGTGATTAGTCCACATATTCTCCAAGTGTGTGGGCTGTATAATTTTTTTATTATTGTACTTCTGTAGTTTTTTTCCTGATTTTTTTCTTGAATATGTTTTCCTTTTTGCCTTTTCCTTTCTTTCATCTTCTCCTTCCTTCATCTTTTCTTCCCTCTCCCTTCCTCCTTTCTCCCTTCCTCTCTTTCTTTTCCTTTTTCCCTCCCTCCTTCCCCCCTTTCTTCTCTTCCTTCTATCACTTTATTCCCTCCTACTCTCTCCCCTCGCCCTCCCATTTTCCTTCTTTCTCTTCTTTCCTCCTTACTTCCCTTCTTCTGACTTAGCGTCTCATGTATCCTAAGCTGGCCCAAACTGGTCTTGTAGTCAAGAGTGGCCTCGAACTTCTGACATTTTTTTTTTCCTACTTTTGCCTCCACCACTTGAGTCATGGAAACAGCCTGCATCACCATGCCTCTTATTTGTGGTGCTAGGATACTGCAAGCAGAGCTTTGTGTATGCTGGGCAATACTTACCACTGAGCTGCATCCCAAAACCCATCACTTTGTAAACTTATGAGAATGGCAGATGTGACCTCATCTGGAGAAATGCACTTTTTTTGCTAATTTTTTTATTAAGTCTTGGGAATTTCATACATGTCTTTAATCAAATTTAATCCGCTTCCTACATCCTGTCACCCCCTCCTCAGGACTCATGCATCTCCTTAGATGTTAAGTCATTTTGTGTATTTCTCAGTCTTTTTTTTTTTAAGCGATTGGTCAAATGCAAAAGTTTCTATTAATGGCAGTGTCTTTGAAAGTCTTTGTGTTTTTTGTTCCCTTTAAATGTTATATCAGTTTCAAAATATGCATATAAACCCCACAATATACCCATCTGAAAACAAACTACAGGTTACTATTAAAAAACCACATTCGGATTCACATTTTAGCAGTACAGTTTGCATGGCAATAAAAAGAAATATACTTTATATTCCTAAATTAATAACAACTTGATGTATGTTTTATGTACTTAAAATAAGAGATTTATCTTTCTCAAAACTCTTAGAACTGAGGACAAAACGAGACTATATATTCAAGCTATATCTATATAATGATCAGGCAATAGTATATTATGTTTACTAACGAATTTACCCACGACGACTTATATATGGGGATTTGGCACTGTGGATTCCACAAGGAGGGACAACCATAAACGTCGCCTGTTTGTTTCTGAGGCCTGTTAGTCACTAGCATACAGCCTCTAGCTCCATCCACTTATTTGCAAAATTCATGATGCCATCATGTTGTTACGCTGCAAAACTTGCCATGGTGTAAATGTACCACATTTGCATATCAGTCTTCAGTTGAGTAGACACGTCTAGAGGCTGTATTCCAGATCTTGCTGGGGAAAAAGGCAGCAAATAAACATGGTGTGCATTTGATCTCGTTATAGGACAATCCTTTGGTAATTATACCCAGGAGTGTGAGGTTTGATCTTTTCATAGTGTCCCATATTTCCTGGTTGTTCCACTTTTGTGTATTTTTAAATTTTTCATATTCTTTATTTGAGCTTTTTAGTTGCTCTGTGTTATCTTCCAGATCTGATATTCTTTGTTCTGCTTCCTCCATTCTACTTCTGAGGCTTTTTCCTTTCCTTTCTTCTTGATTGGATGAGTGTTCTATTTCCTTTTTCATTTCATCCTGTGTTTTCTTAATATTTCCATTTCCTTTTTGAGCTTCTCCATCTCTTCTTGGTGCTCCTTACTTCGTTGGTTGGCTTCCTTTTTCAATGTTTCTACTTCCTTTCAGAGTTTGTTTTTTTCTCCCTCTAGTTCTTTCTGGAGTTTGTCATTCTGTTCCTTTAGTTCTTTCTGAAGTTTGTCATTGTCTCCCTCTAGGTCCTTTTTGAGTTTTTGAGTTTTTCATTCTCTCTCCTTAGTTCTCTGGCTTCTTCTTTGTTTTCTTTAATTTCTCTGCATAGGTCTGCAATTATTCCTCTAAGATCTGTTTCTTGGGTCACCTCCAGTGGGATCCCATTGTAGCTATCCCCTACACGGATGGGAGACCTTGGTGCAGAGTTATCCTGCACCTTTCCCATGTTATCCCTTCACCGTGTCCCAGGCATGGGGGTTTACTTTTTTTTTTTTTGCCTGTATTCAGATGCCAATCACAAATGTCTTTTCACTATGTTGAAGGCTTGTTTTGCTTGCCTCCTTCCAATGCTTTTTTTCCCCTCCTCTGAGTGTTGACTTATCTAGGTTTCAGGCTTTCAATTTTGTTTATATATTGGATATTGGAAGTCTAAGCCACTCTTCCCTTCCTGTTCTGAGGGTTCTCCAAAAAAAAAAAATCCACTTGGATGCTCTTTCCTCAATTCCAGTTGGCAGGGGGGGTAAATATTACTGACTTAGCCCACACCCCGGCACCTCTCTGGAGCGAGGTCTGGGCTCCTATGCTTCAGGTGGTCTCAGCCAGACCCCAGCCTGAGTCCCCTGCACACAGACTCACAATGGCTGCAAGAGCAGAGGTCAGCTCTGCCCAGACAGCCAGACCTTACAAGGGTTTTGGATTTGGACCCAAGCAGGCCGGCTCACGGCTCCCCTGCTTCAAACTGGCAAATCAACTACCCAGCAGCTAAAGAAGCAATCTACCCTAAGTACTACCTCTCTGGAGCGAGGTTTGGGCTCCTGTGCTTCAAGTGGTCTCAGCCAGACCCCAGCCTAAGCCCCCTGCTCACAGACTCACAATGGCACTGGGTGCCTGCTGCAAGCTTTAGCCCATCTTTTAATTGGGCCATTTGTTTTCTTGGCCCTCTATTTCTTAAGGACTTTTATTTTTTTATTATTATTATTATTATTTATCTTTGTATGTGTATGAATGTACTGTCTGCATGCAGGTCTGTGCACCTGTGTCGTGCAATGCCGCGGAGGTCAGAAGAGGGTCTCGGATTCCCCTGGAACTGGAGTTCTCCTGGAATTGGAGTTACAGACGGTTCTTAACCGCCACGTGGGTGCTGGGGATCAAACCCGGGTCCTCTGCAAGAGCGTCGGTGCTCTTAACCGCTAGGCTATCTCTCCAGTCCCTTCTTGAGGACTTTTAACTCTGGATGTTAAACCTTTGTCAGATGTGTTACTGGTGAAGAGGTCTTCCCACTCTATGAGTTTTCTCTTCATTTCCTTGTTTCTTTTTCTGTACAGAAGCTTTTCAGTTTAACCAAGTCCCATTTGTTGATTGTTGGGCCATATTTCCTGTGCAACTACTTTTGATTTAGAAAGTCCTTTCTTACACTCATATCTTTAGGTTATTGCAAATGTTTTCTCTAATATTTTCAGAGTTTCAGATTTCATATTGAGGTCTTTGATCCATTTAGAGTTGTACAAGATGAAAGGTAGGAGTTTAGTTTCTTTCTTTCTTTTTTTTTTTTTTTTTTTTTTTTTGTCTTTTTGAGACAGGGTCTCCCTGTAGCCCCAGCTGGCCTGGAACTCACTCTGTAGACCAGGCTGGCCTTGAAATCACAAAGATCCACCTGCCTCTGCCTCCCAAGTGCTAGGATTAAAGGCACGCACCACCACGCCCGGCCTAGATTCATTCTTCTACAAGTGGTGATCCAGTTTTGCCAGCAACATTTGCTGAAGATGCTGCCTTTACTCCACTGAGTGTTCTTGGCCCCTTTGTCAAATACCAGGTGGCTGAAATTGTGTGTACTAAAGTTGGGTTTTCAATTTTGTTCCATTGATCTACAGGTCTATTTTTGTCCCAGAACCATGCTGTTTTTATGATTATAGCTTTGTAATAGATTTTGAAATCTGGTATAGTAATCCCCCTTGCATTTTTCTGTTTGCTCAGGGTTGCTTTGGCTATCTGGGGTCTTTTGTTTTTTCAAATGAATTTCAGGATGTTTTGTTCCAATTCTGTGAAGAAAATCACGAGGATTTTGATTGAGATTGCATTGAATCTATATATTACTTTGGGCAGGATGGTCATTTTCACTATATTATTTCTTCTAATTCATGAGTATGAGAAGTCCTTCCATCTTCTGGTGTCTTCCTGAATCTCAATCTTCTTCAAAGATTTAAAATTTTCATTGCAGAGATCTTTAATGTCTTTGACCCGGTTTATTCTGAAAAGTTTTTTTGAGGCTATTGTGAATAGGATGGTTTCCATGTACTCCTTCTCCACTTGCTTGTTATTGGCATATAGAAAGGCTACAGATTTTTATAGATTAATTTTGCAACCTGCCAATTTACTGAAATTGTTAATCATCTCTAGGAGTTTTCTGGTGGAATTTTTTGGTATCCCTTAGGTATAATATCATGTCATCTGCAAAAACGGATAGTTTGACCTGCCCTTTTTCCAATTAGTGCTCCTTTAATATTGTACTCTTGTCTTATTACTCTAGCCAGCATTTCAAGCACTATATTGAGAAAGACTGGAGATAGTAGGCAGGTTTGCCAGGTTCCTGACTTTAAGGGTAATGCTTCTAATTTTTCTCCATTTAGAATGATGTTGGCTGTGGGTTTGTTGTAAATAGCTTTAATTATGTTGATGAATGCTCCCTCCAGTCCAATTCCTTCTAGGACTTTAAACATAAAGTCATGTTGAATTTTATCACAACCCTTTTCTGCATCAATTGAGATGGCCATGTGGTTTCTATCTTTGAATTCCTTTATATAATTTATGATATGTTAGACCATCCTTGAATCTCCGTAATAAAACCAACTTGGCCATGATCAATAATCTTTTTGATGTGTTCCTGTATGCAGTTTTCAAGAGTTTTGTTGAGAATTTTAAGGGTCTATAGATTTCTTTTCTGGTTATATCTTTCCCTGGTTTTGGTATTAGAGTGATTCTGGCTTCATAGAAGGAATTTGGTAGATTTCCCTATGTGTTTATCCTTTTGAATAACTTGGGTAATAATGGTTGTTGGTCCTCTTTAAATGTCTGATAGAATTCTGCCATAAATCCATGTGGGCCAGAGCTGTTTTTACTTGGGAAATTTTATATTACTGTTTCATTTCCTTGTATATTATGGGTCTCTTTAAGCTATCAATTTCCTCTTGATTAAGCTGTGGTGATTACCATGATTTCATATAGTCATCCATTTCTCTTGGGTTTTCAAATTTCATAGAGTATAGGTTTTAAAGTATTCCTGTATAATGTTCTGATCTTTTTGTTGTCTGTTGTGATGCTTCCCTTTTCATCTCTAATTTTGTTGGAGTTGCTTTCTTTCTTTTGATTAACTGGACTAAGGGTTTGTCTATCCTGTTTATCCTTTCAAAGAAACAGCTTTTGGACTCATTGATTCTTTATATTGCTTTCTTTGTTTCAATTTCATTATCTCTGCTCTGATTTTTGTTATTTCTTCTTGTCTGTTGGGTTTGGAATTCATTTTTTGTTGCCTCTCAAGTGTTTTTAGTTGCAGTCAGTGTTAGGTCATTTATTTGTGCTCTTTCTTTTTTTTAATGTAGGCACTTAGAGCTATAAATTTCACTCTTAGAACTGCTTTTAAAGTGTCCCATAGGGTTTGTTGTGTGGTATTGTCCTTTTTGTTTAATTCCAGAAATACTTTTCTTTATTTCTCCTTTCACACATTCATTGTTCAGGAGTGTGTTGTTAAGTCTCCATGAGTTCACGTAGCTATTAAGGCTTCTTCTGGTGTTAATATTAAGCTTTATTGGATTGTGGTTTGATAGAATGCATGGATTTCAATTTTTTTTTCTGTGCTCTAGTATGTGGTCAATATTGGAGAAAGTTCCATGGCAGGAACTTTTGTGCGTGGATGGAATATTTGGTAGATGCTTCTTAGGTCCATTTGATGTAACATATTGTTCAGATCAGATGTCTCTCTGTTCATTCTTTGTCCAGGTGACTTGTTTAATGGATACAGTGGGGTGTTGAAGTCCCCCTTAGTGTGTTGGGATTAATCTGTGCCTTTGTAGAATTGTGTTTATGAAGTTCAGTGCATCAGAGTTTTTTGTGTATATGTTCATGATTGTGATTCCTTCTTGGTTAATTGTCCCTTTGATAAGAATGAAGTGATCAAAACTGGGCATGGTGGAGCACACCTTTAATCCCAGCACTCAGAAAGCAGAGGCAGGCAGATCTCTGTTATTTCAAGGCCAGCCTGATCTACATAGCAAGCTCAGGCCAGCTGGGACTAAAGGGAGACCCTGTCTCAAAAAGACAAAAAAAGAGAGAATGAAGTGACCCTCTTCATCTCTTCTGATTAGTTTTATTTGAAGTCTATTTTGTTTGATATTAGCATTTGCTTGGAATATTTTTTTCCACCCTTTCACCTTATGATAGTGTCTGTCCTTGAAGGTGAGATGGGTTTCTTGCAGATAATAAAAGATTTTGTTTCTTCATCCATCCTACTATTCTGGGTCTTTTGATTGAGGAGTTCAGTCCATTGATAAAGTTAATATTGAGAAAGGCATATTGCTTCCAATAATTTTAGTTTCTGTTTGCATTCTTGATCTGTTTCTATTTCCACCATTATACCTTCATTAATTTCATTCGGTTGCAGCTTGGTTATAGCTGCTCCTTTCTTCTGTTCTTTGTATTGCTTCAAGTATTCTCTGAAGAGTTGGTTTTCTGGACATGAATTATTTCAGCTTATTTATGTCATGAAAATTTTTCTTTCTCCTTCAACTATAATACCAGGTACAGTACTCTGGTAGTCATTTAGAACTGGGAATACTTTGGTTCAAGATCTTCTGGCTTTCATTGTTTGCATTGAAAAAGTCAACTGTAGGGCTGGAGAGATGGCCTAGCGGTTAAGAGCACCGACTGCTTTTGCAGAGGACCCAGGTTCGATCCCCAGCACCCACATGACGGCCGAGAACTGCCTGAAACTCCAATTCCAGGAGAACTCCAGTTCCAGGGGAATCCGACACCCTCTTCTGACCTCCGTGGCATTGCACGACATGGGTGCACAAACTTGCATGCAGACAGTACATTCATACACATACGGAAATAAATAAAATTAATAAAAAAAATATTAAAAAAAAAGAAAAAGTCAACTGTAATTCTGATGGGTTTTCATTTATATGTGACTTGTTTTTCTCTTGCAGCTTTCAGTATTCTTTGTTTTGAGCATCTAGTGTTTTTGCTATGATATGGTGTGGGGAATTTCTTTCCTTGTTCTTTCTATCTGGTGTTCTATGTGCTTCTTATATTTGTATGGTTGTGTCTTTCCTTAATTTGGGGGGACTTTCTTCTACAATCCTGTTAAAGATCTGGCCAATACCATTATCCTGAGATTATTGTCCTTCCTCTATATGTATAATGTGTAGGTTTGATCTTTTCATGGTGTCCCACAATTCCTGATTATTCAATTCCTGTTTTTTTTTTTTAATTTTTCATAATCTTTGCTTGAGCGGTCCAATTCTTCCATGTTATCTTCTAATCTTGATAGTCTATTTTCTACTTCATTCATTCTGTTGAGGCTTTATCTTCTTTCCAGATGGCTGGTTGAGTGTTACATTTCCTTTTTCATTTCAGCCTGAATTTTCTTCAGTATTCACATATCCTTTATAAATTTATTCCAAAGTTTATCATTAACTTCTTTTAGTTCATCCCTATCTTCTTTTAGTTCTTTGATTTGTTTGGATGTGTGTTCTTTAAATTCCTCAAATTCTTTGATCATGTTTATGATAGTCCTTTTAAGATCCATGTCCTGGGTTACCTCTATGGGCATCCTCATTAAGGGGGTCTTCTACAGGATTGGTAGTATTTAGTGGGGACTTATTATTTGGAGTTTCCATCTTTTATTTATTTTTTGTTTTGATTTTGGCATGTGTATTTCTTCTGTTATTTGTGTTCTGCGATGAAACTCAAGTGTTTCTTTGTTGAAGACTGACTTAGCTTGTATACTTCAAGTGCCTTCATTCTCTTCTTATTACTTATGAAAGTCTGGTTGCCTTAGGCTTGAGGTTTTCACTTTGGGTTTTGTGCTGGATAGATCAGCTAGTTCTCATCCAGCTTGTCAGGAACTCTTCCAGAGGCCCAAGAAAGATAACAATCAGGCAAGGTTAAACCACACACCACATAGGGTTCACCTACCGGTTTTCCAGGGCTCATTTGAGGTCTCCATATCTGGGTCCAGGAGCAGGGATGCCTATCCTGAACCAGGGGAAGGGGGGGGTATTTTCCTGCTAGTGGGTAGGAGGTCTGGAATGTTGCTGCAGTGATCTGCTGGGAGGCATCTGGGCCTCTCCATTCTTGCCCATCAGGAACCAAGCTGCTGGGGCTCCTGGGAGATGCCTGGAACTCTCCTCTGTCACCTGCTGGAAGCCAAGCTGCTGAGGCTGTTGGGAGGCATATGGGCCTCTCTGTCACCCACTGGGAGCCCCAAAATACAAATTTTTAAATTGACAAGCTATTACAAAAACATTAAGCATGTAAGGGGCTGGAGAGACAGCTTGGGAGTTAAGAGCACTGACTGCTCTTGCAGAGGACCCAGGTTCAATTCTCAGCACCCACATGGCAGCAAACAACCATTACTAACTCCAGTTCCAGTGGATTTGATGCACTCTTCTGACCTTTGAGGACATTTCAGGACACATATACACTACATGTATAGAAGTAATACACATACACTCATATACATAGAATAAAAAAATAAAATATATACACTGCTAGTTGCAAACTTTGCGGGATACCTCCTACTACCACGTCACACACACTGTGAGATATGAGAGACTGCACCCTAATGTCCCACAGATCTAGGAACAAGGCCCCACTGGATCAGAGTGCTGAGCATCAGAGCATGCTAGACACACCCCTGCTGTTGCCTGACTATACTGCTATCTATCAGGCCCTGTTAAATACCCACTTGTGGCCATCACGCACAAACACCTAGACATCCCACCATGCTCGCCGCTCCCATCCCACATACATGACTAGATAGTAGGTTTTGGTAGATATGACAACACTCCCCACCCCCCGCCCAAAACCCTACATTCACTTCACTTCTAGGGATCAGGCCCTGCTGGACATCCCTTCCATTTCCACCCCAGCTTCAAATACATTTCTAGGTTTCAGACTCCACTGGGCTCCCAAACCTAGCCCACATCACTGCTAGGTTTCAGATCTGGCCGTGCACCCCCCCCCCCGAACAGACTTCACACACTGTTATGTGCCAGTCATACCAGAGCCCTCCCCTACCATCCTGTGGATCCAACATAGGCATCATCCCCTGATGAATATGTGGTCCCTCCCCATTGCTACCCAAAATAGTTCATTATTTTTCAAGCTTTGCTAGACAGCCACCACAGAATGCTACCTCACATAGAATGCTAGGAATCAGGCCATTTTGAATGTGCTCCCACACTCCTCTGCAGCTCTAAATACACTGCAAGACATCAGGTCCTGCTGGATAACCACACTACCCTTCACTGCCACACATAAACTGCTAGGTACTAAATCCTGCAAGACAACCCTCATCCCATACTTCAGCTTCACATGCACTCCTGGGTAACAGGACTTGCTGGACGTCCCGTGCTACCCAGTATCTGTTAGGTATCTGAACTCACTATCTACTGCTACCCACACTGACAACTGACACCCACTGGTATATTTCAAATCCCATTAGACACTGGCCTTGAGAGTACCAAATGTAAACACCCAGGAACCAGACCCTTGCTGGACACTTTACTGCAGCTATACACAGTGCTGTGTCAGACCCGACTGACCCCCACCCAAGTCCGCACACCCTGCACAGTACCAGGCCCTGCTGGACACCTCCTTTACCACCACATATAAATGGTTAGGTATCAACTATTGATGTCCTGCCTCTCACATCGACCTCCACTCCACATAGACAGCCAGATATCAGGAGCTGCTGGGCAGCCCTGGCTAGGGCTGTATACACTGCTGGGTATCAGAATGTGCTCCAACAAACATATACTGCTAGGTAACAGATGAGTGATCCCACCCTATGGCCACCCACAAGCACTGCTATCTACAAGGTACTGCCCACCCGTGGTGTGCCCACCTGTCATGGAAAGCGTCTCCACCCCCTCCATGTCCTGGAGTGTGGTGTCAGGAGATAGGACTGGTGACTTTATGCCCCGTTTTCTGCAGACCTTGGGATGACTGGTAATGCAGTCACAAAGCCTGCATATCTCTTCCTTGAGAGACACTGCTAGACCAGAAACTGGATTGCACAGACATGTTGGCTTCCAAGCTTTTCATTAACTTACCAGACTCCACCAGGAACAGCAGGCTGAGTACTGTGAGCTAAGGAGGTTGATATAATAATGCAGAAAAATTTAATCTATGGAAACGTAATTATGTTAAACAAATTACTAGGTCTATTTAGAATAACAAAGTGGGTGCTGTTATTGGACTTTACACAACCAGCGAAGAGCAGGTTAAGTTCCCAAGGTCACTTTTCCATCACCAGGTAGTCTTTTCTCTGAGGAATGAGTCCTTCCGAGGGCCATTGTACTTCTGTCTTGAAGGCTTCCAGAAAGAGCTTCATCTCTGTCTTCTCTTGATGTTTTCTCTCAGCCAATCACCTCTATCTTTGTGCTTATTAGCTAAAAGTGGACAGGGATTATTTTTGTATCAGTATCTATAACATAGCACAAAAATCCCAATCAGTGAAAATGATGATTGGAGTTTGCATAATATGTGATTAGTGTCTCTGCATAATCAGGACTTGCGACACCCTGATTGCTAAATAAAAAAAAATCCCAATCAGTATGTTATGTTAGTTATTCTACAGTACAGGCTATTCTTCAGCAGAAGCTGCGATAACCCTGCATTTATGACTACCAGAGGGGCACAGAAAGGCCAGCTGCTACTGTATCCTCCATTCTCCATTTTCCAGCCTTTATTCCCGCCTTGAATTCAGAACTATCTTGATCCATAGCAGACAGAAGTTTGGACACAGTGAAATGAAGTGCCAAAACTGAATTTATGAAGTGCAAGGGAAATTAGTTCTTTGTTTAAAAAAAATGGCTGACTTGGATGCGTGGCTTAGCTAATAATTCGGCTACATATGCACTCAGCCACACATCTATTAAGCATTGTGCTGCGTCTGTCTAGCTAATCGATGCAGTTTCTGGAGCTCCCTGGTTTCTGCCACTTTGTTTTCTTCACAAGCTCTTCTTTCCATCTTGCTAAAAATGACCTTTCCCTCCCCCTGTGAAGAGCCCACGCTGGCTTTTCAAGCCCGTGTTCTACCCTTCCCTTTCTGCTTGTCCGCCTGTGGTTTTACTTGCCCCACACAACAGCTGTCCATCCAGGTGTATAGTCTCTTACCTATAGGTATCAAGACACAGAAGCCTCGAGAGACCCACATAGTGGCAGATCATGTGCCTCTTTCTACTGCTGAAAGTGACCACTGCGTTATATATGGCCCTGGAGACAAGGCTTCAGTTTACCACTTTGTGCCTTTGCGCTTTCTACTAGGTGCACACCCCCCCCACCACACACACACACACTTCCCATGTGCCTGCTGATTCTCCTCAGCACTCAGGCTCATTTCAGTGATGCTGACCCTTGCTGACAGATCAGCAGTTCCCCGAGTAGCCCAGATTCGTCTTCCTCACTGATTTTGCCTCCTTCCACACCTACAATGAGCCACGAGTCACCAAGTTCCTGATTTTCTCATCCTACTGAGGCACAATCAGCTTCCAAGCAGATAGTGCCCTCTGTCGGCCTAAACTCCTTTAGCAGCCACTGTACTTCAAGAGATTATTTGCAGACTTAAGGATTCAACCAAACGGTAAATGGTCTGCGCATGACTGATTACTGCCGTTTCTACTGGAACCTCGCTGGGAAAAGAACGTGATCACATCTTAAATGGGACTTGAGACTTAAATTGGCATGCACAAGGGCCTTTGAAAATCCCAATCTGTGTTCTCTCAGATCTGCCTTTCTCCAACCCAGAGGCTCAAGATGTCAGTCTCCTTGGATCTTCTCCAAATGCCCTGGAGACACAGTAAGTGGCTTTCACTTGGTTGAGGTGGCCCACCCAGCCTTAAACTGGAGAGAAGTGGTGAAGATTGCTGCTCTGTCCCTCTTCATGAGCACAGAAGGCTATGACCACCGCAGATGCCCCAGCTCTGACAATATCCAGCCTTTCAAATGAGGAAAACTTGATTTTCCTGCAGATGTAAGCTGACTGCACTAGGTGCATGGCCAAAGGCATGCATGCACTTTGGCCATGCAAAGTAGCAGAAGTCCAAGTCATACTCTGTTCTTTTTATTTGAAATTCTTGATGGAAATGAATGGAATCAAAAGAAAATATAGCAGAAACACTCTTGATCCATAACAGAAGTCATTTAACCAGTTACATGAAACCTAATAGGAAACTGTAACAAAACGAAGTAGTTTTCACCACAGGAGGAGATGTGGACTGTGAAATTATTTATGATGTAAAGGTAAACAGCTGTGAGGTTCTCACAAAAGCCACAGCAGCACTTCCTGGCATCACTGGCAAGGTGAGATGCTTTTGGCTGTTGACTCCAGCTGGTGGTTAATCTCAGGGCCTTGGTGATGTGCATTTCAGAATCAGAATAAGGTAGTTGTAACCTCGCTCTTCCTGGTGTGGATCAAACAAGAGATAAACACCTTCATAAATGGAAGGTGGTCCCAAGTCCCAATGCAGAAGGCACCATCACTTCTCATGGTGGCATCTATGGGGAAAGTGGTTACAATTTTT
Source organism: Rhizomys pruinosus (assembly GCA_009823505.1). Classification (NCBI taxonomy): domain Eukaryota; kingdom Metazoa; phylum Chordata; class Mammalia; order Rodentia; family Spalacidae; genus Rhizomys; species Rhizomys pruinosus. Next base: position 3,847,680 of record VZQC01014736.1, on the reverse strand, counting down.
CCGAAGAAATTTCTGGAAAGGGAAGGACCTTCGAGAGAAGCATTATGCCCCATGAACATGACGACTGAGGATTTGACATAGGAAAGTGGCACCTGAGCACCCAGGGGTAGGATAGGTGTCTAGAGCATGCAGTGTTTCCCTGCCGCATTCCCTGTATGCTGTAGTCTGAGCCATGCAGACTGTCTTGGGGCTATGACCTCTGAAAATGCATGCACCGTAGATTGTGTCAGTTTAACTGTCGCAGCCACAATTGAGTTCCCAAGCACCTCGAGATGAACATTCAAATGGCACCTGTGGATAAATGCTGACCTCTAAGGAGTTAAGGCACACACACCCAAAGACAGGATCCATTGTCATTGTCTCCTCCCCTTCCCAAGGGATGGCCATTTCTGCCCAGCTTGATCTTTGGATCTTGACTCTTGCTCCCATAGATATTGTCTGTATGCCTATCATTCCCACTGCACTGTGAACTCTAGACTTTGAGGACAGTGGCGGGGGGGGCAGATAGGGGGAGGGGGTTGTCCCCCATCTAGATGGCTCTGGTGTCTAAGCTCCCAGTATGGGTCAACAAGGGAAGCTGTTACTTTGATGAATGAACACACTTTGCATAACTGAAGCTCCCTTCAATCTTAGAACCCCTGCCTATAGCTTCCTAAACTGCTCCATGTCAGTTTTGCTCAGACAGTGCATTCCCCACACCATCTCTACCTGCTAAACCCCATTTTAACTGTTGCTCAGTATTTTGTTTCCCTAAATAAAAATCATATGGCAGCACACAGCCACCAAGTAAAATCCTCCCCTTCAGTGTCCTCAGCCAGCTTCTGTCCCAGTGACTCCAAGTGTGGCAGGGAGGATGGAGATGGTGCTAAGGAGGGACAAGTCTCAGAGCCTGGGCAGGTCAACCAGTGCATCCAATGAGGGTCATCTGGTACCCAGTACCTCAGAGTCCTGAATCCCTTGAAATAATACTAAACTTACCATGTTTCCTATTTAGTCCTCTGTTTGACATGATATTCTCAATAGAAACAAAATACTAATTTCTCTTAAGAGTTCTCTGACATTTATTGAGGGTAAATTAAATGAACTGAGATCACATACGTCACTGATTATGTGAGGCAAATTGTGGTTTATATAGAGTTTTCAAACATAATGAAAACACTTTCATTGGTTATGTATGATGTGCTCGTGAGGGGGAAAATCACATTCTTACAAATCAAATGAGAATTTCACTGGTGTCTTGGTATCTCTGAATGATTGTAGACTAGACACAATGTCTATTTTCACCCCAGTGGGTCTGAGGAAAGGAAATCATTAATAACAAGTTGGATAAAGGCAAGTAGCTGTTCAGAATTTCCAAAGAGACCACACTGACCTGGGAGAGTAAAGCAATAATATTCTGAAGAAGATTTAGGTTACAAACTCAGTCTACATTTAGGTTCATTTTTGTGTTAGCTGTGTGATTTCTGGTAAGCTACTCAACTTGCTTGTCCTTCAGTTTCCTCATCTATAAAGTGGATTGTGTTTGTCCCACAGTGTTCTAATATAGCCTAGAAATGGAAGCAGACATCTGTAATTGCAGTACTAGGAAGGCTGTGGAAGGAAAATGCCGAGTTTGAGTGTAGCCAAGGGTACAAACTGAGATTCTGTCTCAGACAAAACAAAATAACCACATACATAATACATCTATACATGTACACACATATGCATGTATACACACACACACACACACACACACACAGTGGTCTGAATAGTAGTGACTGAAGGTAACAAGACATGAATATAAGTTAGAAGAGGGGAGAATTTTATGTTTTCAAGGGTCAAATTTTATATATTATTGCCAACCAAGAGTTATCAAGTCTTTTTAAATAATGCAGTCATTTAATCTGGTATATTCTTAAAATGCTGGAACACAGGGAACAGCACACAGTTGACTAGCTCCTCTGCTGCAAATAATAAGAACTGCATAGCACCTGACGAAAATGTGAGTTGAACCTGAACAAAAAGTTTTGTTTTTAGAACAGCCGATAGATTGTTTATAATGGTTATTATATATATATATATATCCTGATGAGTTCTAATATAATTACTATGATCATAAAATGTTTTATAATACTTTACTCTCCACATAGAGAAAATCATAGTAATAATAACAGCAGCTATCTACAATTTTCAGGACATTTACTATGTACCGGTATGTGTTGCACTTTGACATGATATATATTCTGTTCATCTTCTATAGATGGGAGTATTGAGGTGCCAGGAAGTTAAGTGGCATTCTCAAGACTGAGGGGCAAGGACAGACTTCCTCTGAGACATACTATAACACTAGAGACCCTACTGGTAACCACAATACCTACTTGTTAAGTTTGAGATATGATTTTTTTTTTTTGTCTTTTCCAGACGGTGTCTCCTGGTAGCCTCAGCTGTCCTGGAACTTACTCTGTAGACCAGGCTGGCCTTGAACTCACAAAGATCTGCCTGCCTCTGCCTCCTGTGTGCTAGGATTAAAGGCATGCACAGCCATGGCCAGCGAGATATAATTTTTTTAACATTTCCTTCAGGGCTCTAGAGATGTCTCAGTAGGTAAAGTGAGCTCAAGCATCAAGACCTGAGTTTAATCCTGAGAACCCATGTAGAAGCTGGGCATGGTGGGATGTACTATAATACCGGTAACCAAAAGGCAGAGACAGGAGGATTCCTGGGTTTTGCTGGCCACCCAACTAGGCAGAATCAGTGAGTGACCAGTTCAATGACACTATTACTATTTCAATTCTATTGGGTCTGCAGGATCTACATTTGCCTCAGCCCTTTTTAAAACATTTTAATTTATTATTCTTATTTTACGTGTATGAGTTTATGGTCTGCATGTGTGTAAGTGCACCTGTGTTGTGCAGTGCTGGCAGAAGTCAAAAGAAGGTGTCGGTGGATCCCAGGGGAATGAACTTATGAACAGTTGTGGGTGCTGGGAATCAAACCCCAGTCCTCTGCAAGAGCAGTCCAGTGCTCTTAACCACTGAGCCATCTCTTCAGCTCCACTGCCTCAGCTCTTGTATCACTAACACTTTGTGAGAATGACTTTTATTAATGAACATAATCTGAACTACTGACTTATTTAAAAATATTTTATTCTGCTACTACGTTATGTGTATGAGTACATTGCATGCATATAGGCAGGTGCAGCTGTGTTGTGAAATGGCTGCAAGGGTCAGAAGAGGGTGTTGGATTCCTCTGGAACTGGAATTATAGACTGTTGTTAGCCACTATGTGGGTGCTGGGAATTGAAACTGGGTCCTCTGCAAGAGCAGTCGGTGCTCTTAACTGCTGAGCCTTCTCTCCAGCCCATAATGACTGTTTTTTAAAGGGGATAAGAAATAGCTTATTCTGGAGCCAAATATGAGTGACCATGGCCTGGTAACACAGATTCAGGTCACCCTAATGCCGTGTTTCAACATGGAGGCAGTTGCACAAAGTTTTCATAGTAACAAAACAAAGAAAAATCACAAATCAAGATACCTCAAATACATTGGTGGAAACATTAAGTAGGTGGATACAGCCAAAGAGAGATCTCAGCTACAGGCCCAGGATGCTGTCTCCTGTCACTCAGCCTTTTGGTTGGTAGGAGCTAGGACTTTGTTAATACATTCCAAAAGGTTTGTATCTGTTGGTCACAGGGTGTTAAGAGGTGGCTATTTAGGGCTAAAATGGCCCAAAATACATCGTAAATGGCTCTGGATCTGCAACATCCCAACTCTCCACTGTCACTGAAGTGCTCGTCAGTTGATCAGACTTACAGAAGTTCAAATTAACCCCAGCAAACCATGCTTGGGCCTGGTGACCACCATGTCTCTTTGGCAACCTCAGTTTTGTACTCATCCCAAAAATATAATCATAATGTGATATGCTTGAGAGTTAACATATTAAAGCCCTGCACCCACCTCTATTGAACACCGTGGTGATTGGGAAGGAGGTATGACCTTAGATGAATGAAGACTTGGAGTGAAAAGACCAGATGCTGTGTGACAATTAAGGATGAGCTGAACTGGAACTTCCCCAATGAAGCTGGAGGAAACATTTGCATAATTATGGGTGTGGCCAGAGGGGGACATAAAGGGGAAACAGAGTTCTAAGGACAGGTTCATAGGCACAGAATGAAAACTCACTTTGCTGGGCATGGTCAAGGCCAGCCTGGTCTGCAGAGTGAGTTCCAGGACAGCTGGGGCTACAGGGATACCCTGTCTTGAAAAGACCAAAAAAAAAAAAAAAAAGAAAGAAAAGAAAACTCACCTACATCTGCACAGGTTCAGTGGACACAAGATATTTATTTATCAACACAATTGGCCTAGGAGACAGGCCATTCTGGTAGCTAGGGGAACTCGTGTCCTCTGAGTTCTGGCCCATTCCTCAAAACTTAATTTAAGAGTCAGTCTGTTTTGTTCAGATGATTGCAACATCTGTTAGTGAAATTCACCATAGAAGGCTTCCCCTATAGGCTGAGAATCCCGTGACAGAGTAATGCTCCACTGGGCTCTGAAGGACTGTTCCTAGGGTCAACTCCAACTCTCCTGGGTTTGGGGATTTGGGTATTTGTGCACCGCAGTTGCTGTAACCAATTCCAAAGGTTGGCTGACATTCTTTCTTTGAAGTCTAGAATGTCATGGTGTCTGACACCTGCTTAATGTCCTTTAGGTGCTTAGGGACAAAAGGCCTGCTCTCTAATCAACTCTAACCAACTATACCTGCTTTATGCTTTTGTGGAAAGCGCTTTTATTTGTTTCAAATAAAATCAAGGTTTATTGAGGACTATACTTGAGAGCATACTATGAACTTTGGAAACATGACCTCATGGGGCTGAAGGGATGGCTTAGCAGTTAAAGACACTTGCTGCTCTTCCGGAGAACTGAGGTTTGATTCTCAGCACCCACATGGCGATTCACAACTGCCTCCGTGCTTGTGGTAGGCAGACATACACTCATGCACACATAAAACTAATAACATATTTAAACCAACAAAAATAACATCATTTTGCCTCACTAGAGCCCTCTTAAGCAGATATTCCTATTAGCTCCTGACTTTACAGATAAGGAACATGAGGATCACAGAGGTTAAGTTGCCCTGAGTCACATAGCTAGTGAGTAACAAAGGCTGGATTCAAGGTTGGGCTTTCTGCCACTGAATCTACATTCCTTCACATGACACTCTAGTGTCTTACTATTAACTCATAGTGTCTACACCACTCAGCTGTATTGGGACTAGATATGATTTCTCTTTTAGAATTAAGCAATCCAAAATTAAAGTGAACCAGGCATGGTGCCACACACCTCTAATCCCAGCACTCAGGAGGCAGAGGCAGGTAGACCTCTGTGAGTTCAAGGCTACCTTGGTCTACATAGCGAGTTCCAGGACAGTTGGGGATAGAAGGAGACCCTGTATCAAAAAGACCAAAAAAAAAAAAAGTAAAGTGTTTTACCCAAGGTAAAAATAGCAAAAGCAAACATTTCAATGAGTGAAGCCAGAACACTGCGTGGCTAATGTAGAACACAGAACCAAAACAGTATCTCATAAAGAGAACTGCTTGCAACCTAATGGCACCTGCCTGGGTCTAAAACATAGCCATGTCTGGTCCTTGTTCACCTGACTTAGTAAACTATAAATAGAATACGGCAGACCTTTCTTTCCTGTCTGTCATCACTCCTGATTCCACAAGCTGCTATGTTCTCAAGAATAAAATCTTAAAAGTAGTCTTCTTAACAAGTTGGGCTCCAACACATAACTTCAGTCGTTTCGCTTTGGTTCTAACATATTTAAGTACACCCTATAACGCTTACAACCTGACAACTTAAAGGGTAAATATTGCTGCCAGTTTCAGCAGGATATGGTGGTTCATGCTGTGATCCCAATACTCAGAAGGCTGAGGCAGGAGAATTTCCACAAGATAAAGCCCAACCTAGATTACATAGTAATAGACCGCTCTGGGCTACAATGTGAGACAGTGTTGAAAACCAAATGAATGAACAAAGAGCCAGTTTAAAAGTAAGTGTTCAAGGGCTGGCTAGATGGCTCAGTGGGTAAAACCAGACTGCCAAACCAGACGGCTTGAGTTCAATCCCCAGGATATAGATGGTGGAAGGAGAGAACTGCCTCCCTCATGTACTACTCTGACCCCCACATGCTTACCACAGCATGCTGTATGCTCCTTTCTCCAGACACATGCAGACAAAATAAATAAACATACAATAAAAACTTTAATGTGGCCCAAATATTGTTCCCACAGATTCATACCCACATGGAAACGTCCAGTATAGAAGGACAACACCCACTTAAGAGGCTCTCCACCCTTTATCCCAACCTGACTTCTCCTACACACAGATGTGCACATGTATGCATGTACATGCTTTCCTAGTCACACAGTGTGAACTTTATTTGGCATCTGTCACTGAGGAGATGTGTCCCTTCCTCTCAGCATAGGGCCTGCAGACAAAACACTGAACAGAATGTCAGGTGACCTGAGTTCTAGTTCTTAGGGACTGTGTTTCCTCTCCAAGTCTTTTTGTTTGGTTTTGTTTTGGTTTGTTTGTTTGTTTGTTTGTTTGTTTGTGACAGGTTATGACTGTCACAGCCCAAGCTGGCCTCAAACTCAGGTTCCTCAAGTGCTAGGATACAGGTTGGATTAGCACACACTGCTCCCCTCTGTTTTAGCCCCCTTCTCCCTGCACAAGCAAACTTTCCATGATTTCTACTGTTACATCCTATTATTTCCTACCATAATCTCTTTTCTACCCAGTGTTGTGATGGCAAAAATCTCCCAAAATATTTTTCCTAGACTTTTAGTAAGAATTTCCCAAAGACACATCCCTAGGCTAAGGTAACATTTTACTAACCCCCAAAGAAGTATCTTTATATTTACAGACAAATATCCCAGACACCACCCAAAAACAGAAGCTTCTTTTGTACCAGATGAGATTAGTACAGAGTCCCACAACTAGACACACACAGACAATGGTCTGTGAATTGCACATGCCTAGACAACACATCTACAATGCAACTATACACATCAGCCCCAAGCATCACAGAACAAGGACCCAAGAAGGCATTAACTACCTCTCAACTCTCATTAAAGAAGTTCCTCCATGCAAAGGGAGACCAGGAACCCAAAAGGGCCTGAATGTCCAAACCATGAAGATTAGGAGTCTACAGAGTGTGGTTCCACGGACAGGCTGCCTATCAGCTTCACTCACCCAGGGCTCAGGCAACATTGCAGAAGAGGGGGTGGAAAGATTTTAAGAGCCAGGGAGGTGATACAAGACAAATGGAAATGAATCCTACAAGGTCCTGAGACTGGTTCATATGACCTATACCACTGATGTCAGCATGCACAAGACTTGTACAAACTCAGCTGAACAAAAACCCAGAACAGAACTGCAGAAATGGGTAGCAGAGCCCAACCTTGCCTGAGGAAATATTGGCAGCTGATGGGTGAGAAAGCCCTGGCCTTCTTTAGGAAAAGGACTCCAGATAAGATAAGCTAACTAAAACTCAGGGGATGTGCTAACACTAAGGAGTAGGCAGGGAGAGTAGATTGGCTCAATGGACCCTAGCACAAATGACAGAATGTTTAAACTTGGGGGTTGGGGGAGGACTTCAGGAAGGTGCGAAGGGAGAAGCGGGTATAAAGATGATTAAGACTGATTGAAAAATTATGTACGAAACATATAAAAATTTAAATAAAAAAAATTAAAAAAGAAGAATTTCTGAGTGTGGTGGTGCATGCTAGTCCCAGCACTCAGGAGAAAGGCAGGCGCATCTCCATGAGATCAAGCCAGCCTGGTCTATTTAGAGAGTTCCAGGCCAGCTGGGGCTCCAGGGAGAACCTGTCTTTTTTAACCTTTCAAGGTGGACTGGGGACTGCTGAGATACCCAGCTTGTGAACTAAGCAGCTAATGGGAATTCAGTCTTATCAGAATATGAACTGCCATTGTTGGACTACCTGGGCTGTATCATGTAGGCCAGTGCAGGGGGATCAAGACAGGACGCATGCTTACTGGACTTCATTTGGGGGACTACGGAAGGGAAAGACCCCAGTGTGGAGCACAAGTGCAGGATTGACGGTTGTTTGGGCTTGCCAAGGAGGAGCCTTTGAGCACTTCCTTAAGGAAAATATGACATCTTTTAGGAAAAAAAAAGTTCCCCAATTCAAGTGATATGTGTATGTAAGTATATATTTATGTATATATAACTATGTATATATACTGAAGCAATACAAGTAGAAGAGAACAATAACAACAAAAGAATTGGAAAAAAAAAACTCTGGAAAGACTCAAAAAAAGATGCAGGACGTGTATGGCAGAATGCAGGAACTCGGGTGGGGTGGGGGGGGCATGGAAAGGGAAGTAACTCTAGATTCGATTGAGAAATGATGTAAGACTTATGGGAAAAGTTTAATAATAAAAAAGAACAAAAAAGAATCAATAAACTAGTAAAAAAGAAACTGCTAAACATTATATATATATATATATATATATATATTTGACTTACACAGTTTTCTTTTACTTCTTCTCGCAAATTCATCAGCTAAAAATGAGAACTAAGAAGGATATGGAGGATTCTTTCTATTAACATTACAGAGATTATTCCTGCTGCTATCGGAAAATGCATTAGGCTATGTGATTTTTAAGCAACAGAAACTAATTGCATATAGTTCTAGAGATGAAGCTGAGGATCAAGGTGGATTTGGTGTCATGTGAGGTCTGTTCACCATCTATGGCGCCTTCCTTCTTTTTCTTAGAAAATAGACTGGAGTCATAAAATGTGATGGAAAAATGCAAATGACATTTTCATTTAATGATCATAGGGCTATTGGTGAGCACAGAACCTCAGACATCCAGAGGTGTATGAGCTGTAAAGTAGTAAGACCAACAGCAATCACAATGTGGGCACACCAGGATATCTGAAACTGCTAAACGTTATATATATATATATCATTGTTCAATGTCTTTGAGTCAAGTGTGATCACATTCCACATGCTGTTCTTCCCTTCTTGGCTCAGCTCCAGGACTTGTCTCCTACCTGCAGGCCGACAGTCTCTAGGCTTTGCCCTCACAAGAAGTGGGGAGGGAAAACTGCAGGAGATCACCCATGGAAAAATGAGCAGACTCACACACGTGGAAAGCCAGGAAAATAGTAACTCCTTCATTTTCTGTCAGTGAGGTCTATATATTGAAGGCTACTGTGCTCTGGTCAAGGAAGTGGGGGAGCAGGCAGAAGGGAGGGGTGAGCCACCTTGGTTCTAATTGGGGGGCTGCAGAGCTCTGGTTTGTGCAACAGGTAACTAGAGGTGTGACATTTTGCTCAATGCCTCAAGAGAAGGGAACATCTGGTTCTGGAACTTTGCAGAGATAGGAAAAGCAAGAATCATTGTAATATCCTGAATCTTCCTGCTACAGATAACTCTGAATGCCCACAGAGATATCAGATAACCGGAGATCTTCCAGGACTTACAAGTTCTTGCTTCAAGCCAAACACAAAGTTTCATTTATATGTATATATATACATATAAATGAATATATATATTCATATATATATATATACATATAAATGAATATATATACATATAAATATATATATATATATATATCTGTGTATGACTATATATTTTTCGTTTTGGGAAAAGATACATTTGGTGGTAGATTGTAGGATGGACTATGGACTATGCATAAGGATGTACCAAGATTTATATTTGGGGTTTCAATTTTTGGGCCAATGTATATTCAAACTGGGAGAAAGAAATTCCTAAACATCAGAACTGTAGAATTTTTAACCACAAAGAAATTATACATGTTTAAGGACCTAGACATGTTCAGCAGTTTTCAGTTTGAAACAATGTATATATATGCATGAAACATCATGTGACCCTATAAATATGTACAACTTTATATTTGTATATGTCAGCCAAAACAAAACAAAAAGAAAGAGGGAAATATCCTCTGTTATAAATACTCTCCTTGACTGATTTTAAGTTACCAACTTGTTTTTGGTGAACACAGATCAGATCATTCATGATCAGCTCAAACTAGACACAGCACATCACTACTTCTACTGTCTCTATATGCAACTAATACTACTTTCATATTAGTCACCAATGAGTTGGGATTCCCAAATTCACTGGCTCTGATTGGTCTCTTTATTTCTAAATATCTCTGTCCAGGAAACTCTATGCTTAGATTCTGTGGTAGTTCATTTTAAGTATTACAGTGAAATAACCAAAGCTAGATATTTATAGATAAAAGGAGGGGGGAAGAGTAGATTTCTGACTGCCCTTGATTCTCTTATTTCATTATTTTTATTTTATTTTTTTTATGTATATGAGTGTATTGCCTTCAGGTATGTAAGTGCACCCATGTTCTGCAATGCCTACAGAGGTCAAAAGAGGGCATTGGATCCTCTGGACCTAGGGTTATAGACAGTTGTTAGCCACCATGTTGGTGGTGGGATCTGAACTCAGGTCCTCTGAGAGAGCAGTCAGTCGTTTTAACCACTGGCCACCTGTCCAGCTCCCACGCTCAACTTTCAATGTTGTATTTTAATTCATCACATATATGAAAGTTCCAGGCCAGTTGGGGCTACAGGGAGACAATGTCTCAAATAATCTTCCCTCAGAAAAAAGATGAGAGTGGGATGTTTTATTATTGTGTCAGGACATAGCTGACCTTTATGTTCAGTGGTGTTTGTTTTGTGATATTGGGAGTGTCAATGTTTGATGCAGGTGTATTTATACTTTACTTACACTTCTGGTCTTGTCTGTCAGATATGCTAAATGCATATCTGGACTATCATCTCTTTTCTTAACTGAGAAATATTCTTCTCTGCTTTATTTTGAACATGTTTTCTATGCTTTAGAATTAATTTATTCTTCTCTTTCTATACCTATAACTTAGAGATTTGTTCTTTTCATAGTGTAGTGTATATTCTGGATTCTCCACTGGTACATCCTTACAAGTTTATCTTTGCCTTTGTTGGATTGTTCTGGATCTTGTCTTCAAACTCAGATATTCTGTTCTCTCCTTGGCCCATTCTATTGCTGAGACTTTCCACAGTTTCTCATATTTAAGCACTAAATATACAGAACAAAGAAAGAATATTAAATGTGGCAAGAGTGAATCACTAAGTCATATACAAAGGCAGGCCCATTGGAATATTATTCAACTGAAACTTTAAAGTTTTTCCATTTAAGACCCCTTTTTGCCAAGAAAAATTTATACGACTTCAGGTAACTGGAGTTGTAGGCAGATGTGAGCAGCCTGACATGGACGCTGGGCATCAAACTTGGGTTCAAATGAGCAACAAGTCCCCTTAATCAATGAGCTTTCTCTCTAGCCCCTCAAGAATTTTTGACTATGAGTCATTGTGTTTCTATCTCATCTTCTTCTTCTGTCCTCCAAATTTTAAGCTTGATCTCCTTATCATATCCAGAGATCATTAACAATAAAACCTCAAGACAATAAAGTTAAAATACTACCAAAGCAGTCAAACGTGTTGGCACACACCTTTAGTCCCAGCACTTAGGAGGCAGAGAGAGGTGGATCTCTGTGAGATTAAGCATAGTGACAACTGGGGCTACAGGGAGACTTTGTCTCAAAAAAGATAAGTACTGCCAAAGCTATGTGAAAATTAAATAAAGGGAAAGGGCTAAAAAGGAAAAAATATTAAAAATCTAATAATAAAAATGTGTATATGAAAAATTATACAAATATATGAATGAGAATAGCAAACAGAGCTTGTACTTTATTTTAAACACAATGAAATGGGAATACTTCTAAAAATGTTGTAAGTAAAAAGTGAAACACAAAAGGGAAAATCGGAAAAAAGAGAGAGAGAGAGAGAGAGAGAGAGAGAGAGAGAGAGAGAGACTTTCAGACCAGGAAACAATCCTTGGATCTCGGCTTATTCTTTGTTCCTACCTCTAACTAAAGTAACTACGCACTCTCCCCATGCTTCCAGAACTATGGGACTGCATGTACTAAATATGTGATCTTTTACTTTCCACGAGACTATAAAATCAGAGTTGACCGTGCCTGGTTCATTTTGCATCTCCAGTTTTTTCTTTTATAACAGAAGGGTCAAACAGTGTTTCCCAACTTTCATTGAGCTCCTGTGTAGGAAGATCCAGTTTGAATTGGGGTCTAGTTCTCAGCTATCACCCCTCAGGGCACCATGTGGATGAGAGTCAGGGGATCTCTCTGACCCCACCTCAAGGAGGAGCAAACAGCGTGGCCTAGATGTGTGATGCTGGGTGGGATGGGAGTGTGCAGTGGTGTGGAATTGGGGGGCCTATGATTGGCTCTAGGAACTAAGGTCATTTGGTTTATAGAAGCATGCGGTAGCAAATAACAAATCGAATTCCCCATTAACATCATTACAGAATTCCAGGCCATCATTTTTTTTTTAATTTTTTGCACATGTACAGGCCAAAGCAGGCCTGCATTTCGTTTTGGTGGCCAGTGGGTTGGAAAGAGGTCCCAGTGCAGACCACCAATCTGGATAGCTGGTGTTGTGAGTGGACATAGTCTGAGATAGGCCAACAGCCATCAGCCTGAAATTCCTGTCCAGGGTTCAGCAGTCTCTGGGCAGGTGGGAAGTCACAGTCAAGAGTGGGAAACGTGTCTCATTGTCCCAGGCTAAGGGCCTGAGGTGGAAGTACTTCTCAGGCCAGGCTACAGGAAGTAGCCGGCTGGTATCTGCACAGAGAGGCCAGCTCCCTACAGTGGCTGCAGGCAGGTGCTGTGTTCCACGTGGTACCTATTTGTTACAAAGAAAGCTTCCTACACTCCTGGTGTCCACAACTGCCTGGGAGACTTGGCCCCTTGAAGCACCAGTGGATTAGTCATCTATTTTTTAAAGGGGTGGAAAAGTGAAATTCTGATGGAACCTGGAGTCCTACAAAGCCTAGGATAGAAAGTTAGAATTCAAAACTGAAAAACCGTGTGGAACAGTAGATGGCGGTAGAACACTGTTTCTCAGCCTAACAGTTGCAAGACAAACTAGCCAAATATTAAGAAAACAAAACGAATCCCAAAAAAACAAACTTGCTACCCAGTGTGGTTTAATGGCGCATGCCTGCAATCCCAGTGCTGGAGGCTAAGGCAAGAGATTTTCTGTGAGTTTGCCAGCCGGGGCTACATAGTGAACTCCAGGACAACCCATGTTACATAACAAGACCCAGTCTCAAAAACTTAACAGATAGGAGCTAGAAAGATGGCTCAGTGATTGTTGAGCACTTGATGCTCTTGTAGAGGACCCAAGTTTAATTCCTAGCACCCACATTCTGTGGCTTATAACCACCTGTAATTTCAGCTCCAAGGGATCTGATAGCCTTCTCTAATCTCCACAGGCACCCACAGTGTGTGCACATACCCACACACAGACATGCATACACATACACATAACTTTAAAACATTTTTTTAAAAAAATAGATAAAATACATCCATGCTTTAGTCAATAATAATGTATTCATGTTAGTTGTAACACACAGCACTAATTCTAATTAAATGCACCAAACTAATATCAGTTGTTGCTAAGAGGTAAGTAGGTAGGATATTTACTAAAACTTTCTACTAGCAGCACTGGCCAGTATTCCATGGGCAACTTCACGTCAGTCTTGACTCTGAACACATAACAGGTGCCCTCTGCATTGTGGACAGCACACAGAGCCAAGCTGTGCTGCCTCAAGCACTTCAGCTCAGATTCAAGATAACTGATTTCAAGACAATTGAAAATTTCATTGTTCTGACTGTATATTCAAAGTTTTCTGCTTGCATAGAAATGATGAGTTAATTATAGGAAACAAATATTTTCAATATATATCACTGTATTGTACTGTGTTAGAATGATGAAGATACTCTACGTCCTAGAATATCAAATGTTCAAATTTAATATAGGATTAAGTTCTGGATGTAAAAATAGGCATATGTATACATCTCATTCATATGCAAATTTGCTTTTGTCTTTAATAAAGGTAAAATTATATGTATCACAAAGAATTATGTGGATTTTTTGCTTGTTTGTTTGCTTGTCTTTTTGAAACAGAGTCTCCCTGTAGCTCCAGCTGTCCTGGAACTCACTATGTAGACCAGGCTGGCCTTGAATTCACAGAGATTCACATGACTGCCTCTGCCTCCGAAGCACTGGACTTAAAAGCATGCCCCACCATGCCCAGCCAAAGAACTGTTTTTAAATAACTTTCTTATGATTTGCTGTTAGTAAATATTTTATTTGTGTACATATTTTATAAACCTATATGCCTGGAGAGACATACATTTTTCTTGGCAAGAAAAGGTCTCAAGTGGAAAAACTTTGAGTTGCAGTCTAATAATATTCCAATGGACCTGCCTTTGTGTGTTTCACTCTTGCCACTTTTAATATATTTTCTTTGTTCTTATACTTTGTTTAAGTATAACCCAAGAAGCTCTTTTCTGGTCTTTTCTGTTAGGGACCCTAATGGCCTCCTGTACCTGAATTGGCATCTGTTTTCTTAACTGAGAAATATTCTGTTCTTCTTTCTTTTTGAAAATTTTTTCTATGCTTTTAGAATTCATTTATTCTTCTTCTATACCTATAACGTGTACATTTGGTCTTTTCTTGGTGTAGTGTATATCCTGGAATCTCCACTGTTACCTTCTTATAATTTTATCTTTGCCTTTGTTGGATTTTTCTGGTTCTTCTGTCTTGTCTTCAATCTCAGATATTCTGTTCTCTCCTTGGTCCATTCTATTACTGAGAATTTCCAGTTTTTTCTTTGACTTATGTTTTAGTTCCAGAATCTTAGATTGCTTTTTTTCTTCAGTATTTCTATCTCTTTGTTAAATAATTCTTTAATTTATGCATTGCCTTATTATTTCCTTTAGTTGTATCTGTCTTTGATCATTCTTATGATCATTATTTTGAATTCTCTGGGATTTCATCTAAAACACTCCTATTAGATGCCATTACTACAGGGTTAATAAATTTTGGATGAGTTATGTTGTCTTGGCTTTACATGTTTCTTATGGTACTCAAGTGCTATTTATACTTCTGGTGTTACTGCATTGTTTGGTTTATTGTTTAATCAGCTAGATTCCTTCAGTCTTTACAATGTTCAATGGGACATGGATTTGGAGAGCTGAGTGTATACTTAAGAAAATAGTTCTTTGTTCTGGGAGCTCAGAGTGCCTGGTGTAAACTCTGTATTATTACTTGAGTAGGATGTTAACTTTGATTACAAATGCAGCTTCTGGGCATTAGTAGTATGCAAATTTTGTGCTAGCCAATGAAAAACAGTGGCCCGTTTGCTTTCAACACTGTTGGATGATGAATAACCAAGTACAGTATTTAGTATACTCAGATTTTGGTTAATAGATTCAGATTGGAAGGGTAGTAGAATGCATAAAGATAAGGAAAAGTATTAGATTAACCTGTAGAAAAACAAAAATTGAGCTTGAGAAGAGAAAGTTGAGATACTGTTAGCATCCACATATTTTAGAAACTGTGAAAACCACAAAAGTTGTAATTAAGAAGTGAAAGGAAGAGGGCGTAAAAGATGAGCTAAGGAGAAAAAGACATCCTAATAAGAGCAGGGGGAGTAATGAGGTGTGAGGGGAGACCGCCCTGAAGAACGCCTCGCAGTTCTACGTGAACAGAAGACAGTGCGAAACCCCAGTGAAATAGATATACAAAGGCAAAACCATCATGAGACATAAATGCAAAAACTAGAAATTAAATAATAGAAAATAAGAAAAATTTAAAAATACTTATTGTGGTGTTTGAAGGAGAAATGTCCCCCATAGGCTCAGGATTTGAATTCTTGGTCCCCAGTTGGTGGCGCTGTTTGGGGAGGCTGAGGCTGTGAAGCCTTGGTGGAGGATGTGTGTCACTGGGGGTGGACTTCGAGAGTACATAGCCTCACCTCACTTCCAGTTCCAGCTCTCTGCTTCATGCTTTTGATTGATAATGTCATCGCTCAGTTTCCTGATCTGACTGCCTACTCCCAGGGCCACTCCACACCATTTAAGATTTTCCCTTTGGAACTGTAAGCCAAAATAAACTCATTCTTCCATAAGTTGCTTTTGGTGATACTGTTTTATCACAGCAACAAAAAGTAATATATTTATACAAATAATTACTGGCACAGATGTGCTGAATTGAAAGGTGAAAGACTCGTTTCTCTAGCTCCAGGAGGCTCTGTGTTGTATTCTCCCACCAGTCTCTGTTTTTGTTTTGATAATTATATTTTATGTATATTAGTGTTTTGGCTGCATGTATGTGTACACCACATGTGTACAATGACCACGGAGGCCAGAAGGGAGCTTCAGATACACCAGAAGAATTACGGAGGATTGTCAGCTCTCACATGGTGACTGGGAGCCAAACCCAGGTCATCTGCAAGAGCAACCAGGGCTCTTAACTACTGAGCCATCTCTCCAGCCTCTTCCCAGTCTCTCTTTTAATCACATAGTACTTTCTTACTCTATGTCTCCATGAGGCTTGTGCAATCATTGATTCTGTGTTACAGACAAAACTTAGGTTCAGGAAAGCCAAATGACTTTTCCTAGATAACATAGTAAGTGGCAGAACAGGGCCTCAAGCCCAGACATTTGCATAGTTGGCATAATTAACTTTCAATTTTACTATGCATAGTCTAAATTTATTGGAGAACATTTGGAATTTGTAGTGCATACCCACTTGGCAGTGTTTAAGACTCAGATTATCTTCTCAAATCAATTCTATTCTCATATTTTCTCTCTCTCTCTCTCTCTCTCTCTCTCTCTCTCTCTCTCTCTCTCTCTCCCCTCTCAAGCATAAAGATTATTATTATACTCCTGAGACAATCGAAAAAGTACTAATTTTATACCCCCAGGGTCACTTCAGCCTGAAATTTTTCCATTAATTATCAGCTAAGTTTATACCTTTTAAAAACACTTTTAAAATATACTCTCAAAAGATGGAGAAAGAGGATGAGGAAACAGCCCAGACAGAGCCAAGTTATTAAACTGCACAAATTTGTTTTTTGAACAAATTAAAGAAGCCATTAATGTTTGGGGGATTTTCAGTGTTTAAAATTACATATCCGGCTAGAGGTATAGCTAGGTGGTGGAGTGTTTGCCTAGTGGGTGCAAGGTCCTGAACTCAGTCCCCAGTACCTCTAAATAATAAATTAAGTTAAATAATTATATTCATACTTAATGACACTAGGTTTTGTTTTGTTTTGCATTTTAGCAATATGATAACACTTCTTAGTGAGTGTTCTGCGTACAGAAGACTCCAATGTGAGACCATCTCAGTCCCCTTTGGATACAGCTTCAACTTGTCTCTGGTCTCTGCACAAGTCTTTGTCCTATTGCCCAAATGGACCTTAAATGTCCCCAGTGAAGGTCTGAGCTGCTCTGTACTTATACAGAACCACTTCATATGCCAGATTAAATATTTCTTGATTTCAGCACATTTCTAAACAATAAATTGGCCTACCATATGGATAGAGTTAAGGGAAAAGTAAACTGAAATATGTGAATATTGTGAAAAATCTAGCAGCTATCTTGGGAAAAACAGTGACTCTGTTTGTTTGTTTGTTTGTTTGTTTAGAGAGGCTTCCTCTAGTCCCAGCTTGCCTGGAACTCAATATGTAGAGCAGACCTGCCTCCACCTCACAGAGTTCCTCCTGTCTCTGCTTCTGGAGTATTGGGTGTGAACCACCAGGCCTAGGTTTTTGAAAGCCCATGCACCAGAGAGCACAAATCTACCCCGACCTAACCATCTGGAGTCAGCCAATATTAGACAAGTGAGTCCAGAGGTTTATTAATATATTAATGTTCAATTAGAGAGTGTAGAGAGAATGGGTTGGCTCTTAAAACTCACAGAATGTTAAATGCAGTTCAAAGATATCTTAAAGACTTTTTGACAAATGTCCAGTTTCTTTTGGCTGGAGACAGCCTGGCAGGATGTGGCCTTTCCTGCCTGTGATTGAATTCCTGGCACCATTTTCATTCTGTGGACTCACATGAGGATTTATCCAAGTGAAAAATTAGTTTTTTTCTCATTCTTCTGGAGAGAGAGAGAGAGAGAGAGAGAGAGAGAGAGAGAGAGAGAGGAAATACAATAGGTGAAATGCTTTGCTTCAGTAAACTAGTGATAATTTTCTAATTTGAGAATGTGTTCATGAATACATCTTTTCTTACATTTTTAGAAACATTCATTAGTTAAAGAATCCCACTGGCCCTAAGAAAAATTTCAAAAACAGTGACAAAGCATATACATTATATATTGTTAATTTGTTATGAGAAAGAAGGTCTGCTTTTTACCTTTTGAGAGATTTAAGGCAGTATTTCCTTTAAATTTTCTCTGAGTTAGTCAATCTCTTTACTAATTGGGATCATAGTAACTAGGAAGGAATAGACTTGCCATTTCTTTTTCCTTTAAGTTTGTAGTCCAATTGTAAGACTGTTTATAGAGGAACATGCATGAAAATAAATGGCATTATTTTATTTATTTTTTTGTTTGTTTGTTGGTTTGTAGACAAGTTATTGCTATACATTTCAGAATGACCAGAACTCACTACACAGTCCAGGCTGGCCTCAAACCCTCCATACTCCTGTCTCAGCTTCCTGAGTGCTAGAATTACATTCTTGTACCATTCAAGTTATAGAGCATTTATGATTAAGTGCTAAGTGTTGATGTGTCAGTCAACAATTGGGGGATTTGGAAAATGAATTAAATGAAAGGCAGGTACTATGGTATGGACTGAATGTTTTTCCCACCTCATGCCCCAAAAGAATGTTGAACCCTAATCATCAATGGATGTGGTGGTATGGGGGGAGGATCCCTGGGAGTTGACTAAGATATGAGGGTAGAGCCTCATTGAGTACCCTTCTCTTAAGTACCCTTAAGAGAAACATGAGACTCTCTCTCTCTCTCTCTCTCTCTCTCTCTCTCTCTCTCTCTCTCTCTCCTGTTTTTCTCAGGTGGATTTTCTAGCACTATGATCTTGTGAGAAACAATGTTTATTCTTTTGTTGAACCTCCCCTACCACCCATCCCACCCCAGCATGCTTTTTTGTTAAAAGATCCCAAGCTGAATAAGGTAGAAAATGTGCTCATTTCCTATTGCTATGTAATAAATCACCACAAACGTGGACACTTAAAAATAACACCTAATTAATAGTCCACAGATCTGTATGTCCAGACAGACTTGGACTGCTACTTCAATTCCAATCCCTTTAGGGTCTCACGAAGTGATAGTACAGCGTCCTTTTAGATCTAGTAACTTGTTCTGGCAGCTGACAATGCTTGTCCAGTTTCAAAGGTGTAAGTGAGGCTGTTTTAAGAAAATGTTTTTTAGCATTTACTTCAGAGTTTCCCAGAGTGGTGCAGAGTATAAAAGTATAGGATGATTATCTAACAAAAGTTACCATTTATAGAGTGTCTATATCAGATCTTGAGTTGGAGTAAGCAAACCCCATACCTTCTGTGCGCTTCTTTCAAACCCTGGAAGAGACGATGCCTTCACTCCTATGGTCTAGGGAAGAAAACTGAGACTTAAGAGATGTTAAACAACTTGGGTAGCCAGGACCATGCATGTATAGGGTTGATCAAGAAAAACCCGAGTTCTTTTAACTGAACACCAGTATCTCTTGAGGTAATGCTTAACAAAGGTTGAAATATGCTTTTAATTATGATTTTTCATAACATACAAATATTTATAAAGTAGCTCACAACTTATTTTGGTTGCTTTCATGAAATTATTTGAGATTAAGTTACTAACCAGAGCATAATATAGATAGCCTAGGGTGCAGAGGCCATCTACTGCTAGAGAGACTGTCACTAAAGAAATCTTGGGACTTAGGCCATGACATATTATGTCATGCCAATACCAGGTCCAAAACAACACATTGCTTTTTCAACCTGGGAAATGGGCCAGTTGGAGTGCCAGAATGCCGACATTCCCGACAATGGACATTCCCAACAGAGTACCTGGCTCATCCTGACATCCAAATGACACCCACTCTGGGTGCCCAGGTTAGATATCTCCTGGGAAAATGGTCCAGCACTCAGTTTGTTCAAAGCACCAGTAACAATCAAGGACATCTCTTTTGATAGGGAAAAAACTGGAAACCAAAGCATCAGAGGGAGAAGAAAGATTAGAGAGCCAAGATAAGCCATAAGGAGATATGGAGGATCCCTTACTGTACCTTGTACAATTTCAGTGTTCCTCGAAGAGTCCAAATGACCCCAGCTCCTTTAAATGTAAATTATATACCATATTTGACCTGAAGTCTCAAAACAATATCTCATTATCGTAAGATCACATTTAACCTCTGATTCAACATTATGGAAGAAAAAAATGACTGGGAAGGAGCTACAGATTTGTTTTGATTTTGCATCCAGCTATATTTCTGAGAAAGACACCAAGTCCTGGGTTCAGCAGTTCTTTATTCAGTCTTTTATTCATATCCTCTTTGAGTTCTTTGAACATGTTTATAATTGCTATTTTGAAATCATTGTATCTGCATCCCCAGATCACCATTCTCAGGAAACATCAGGAACGGAGCTGAATTTCTGTAGTAGGCATATATAAATTCATGTTGTATTCTTCTTAAAATGTTCTTTTATTTTATTTTACATGTATGAGTATTGTGTGTGCACATATGTAAATGCACCACATGTATGTAATGCCCACAGAGGCCAGAAGAAGGTTAACAGATCCCCTGAAACTGGAGTTATTGGCAGTTGAGGGCCAACTTGCGGGTGCTAGAAACTGAACTGGGTCCTCTGCAAGAGCAACCAGTGATCTTAACTACTGAGCCATCTCTCTAGCCTCCTGTTTATAATGTTATTGTTATTATTGTTGTTGTTGCTGCTGCTGCTGTTGTTGTGTTTATGAGACACAAGCATCTGGACTTTTGTCATTGGTAGTGTGTCTTGCTATGAAAGATGATCTCATTTTTGTTGAGTGGTTGTTTGTATCTTTGTTTGCTCTTGTCCCAACTTGTCAGATGAGTGGTGCTTAGTGTCCAATTTGGGGACCACTTTATGTTGATGATCAAATGGGGTTTAGGAAGTGGTTTCAGTTAAGCTAAGGATAGGTGCATCTTTTAAGTTGAGGTTCCAAGGATGATTCTTCATGGTTGTTTAACAGCAGGGTACACTGGCAGGTAGCTAGGTGGATGGCTAATATGTCAGACTGAGAAAGTTCACAGATCTTAGGATGCAGGGATCCTCCTAGTAACCAGAGCAGGTCTGAATGCAAGGCAAATCTGGGAAAGCTTCCGGTAACATACAAGGATCCTGGCAGAGCTCAGATTGTGAAGTTAGAGTGCAGGGAGTTGGGGGAAAGGAGACTTGACAAGGCGAATCTGGGGAACCTCCCAAATCTGGGGGGTCCACAAGGGTCCTAAGAGAGCAGAGATGGTGAAGTGTAAGCTGGTGTGGGAAAGGGATCCCACCAAGGCAGATCTGGAAAAGTTCCCAGGTATGTCCAAGGGTCCTGGCAGAGCTGGGATCACCAAATACAGGGAGCTGGAAGAAAGACTTGCCAAGACAGATCTAGGAAAGTTCCCAGATCTGGAGGTTCACCAGGTTCTCACAGAGCAGGGATAGAAGGCACAAGGAAGTGTGGGAAAGGGCAGACTGGAAGGTTTTAAGATGTGCATTAACAATAGTTATTTATAAGTGATAAATTAGAAGTTTTTCTTTTCCCTTGTCTGTGTATTCTAGTAATTTACAATGAATGCATTTTTTAATGAAACATAGGTTATATACAATTCCTCCAAAGACTATCTGGGCATTTACAGGCATTAATACTGTTCTATCTCAGCTTCTTTTTGTTAAGAACCAGAACTCTACGAAGGAGAGCCACAGAAAGCCCGGCCATTCTCCCGTTGATGGTAATTAACACAGCAAGCAAACATCCCCAGGCAGTACTGGGATGTATCTCCAGCAGGGAATCTCATCAAAGATGACAGGTGTTTAAGACTGATTGACAGTAACAAGTTGACCTCCACAAAGGTGATAACCACCATATATTTATATATATATTATATATATATATATATATATATCATAGTATCATCATCTGACTCTATGGGGGTTCTGATAACTGTTTGCCAACATGGTTTTATATATGCTTCAGTTTTTCAAAAAGTGAAAAATATATATCTTTCATTTCATTTTAGCTCATTTTGGGCAATGAGGAATATGTTATGTTGGTCATTTATTTGTATTTCTTAGTAATTTAAAATTAAAGTTCTGCACAGTACTGGCTTTAAGATTGCTGCTATTCAGAGAAAAAAATACAGGAAAGTAACCTCTCCTTTCTTTGAATTAGCCTTCAGTCCCTGAGGATCTGCCACCTTTCCCATTTAAACATTGCTCAATTCTCATAAAACTTGCATTCTCCTACAACCTGCTCGCAAGCCCCTTTTGCACATCTGACTTCACATGCTATATTCACAAGTCTGTGAATATAGCAAAACGAATGACTAAGACTGGTTGGAACTCCACACAGGCAAGACCCAACTGCTCATACTAAAATACAAACTCCCTTCTGAGGCCCATAGGTGAGCGTTTGTCCCTCACCAGTCTGGCCAACTCCCTTCAGCTCATCACTGGATCCGTCACCATCATCCCTCCTGGCCTCTTTTCTGTCCTCCAACACATCAAGCACTTCATTGTCCCAAGGCTTTGCAATTGCTGTCCCCTCACCTGAACACAGCTCCCAGAGGCCTTTACTCTCACCCCTCATCTTTTTTTAAATGCTATAATTATGTTGACGATTCCATATGAGTATTGAATTTACATCATTTCCATTCCTCCCTCTTTCCCCTCCAGTTCCTCCAGTGGTCACATCACTCCCTCTCAAGTTTATGAACTCTTCTCTATTATTGTTACATACATGCCTATAGCTACATAACCTAATGAGTCTGTGTTGCTGATGTGTCCATGTGTTTAGGGCTGACCATTTGGGATTGGACAACCTATCAAAGGGCTCATCTCCTGAGAAGACCAATTCTTCCTCTCTCAGCAGCCATTGATTACCTGCAGTTCTTCATCTAGAGGTGGAGTCTTGTGAAATTTTCCCATTCCACATTGGTGTTATCATTATGAGGCCTTATTTAAGTAGCCATATTGAGATTTCGTGGGTGCAGTTTTCTGTCATGTCCAGAAGATTCTGTCTAGCAGCAGGTGTTTTGCTTTTATCCCGTCTGCCCATCCATCATCCCCTCCCTAAGCTCAGTTATTCCATGTGTCAGCTTCCTCCTGCTATAGTGAAAACCTGAAAAAGCCAACTTATCAAAAGCTTATTTTGGCCCCATTTTAGAGTTTTCAGTTCATGATGAGTCCATGATGAGTTAATCCCACTGTGTTGGGTGAACCAGCACATTATGGTGAAGCACAGGGCAGAGCAGAACCTTTCACCTTGTGGCTCCACTAGACCTCTCTCTAGGCTCCACCCCCTAAAAGCCACACCACCTCCCCAAAGTACCACTCTGAGGAGCAGTCTTTAACAAATGGGCTTTTAGGGTACACTTATATCACTCTCATACCTCACCCTGTTTCCAGTGTATATGTCAAGGTTCCCCAAGAACACAAGAGACTCAGTGATTTGCTAGAAGGGCTTACCAGGTTCAGGGATGCTATTATATTCACAATTGTGGTTTCTGCCAGTAAAGGAACACACAGCAAAATCAGCAAAAGGGAAGGGGTGCATAGCTGAGATCCAGAAGAAAGCAGACCCATGCCTCCCAGCCCCCTATTAAGGAGTATTCCCATAGAAACACGTTTGATTCTCCCTGTAACAATCGGGGACAACATATGCAAACAATTGCCAACCAGGGGCATTCAGCCCAGCCACAATACTCAAGTTTATTGAACGTCACTCACATGGGCATCCAGTACTCCTGAAAGCAGCTTTAGTGATGTGGTCTCCAGTGACCCTTAGAGGCCAAACTGGTACAGTAGGCCTCAAAGCTTCAGGCATTGAGAGCACTTTTACCCAGAAGGTTATACCAAGGGCTCAGAGGTGATCAGATCCAAGTCTCCTGAAGACAGTCCTTTGGAAAGTACAGGATTTAAGCAACTTGAACCTGCTGCATTAACCCTTTACTGTGTGCCTGCTGACTGTCTTTGCCCTTGATATATATAGTTCCTTCATCCTTGGAATATAGTTCCATGAAGAAAGACTTTGTCCTCCAGCACTCACATGCTCAAGAGGCATTTCTTGATTGAATGGTTAAATAGAACTTTGACTACTATTTACAATAAAGTCTTATTTCCTTGGCTTCCAATAGGAATTTTATCACGTGTAAACACCTTGAGAGCTGGGAAGAAAGTTATAAAAACATAGTATTTTAATAGAGAAAATACTCCTCTAAAGTTAAATCCTTATTAGCATAAAATTCCAAGCATTCTTTTGAGCAGTTTTTAAATTTTATAATTATTTGACTTGGCATGAAAATTCTATCTAAATATGTCAAAAGTTTGAAGAATAATATTTGGCATTGTAATGAATCTCACTTTATTGCAGAGCCTTCCTTTTTCAAATTATAGTAATAATTCTACTATAATGCTTCCTGAAACATTTATGAATTCCTTTAACTTACATTTCAGTAGCATCTTAATCTTTTGAACTTCTTGATGTGGAAATATCTTTTTATCTAATATCATAATTTATTGCAATGTATTCTAGTGAGTGAAAAGTCCTCTTATATGTCTCCAATTTTAGAATAGTTTTGCTTTTAGGGGGTGATTGGGTATATTTAATGGTTATATTACCTAATTCTTAGTTTATGCCATCTGCTAGGGCTACTAATTATAAGTGACGGGGGAACAGCTCACAAATACATAGCAGATCAAAATGAGTTAAAAATTCCTCTAAGTTTCTTCTGTTTAAAAAATGTTCCTACAAAACATTATTATTCATGATTCAGACACAAATTATAAAGTAAGCAGGTCATGCACAGCAGAACAATTAGTTTCCTGGATTAAAGATATCCTAAAGCGACTGTGAAGTCAGGTTATGACTCCATTGGGAAGTCAAAAGCATCTTCAGCATTATACACAACAGAAAGGAAATGAAGGAATGGTGCATGTGGCAGAGTTGATAGTAATGAAAATGGTGTCAACTGTATTCCCTTTGTGTAAGTTCTTGCTCTGAGATGGAAGGGGCTGTTCAGGAGTGTAAGGATATGTATGAGCTCTGTAGGTCTGGGCACTGGCCAGTTGGCCAGCAGGGTCAGTTTGCACTTCACATGGACCAGTGTGTGTGTGGGGGGGGGCATGTCCAGGTGTTCTTAGCTGCAAAGTCTCACATGGTAGGGGTCCCTGGGAAAGGGGAGTGAGCTGTGAGGTTCTGCATCTCATGGCAGGTCCCCGGAGGGAGAGGGAGAGCAAAGTCATTCTGCACTTCCCAGCTAAGTAGCTGAGCTTGGTCCCAGATGCTAATCTCAGGCACGTGCCTCAGGGTCCCCATTCACAGCCAGGTGGTTGTCTGCTGTCTGAGTTCACACCCAGCTCCCGGGTGGGCAGGCCCAGCTTCTGGACTTTGTCTGGCAGGCTGATCAGCTGTGCATGTTTACCTTTGGGCTCTCCTGAGGCCCCTTGCTCAGTTCAGGGCTCCTCCTAAATGCTCTGGGCTGGTTATCCAAACAGCCTTGGGTTAGTGCAGTTTCTGACTAAGCTAAATTAACTTTCCTATTCTCTAAAGTTACAGCATTCCAAATCCACACATTTACTAATGTTATTCTGCTCCTCACACATAGGCACTACACACATGAGTACACTTACACACATGCAGGCAAAACACTTAAACACAGAGAATGAAAACAACAAATAGATTTTTAAGTGATTAGCTTGTTAGAGGGGGTTGGCACTTTCCTCTTGGGAGTGGGTTTCTTCTCCCTACAAAGTGACACTGTCCATCCTGCTCTCTATCTTCCATATGATCCCTCGTCCTGCCCCTTTCCACAGTGAGTTAAAGCAGCATGAAGTCCTTGCAGGAGCCATGCCATGCTCTTGGACTTCTCAGCCTCTAGGAGTGGGGGAAGGTGGGGGGCTGTGGATGTGTACTAGGTGGAGTGGGGGAAGGTGGGGGGGCGAGGGGGTGAGGGGGTGAGGGTGGAGGGTGGGTGTAATGGGAGTTGGGGGATGGGGGTGAAAAGCCTAAGGCAGCAGCCAGGCCACTAGAACGGACAGGCTGTATTAAATATTTGGAATTCACCCTATGTGCAGTGTGAATCACTTGGGGAGTTTAAAGCAGGATATCAAAGTTTAGTGACACATTTCATCCTGGTAGGAAGGTCCTTCATCCACTACAAGCCCCTTTGTTGCTCTCTCCCAGCTTCCATTTCTGCTCCAGTTCTGTCATGTAAATGGAGCTGACTCTCCAAGAGTTATTAGAGGAAAGTCATGAAGTTAGTCTTATTATTAACTGTTCCCAAAGTTTTCAGTTTATTAGTTGCTTAACTACTGTTTGACATCAATCTGGAGAAATATGTTTATGACTTGCTGCAAAGCTTTTCTTTATCTATATTTTAATCAACAAATCATGTATCTATGGGACATGTATCTTCATATGATTTACAATCTATGGGATTGCCTAAAACTTAGAACAAATATATTAAATGACAAAATTTATTCAAAATTATGTCTAATAAACTCTCAGTGAAAATTTATTGGATGTAGTGTCGGAAAGAAATTAAAAACCATATATTTATGATCCAAATCAATTACAATCCCCAAGAATGAGAGAAAATATTTGCAAATTATATGTTTGTTAAGTAACTTGTATGCAGAATGTATAAGAAATTCTTATTTCTTATACAGTAAGTAGTCAAACACCTAATATTAAAAATTGGCAAGGATGCTGCATCTTAAATCATTTAGGAAATGCAAACGGAAACCATAATGACATGCTATTTTGCAGTGAAGAGAACCTTAACCAACAAGACAGAGAACAACAGTTGATGAGGATGGAGAGAAATTGGAATCCCTGTGCACGACTGGTAAGGATGTGAGATGGCGTGGCCACTTTGGAAACACTTTTAAAACACTAAACAAAGAGTTATCATTTGGCTCAAACTCTACATTTACGTTTATACCCAAGCAAAAAGAAAACCTATTTACACAAAAACTGGTACAATAATGTTTATATCAATGCTACCAAACATAGCCCCATGATAAAAATAACTCAAAAGTCCATCGCCTGATAATAGATTAATAAAGTGATATATTCTTATGATATTTGTTTTTC
Organism: Rhizomys pruinosus; assembly: GCA_009823505.1. Lineage (NCBI taxonomy): Eukaryota > Metazoa > Chordata > Mammalia > Rodentia > Spalacidae > Rhizomys > Rhizomys pruinosus. The sequence goes on along the minus strand of VZQC01014736.1, from coordinate 3,820,413 downwards.
TTTTAAAATTTTATTTATTTATTATGTGTAAGAGTGTATTGCCTGCATGTATGTAAGTGTACCTGTGTCGTGCAATAATAACAGTACAGGGAGAGGAAGCTGGAGAGATGACTTAGCAGTTAGAGCACTGGCTGCTCTTGCAGAGGACCCAGGTTTGGTTCCCAGCACCTACATGGCAGCTAATAACCATCCATAATTCCAGTTTCAGGGGATCTGATGCTCTCCTCTGACCTCCACTGGCATTGCACAACATGGACACACTTATGCACATGTAGTCAATGCAATCATGGACAAAAAATAAAAATAATAATTATATTTTAGAAAAGAATACAAGGAGAGTCCTGAACTTGATCAAGGCCATCTAAAAAATACCTTTCACTATCATCATACTTGTTGTTAAAAGACTAACCATACTCGCCAGGCGTGGTGGCGCACGCCTTTAATCCTAGCACTTGGGAGGCAGAGGCAGGCGGATCTTTGTGAGTTCAAGGCCAGCCTGGTCTACAGAGTGAGTTCCAGACAGCTATGGCTACAGGGAAACCCTGTCTCGAAAAGACCAAAAAAATAAATAAATAAATAAATAAAATAAAAAATAAGTGTACTCTTTTTAAGATGAAGAGAAGAAAGGCAAGGACATCAGTTCATATTTGGCACTGTGCTGTGGGGTGTCAGGTAGTCCAATTATGACTAATAATGTAATAATATACAGATGAAAAGGAGTAAAGTACAACCCTCAACTGTGGATGGTACGAATGTGTGTATAAAAAAAAAAACCTAAGAAATCTACCAAAAAATTCACTGAAGTTAATAAATGGTGCAGATTTGTAGGATACAGGATCAATCCAAGTGCGATCTCACTAACAGCATGAAACTGAACATGAAAGGTAAATGACACAAGTGGCCCTTGGAGTTGGCTCAGTGGATAGAAGCTCTTGCTATGCAAACATAGAAGGTAAATTTGAATCTGTAGCACCCATGCAAAAAGCCAGGCATGGGTGTCTGTGCCTATAACCCCAGCACTGAGGAACAGAGACGAGCAAATCCCAGGAGCCCACTGGTTGATCAGCCTTGACAAAATGGTGAGCTTCTTGTTCAATGAGAGATCTTATCTCAAGCCAGTAAAGCAGACAGTACTAGAGGAAGATGTCCAACCTCCTCTTCTGGCCTCTGCATGTGTGTGTATGAACAGCAGGCACCATACACATATATGGCACACAACCCCACACAGGATGCTATTTATAGTAGCATGGAAAACATGAAGTACTTATGACTATGTGGAAATACGTATAAGCCCTATATACTGAAAATCATTCAGCATTACTGAGTTTACATTCAGTAGACAGACATTAAACAAAATATCACAAGCAAATGCAAATTTGCCATTGGGATACGTATCATGATGGTGAATCATTGTGATACATATAGAAACAGAGAATGATGTGGTAACTTAGTTGGGATCTTAAAAAATGAGAGGAAATATCCTTGAAAAAATAATGATTGGGTTATTAAGGAATTGCCTAATTATCGCTTCTCAGCCTTTTGGCTAAGATCAAGTGAAGAAATTGCCTAATTAAGAGATTAGAAATTAGAGTCAGAGTAAAGAGTTTTCCAAGAAGGAGAAATGACATCCACATAGGCACTGTGTATGTACTAGGAACAAGAAGAATGCCAGTATGCATGGCAAGCAGCTAGACATAGTATTTTTTGAGGGAGCTGACCTTGTAGTTCATGCTGAGTTCATATTTGATAAGAATTATATACTCAAATTCTACCAGTAGCATTGTTGCAAGACTTTGTTTTTTTACCCAGAGAGCATTGAAAAGTCATTGAAATATTTGGGGTTTCTTTTTTTTCTTTTTTTTTCTTTTTTGAGACAGGGTCTCCCTGTAGCCATAGCTAACCTGGAATTTGCTATGTAGTCCAGGCTTGCCTCACTCTTACAGAGATCCACTTGCCTCTGCCTCCTGAGTGGTGGAATTAAAGGCATACCCCACAATACCCAGCTCATCAATGAAATATTTTAGGTCACCCAAGAGTCATGCTTTGAAAAGAATCACAGGATAGAAAATGATTAAGGACAACAAGAATGGATGTGGGTAGCTTGTCCAGAGGCTAATGCAGTACCCTAGAAGAATGATGGTATAGACCAAGGTGGTCTCAATGGAAATAGAGAGGTTTTGGAAGCCCTTTTGGAGATATTGAAAGATAGGACTTGGTAAAATTTGTTCGCTGGAAATGACAGGATGCCCTCACACTATGTAGCCCAGAATAACCTCAAACCTGTGGTCTCCCTCCTCCTTCCAAATGCTGAGGGTGTAGCATAAGCCGTGACCCGGGCTCTTATGTTCAGTATTAACCACGTGGTTTGGAACTTTATTGGTTGTTTGTGTATCATCCTACATGCATCCCTTGTGCAACTGTCTCTGGTGTTGCTATTTTTTGAATCATATGATACCCCATTATTAAAGACACTAAACCTTTGCCATATATGCTGTCAATGTCTCTCACAACCTGTAATTTTTTTTGATTATTTGCCTTTCAATTTATTGTTGAAGAACTGACCTTTTATGAAGGTTAAACCTTATAAATCTTGTTGTCTTTTCTTTTTGAAATTGGACTATAGACACTAACAATGGTTTCAGTATACCAATTAATCTAGATTTCCATACCAGGATCCAAGTTTTTATTCTTTTTATTTTTTATATTTTAAAATTTTAATATTTATTTATTTGATGTGTTCACCACTACTCCCTCCAATGAGCGAGTGTGTGTGTGTGTGTGTGTGTGTGTGTGTGTGTACAGGTCTGCATGTGGAGGTCAGAGGACAACTTACAGGATGCAATTCTCTCCTTCCACCATGTGGTCCTAGGAATTGAACTAGGTTGCCAGGCTTGCCTGGTAACAGGCACCTTTATCTACTGAGTCATCACACTGGCTCCCAGGATCGATATTTAGGAAAAAAAGAAAGACTTTACCTCAATGAATATGTGGATAACCTTTTATAAGAAACCCAGGAAACTGAACTGTCATAGCAAAGGTCAGCTCTGTCATTTCCTCATAGGATGTTTCATATATATGGGTCAGTTTCCAATAAATAATTTATAGAGTAGTTCTGCTCTTCCAGATCAGACACTTATTAAAGTCTTCAGAGTCAGTGATGTGCTCTACAGCCCTGTAAACTACTGATGTTAACAAGAAGTATCATTTCTCACTCAGGTGAAGTCTCCCAAGCTTTTTCATCATTTTTGATAGGACTCATTATCCTTGAGCTGGAGAGATGGCTCCATGGTTAAGAGCACTGGCTGCTCTTGCAGAAGACTTGGGTTTGATTCCCAGCACCCACGTGGCAGCTAACAATATTATGTAACTCCAGTTCCATGTGATCTAATGCCCTCTTCTGGCCTCTGTGTGTATTGCAGGCATGGGTGCACTTACACAGGCAAAATAACTCATACGTATAAAATAAAAATAAATTCAAAAAAGAATTGACTTTTATTTTAAAATACTTGATATTGATACACCATATGTTGAAATAATTAACAAGACATTTCACTGGAAACACTTAAAAATGAAATATTTAGAAACAGATGTATAAATATCCCCATCACAGAAATGCCTGACTTAATAATACTATGAATATGCAGTATGATTTGTCCACAGTGTCTTCTGATTTCACTCTGTCCCAACATCTGGGACCCTTTGTTCACTGACACCAGTGATCCATGGAGCCTTCCTCACCATCGCTCTGAAGACACTGGGAGCCCTGGCTGGCCCTGTCCACCTCCCTTTCCTGCTTTGTTTTGGAACTCTTTCAGCCAAGGATGCCTCTGCTCCCTTTTACCCTATTTCCCAAAGCATCACCAGTCCAGTGTCCTCAGGACTCAGGAATTCTCAGGACTTAGGACTCAGAGTATTGGTATAGGGTTGGGGTGATCAGGTCTCTCTGGAAACCCTAAGAACATACTCAGGAATATCGTAGCTAGAGGATAGTGTATTAATCAGAGGTTTCTTTCTTTTATAAAACATATTATTTTCATTTTGAGTATGAGCATATTCCCTGCATGTGGGTAGGTACACCTGTGCCATGCAATTCCCATGGAGGTCAGAAGTGGATATCAGATCCCTTGGAACAGGAGTTACCCGTAATTCTAGAACCCATCCAAAATGTGGGAGCTGTGATTCAAAAACGGGTGCTCTGCAAGAGCAGTTAGTGCTCTTAACCACTGAGCCATCTATCCGGGCCCTAATCAGCAAAAAGAAGCAACTGAGTGATTGTATGTTAAAGGGGGTATCTAGTAGACTAGCTTATACTTTGCCATCTGGGTAGGCCAACAATAACTGTCTTCACACTAGAGGTGCTGAGAATCTGATAGCTGTTCAGTACACAATGCTAAAGGCCTCATCAGTGCCAGTCTGACACTGAAGGCCTGGAGGATTCCAGTAGAGCCACTGGTCTTAAGTCCACATTGGAAGGTAAAAGAAACTGCATTCATCAGAACCCAGTGAAGGCTATGAAGGAAGTGTCAGTGAAGGGTGGCTGTGTCACTGGCAGCAGTGGCAGCAGGCAGAGGAACTCAACAGCAAGACTCAAACAGACCAACTTGCCAGCACCAGGTGAAAGCCCAGCAAAACCACAGCCCTTTCTCTTGGACCTCTCGTTATGTGGATGCCACCTGCAGGTGCTGCCAATACTTAGGGTGGTCTTCCCACTTACATAACCAGATCAAGAAAATCCCTTACAGGTGCACCCTTCAGCTTATCTCTCAGTTGATTCCAGATCCAGGAAAGCTGACATCCAAGATTAACCATCACGGATGGATTAAATAAGATTTCATAGCTGTGCCCATGATGTAGCCACCATTTGCAGTACTCCCATACATAGGCCGAATAAAATACTTTTTAAGGCTGTGGTTACCTGCAAAGTGAATATTAATAATTAGAGATATTTGACTTTTTATTTGATAAAATATTAAATCAAATGTACATTTCATCCTTAATATTAAAGCCCAGATTACTGTTAAGGATGAAAACAGAACTGTTTCTTTCTGGGCATGCCTGCAGCTAACTGAAGGAGTATACCAGTACACAGGCCCACAGAATTTCTTTTTCTTTCAAACTCATGGCTTGTGGGGTTCCCTTCTAGTTGGAAATTTTGTTTGTGTCTGAGTTTCTGAGAAGCAGTCTTTGCTTGTCAGACTATATATATATATATATATATATATATTATATATACACACACATATATATATGGAGAGAGAGAGAGTTTGATTTGAGAAAAATATAGTTTTCTTCTCAACTCAAACTATAACCAAGTCATGGAGGAGACACATTTTGTCCATCTTCATTTCCAAATTTCCCCCAGAAGCATCTCCAGTGTTTGTTAAAAACAATATTTTTGCAGAATAAAGTTCCATGTGTGACTAAAGCATAACAGAACAGCTCTCCAGAGAAGACACCAAAATGCTTGCACTGTTCCACAAGGTTTCATTTCCTCCACTCCTGGGACCCAATTTTTCTTCTCCTGAAAGCATTAGAATTCTCCACCCCCAGTACCTACTTTACTCTCCAGGAATACAAGAGTACTCACACTATATCTCCACGTACCAGGGAACCTGGCGTCTAGGTTACCCATAGCACAATGTCATTGAAAGAGCAGTATGGCTGGGCAATTCAGATTGACCCAGTTCAAGAGCCAAGAAAGTAGCTTACTTCTCTCAGTAAATAGAAAGTTAAGGTTTAAATAGGTGACATTAAGAGCATATTGTAGGGGCTGGAGAGATGGCCTAGTGGTTAAGAGCATCGATGGCTCTTACAGAGGACCGGGGGTTGATCCCCAGCACCCACAAGGCGGCTGAGAACTGTCTTTAACTCCAGTTCCAGGGGAATCAACACCCTCTTCTGACCCCCGCCTGCGGCATTGCACAACACAGGTGCACAAACCTACATGGAGACAGTACATTCATACACATACAAAAATAAATAAAAATTTAAAAACAAAAAGAAGAACATAATGTAGATATTAGCAGACATCTGGAGCAAAACCATTGTTCACTCCCTGGTTTGTATATATTTTAATTGAATTATCACTGTGTGCTGGGTGCCTTGTGGCACCGGAGGTGCAGTGAAGCACACAAGGGTCCTTTTCTTTTGCCTTCAGAAAAGAAAACTAAGCACAATGGCAAAACAGAAAGAAAACAAGGCAACATGGTTCTATAGAACCCAATAGAGAAGCATGACTTCCAGGAAAAGTGGTTAATGGTATTGAATGTTATTAAGACTTAAAGCACAGGCCGGGCGTGGTAGCGCACGCCTTTAATCCTAGCACTTGGGAGGCAGAGGCAGGCGGATCTTTGTGAGTTCAAGGCCAGCCTGGTTTACGCAGTGAGTTCCAGGACAGCTGGGGCTACAGGGAAACCCTGTCTCTAAAAGACAAAAA